>NNCF01126505.1:757213-885086 GCA_002313205.1 Laupala kohalensis
GCAAGTAACGAACTATCTTGTTCTCACTGCGTCGAGAGATTATCTTCTTAATGAATAACGTATGTTCACAGGGAATCTTAAGAGGACAAAATCTTCAGGAGATCCCGAAGAGACTATCTTCAGAAGATGTGAGGACTATGTCAAAAGTACGACCTGAGGACATGTTGCGGACTACCTGAACGACTATCTCGAGATAATCTTCAATGTATGAACTATGAATGTTCAGAGAATATCCTCCGCGGACGAAATAAGGATATCCTTAGAAGATACCGTAGGGATTATTTTCAAAAGTTAAAGTGAGGACTAAGTCAAGAGTACGAACTGAGGACACGTTGTGGACTAACTAGACCAGACTATCGCGAGATAATCTTCACTGTATGAAATATGAATGTTCAGAGAATATCCTCCGCGGACGAAATAAGGATACCCTGAGAAGATAGCGAAGAGGTCTCTGAAGATATAATGAGGACTAAGTTATCAGTACTAACTGCAGACATATTCCAGACTATCTTGACCAGACTATTTGCAGATAATCTTTAATGTACGAACTAAGTAAGTTCATAGGATATCTTTCAGACAGAAACTGAGGATATTCTGCAAACACCTATTCAAGATCATCTTAAACCTGTATTCAACGGATTAATTCCATAAACACAAAGTAGAGATAAATGTTCTTGACAGATGATCTTCAAAAGATAAGTTTGGAATTAATCCTAGGATATCTTCAGGACAGGCTTTCCTCACTGGGTTGCAAGAGAAATAAATATCAAAACTTGCACCACAAATTGTATTGAGGCTTCCCTTTCTTACATATTTAAGATCATGCAACCAGAATCCGAAATTTTTTGAACAAGTAAAGAACAAGGCAAAAATCATTTAAAACCAATCAATTTCAGAAAACTAACAAGTTGCCACAATTGCAGTATCTTATGATGGCAGAAAATATTTTATCAGTCAAAGTTCTTTCAATGAAGACTTCGAAGACTATTTTTGTAATAAAAGAAGTGTTCAAATCAAATGTGTCAAAATACTCGTAAATAAAAGTGGAAAAATAATTCATTATCCACGTGAACGCTGATTCCATAAGGATCACTCGCTGGGTCTAAATTATGCATTATCAAAAAAACTTGCCAAGCTAAAAGAAGACACGCGGAGGCACTTAGGTTTCACTGCTATATTTTATTTATCAAGAGGCTTCTTTCAGTAACGTAGTTTGGGATCAGAGAGAGAATATTGTAATATGGTGATACATGGCATACGTTCCCCATGAGGTCAGCAACCCCACACCGTGCATAGCAAGAGGAAGTTCTGACAGGAAACGTTCGATATCCGTGGCTAGTAATCTGCTGCAAGCGCTCAGTGGGTCCAAACCCCAAACTCTGAGATAAAAATGAAATAGGTTTCCATAATGTGGAATTCCTAGATTTTATATCTCGATTATCGACAGAGACGATTATCGCGTAATGTTATGATATATACAAGACAATTAACTTTAACTTATTATCTTAAATTTGTTGCACTGTGCAACTGGTGAATAAAAGTTAGAACGTTGAACTGAATCAAAGAAGCATCGTAGTAAAGCAATTATTTTATATCTGTACTTGCCATATTTTCATGGAAATATGCAGCAGAATCGTACCCTATATGTTTCCAGGTACATTTACTTCTCTATATGATAAAATATTGCATGATTAGAAAATAATTTTCAATCTATTGCATTGCGAATGTTTCTCGAACTCTTCGAGTATTTCGTTATCGGCGACGGCTGAAATTATAATTATCGCAGGAAATCCACAGTCTACTGTATTTGAAATGTTGAATTAGTAAGAATAGCGTCATACTATTCAGAATGCTAAAAGGGTTTCCCTATGATCATGAAAGTATTTAAAAATAACCCTCACAGAAATAGTACAGTAGAACAATAGATCCGACTTTGTTTTTGGAAGGATATCAGTATTTGGGAAATAAATTGTATTCAAAATCTTGAAGAATTATTAGCAGATATGAAAATTAAAAGAAACTTAAATTGAAACCTTTATTTTGTTTAGTAAAAATTAGGCCGAAAATGTTAATTCTGCAAATAATTATAAATTACTCAGAAGCATTACCTTTGAAAAAAGGATATAAAGTTTCTGTTGAATTTGATATTTTTCAGATGCTCTTCTTAAACATACTGCAAATGGAAAAACTGTTCGTCTGTTCTCTGTCAACGTAGAAGATTGTTTACAGATATTATTTTTATTGGAATGAAAAGTATTCTGCCTCACTACGTTTGATTTATATTATTTCCCATTTCTGTCCCTATTTGCTGACTTCACTTCTCAAACCATCAACAAAAATACAACTTCATTTCGACGAAGTAGAGCAGCGGTGCCTCGTCTGCAAACGGCGGTTCCTCTCGGATTCTCAGGATCGCCATTTTCGTACCAACAGGTTTAATTTAATGCGTTTAACTCTCTCCAACTACCACCACCTACTAGTACAGCCAGCCACTCGCAGAATAATTGCTTTTAGCGCGTTGTTGACTCTGTATACACGTCTATGGTGTAAATAACATTCAATGGAATGAAACATTGCTGACCCATCTATAACTCACACAACGATTTATTTCGAAGTACTTAGATCTAAAACATTAGTGTATTAGTTAAAATTACATAGAAGTAACTTCACCAGTGTTTCAATAGAAAACCATTGTCTTCTTCCAACCTTTCGAGAATTATTGTACCGATCTGTTTTCTCTTACGTTGCATATTTCAAAAATACATTTAGTGCATCTTGACTGCTGACTTCTCTTTGCGTAAATTATCATATGTGTCATAAACTGAGATCACAATTAACTCAAGTTAAACGTCGATACAGGCTTTCTACGATTATGGTTATGTCTGCATGATAATGAAAAACTATGATTTTCGTTTCCGACGAATGTACAATCTTTCGCTTTAAAAAATCCTATCTCGTAATTCCTCTCTGCTTCGTGTTGTATGGAATACAAAAGAATAGACGTATACTTAAACAATATGTTCCGTTTACGTAAGCACATGCTGTTTTAAGAGAAAAAGACAAAATGCACATCCCCAGGAACAGAAAAGAGAGAAATATGGTATATTCAATTTTATTTCATAATTCACATTTTTTTAAATTGCCGAGTGAATGTGTTTAATCGTGTTAACTTTACATTGGACTTAACATGATTAATTTTGCTGAAACTCATCATGAAATGTTACCATTTTGCTTTCCCTACCACAGTCATATCAACTTGATTTAACATCTTCACAGCGAAGATTCTCACAAAAAATGTATTGTTTTCGAAACAGTTATACAGGGACCGTCCCACGAGAAAGTCCCTTTCCGTTTCCTGCCATCAAAAGGATATTGCAGTCTGCTCACGCGCCATACGCATATTCCTCACTTGCAATCCTTATGCTTTGCTGACTCTTAATCTGCTCAAATTCTCCCTGAGCTGACCCTATCCAGATATCACAAAGGACTTCCACGCAAGAGGGAAATGCGTCAGTTATCATTTCATGGTCATTGAGCGTGAGTGTTGTACATTGCTTCAGAGTAAAACATTCCATAGAGCATTCAAAAGTCGTGACCTGCAGGTGAGCGTCCAGTGGAAATACCGCAGACTGACATTTTTGCAACCCAGTACTTTCTTATGTTTTTGATTTACCACTTAGCGAATGTGTTTGGTTTAGCGCGTAGTACTGATTGTCCCTCCATTTCCGGAGTTCAGCTCAGGGATTTTCTCGTGGGACAGTATCTATATTTATCGTATGTGTAGGGGCGTCAAATTCTCCCAGTCCCTCCTCATGTCTTTTTCTCTGAGAAGCTATCTGTCTGTATCTTCACGTTCTTCACTTGAATTTCCATCATCCTCGCTTCTTCATATCCACTTTTGAAGCGTGTCCCTCCTACGCATCAGTCCTTCACACGCCAAGCTCCCCTTCCCTTTTGCATTCCTCACTCCTTGCTCTCCCCCGCATTCTCTTCCATTCCCCTACCAACTTCTATTACCGTCGGCCTTGTCTCGACGCATTCTTCTTCGTGATAAACAATCGTTGTCTCTGGGAGAAATAAGGAGGGAGTCGGTTTCACAAAAATAAATTTGCTATTGAAAGCCCTGCGCGATGATGGTTGCAGCTGTTTGTGAAGTTGCTCGGGAAATCACGAGTCAGAAAGAAAAGAAGTCTCCTTTCTCTTGTCACTTCTGTTGACATTGATTCTCGTGTTTGCCCGCAGATTAATAGAGCTCAGACCTCCGCAGAAACTCGGAATTCAATTCTACGCAGGCTGACTCTTGCGAAGCCCCGCTTTAGATGGCTTTAAGATTCTAAAGAAATCTCAAACATATCGAAATTCTGCGGAAAATCAACATCAGAAAACAAAGGGACATAAATTCAAAGGTCTTCTTTTCCTACCGGATTCCGTCAACACAACAAAACTTTTTGGATTGACTCTCACTTCCTCCTACGATGTTGTCGCCCGTGATCGTGTAATTGCCTCCTCATTGACTTTTACTATCCGTCGTAAATATCTTTCCTTCATGGGACAGGATCGTACGTAAAATCGAAATAATTGTGGGAAGATGTTAAGTGCTTACTGCAGAAATTAAAATAAAACCAGATTCTTGACTACTCGTACACATTCAACGAAATGGTAAACCACATTAATTCATAGGACGATGTCAGAGCGTCCCATTCGGAAAATCTGTAACGATGATGAAGTTGAAAGAATACGAGGAAGGCAAGTCACATCGAGGAATTGTGGAGTGCAAAGCAAATATGGGAGACTTAAATCCGACAGCTTTCAGAAAAGAGAGATGAGGAGAGCATTGTGACTTGCGAGCGCCAGCTGTTAGAAATCACGCTCTTATAAAATATCAGTGTTACTCAAGCGCGAGTCAGTAGTACTAATAATAATAATGATAATAATAGTAATGTTAATCAAAATTTACGCAAGAAATGCAGAAAGTCTGAAAAATATCTTGAAAATTATAGAACAATTCAGCAACGACATCAGAATGGAATTTGGAATAGATAAATGCAAATTACAAAACCTTGTTCGTGGTAAAGTTAAAGAGATAACACCGTACACTGCAGTAAAAAGATCAAGATATAGAACAACTAGAACCTAATGAACTGTACAAATATTTGGGTGTGATGCAAACAAATAGAATAGAACACACAATAGTCAAAGAACACATCACTAAAGAATTCATGAGAAGGATGGAAATAACAACAAAAACTCATTTAAATTCACGTAACCTGAAGAAAGCAATAAATTCATTAGTCATCCCCATACTATCCTACTCATTTGGGGTAGTAAAATGGTCAACTACAGATCTGGAAAATTTAGAGAGGAAAATCATAACCACGATGACAAGCAACAACAAACACCATCTTAAATCAGCATTAGAACGAATGTTCATCCCACGTAACCAGGGTGGAAGAGGTATCATACCAATCAAAGACCTCCATGAAAGACAAAAGTATATCCTCAATAGGTTTTTCCGGAACAAAGCGTATACCTCATCACTTCACCAAGCAATTACAACCAGTGATAAAAACACTACACCCTGTCACCTGAATGAGCCACTACCCCAACCAATACAAAAAATAGAATGACAACCTGGCAAGATAAACCAATACACGGGAACTACCCCAACCAACTGACTAACAGCAAAATAAATAAAATAGAATCAGTTAAGTGGTTAATAAACGGCAAATTATTCCCAGAAACAGAAGGCTTCATAGTATCAATGTAAGACGGAGACACACCAACAAAACCTACAGGAAAATAATCCTGAAAGAAATCGGAATCACAGATTCATGTCACCGATGTAACCAAACCAAAGAAACTCTCGAGCATATCATTGGTGGTCGCACACAGTTGGCCCAAAATGATTACAAAACTAGACACGATAACATGGGAAAAATAATTCACCTGGAAATTGCAAAATCACTGAACTTCATTAAGAATCCCATACCACCAGACCATCTGTATAAACCTCAACCAGTCCTGCAAGACGATTTGAAAGCAAATATTTTGTACTGGGACAGAAGCATTCTCACTGACCTAACAACAATTCACAACAGACCTGATACCATCCTTTGGAAAAGAAAAGAATCAAAAGTGTATCTCATCGATTTTGCTGTCGTAAATTACAACAATCTAGAAAAAACAAAGAACGACAAAATATCAAAATACCAACAACTAGCCTTTGAAGTAAAAAAACTCTGGAATGTTCAAGAAGTGATCATAGTGCCTATCATTTTATCTACCCTAGGACTAGTACCCCAATCCCTGGTCGACTCCATTAAAAAACTCAAAATCAACACCAATATAATAAGTAGATTGCAACACAGCGTCCTTCTGTTCTCAGCCCACATTACCAGAAAGTTCTTGGACCTGAAATAAATTCTTCCTCCCAGCAGAACTTGATTTAATAATCCACTGCTGAGAGAAAAACCAACACAAGTTGAGAGAACTAAGTAATAAAAATAAAATTGGGCTAATGACAGAATTTGAGTTTTACAAGTATCTAGGAATAAAGCAATCAATAATGATAGCACATACTGAAATCAAGAGAACTCTTACATCGGAATTTACCACCAGACTGGAGAGAATCTGTAGAACAGAGCTGAATAGTAATAATTTGATAAAGGCTATAAACACATATGTAATATCAATTTTAACTTATTCATTTTGGATAATATCTTGGTCGACCACAGATTAGGAAAATCTGCAGAGAAAACTACGGGTGAAATTGACAAACCATCGGAAACACCACGCAAAAGCAAGTAATCTGAGAATAACACTCCAAGAGATGAAGGCGGAAGGGGAATTACAGATATAAAAAACCTACACAACAGACAGATTGCTCAAATTCGTTCTTATTTTCATGAACGGGTGAAGGAATCCTCACTACACGCCAGCATTTGCAGCTCAGACAATAATTACACCCTATTAGAAACTAGAAACTTAGACAGTGAAAAAATTTCAACACAAGCAGACAAAATTTTGGAGTGGAAGAGCATGCACGGAAGACACCCTCATGATCTGAGCAACCCCAATGTCGACAAGAAAGCGTCGAACTCTTGGCTCTTGGCAGGAAAAATATTAGAAATAGTGACCTTAAGGCAGAAATTCAAAGGATATGTAACATGGAGAGAGTTTACATAGTACCGGTTGTAATGTCCTGTACAGGTGTCGTCCCTATCTCCCTTCACAATAGTATTAGCATGTTAAAATTGTGTAAGACCATATGTACAACTTCAGAAAACTGTTTTGCTCAACACATCAAGAATAGTCAGAAAAAATTGTAAAGCGTAGAAAACTAAATGACGCATCACATGAAGACCAGACATTTAAATATCTATAAAACACATAATATAACACAAATAATAGAAAAAATACCTGGAAAAAATAAAATAAAAGACTTTCTTTGAAAGAATTATGAATGCAGCATTCACTTGAGAGTAAAGGAAAACATGAAAAGTAAACTACGTGCATAGATGCGTAGATTGCTAAGTCAATGCAGTAATTAGGAAAATTGGAGGAATTGGTCTGGTGTTGACAGATTGATGTACATTACAAGAAGTAAAGGGTTTCGTTTCATTCTGTCACTAATTATTGATCAATAAATAATGACAGAATGACGAATACTTTTACTCCTTGTAATTAAGAAAATGTCTGTAAGATAAAAACTGGAAAAGGAATACTTATTGACTAGTTTTGAGACAAACTAAGAGTAAATATAGACACAATTAGAGCTTAAAGCTACAGGCAGTCAAGGAGTTTAGTGGACGATGAAGAAATCACTCTTTGTAATAACTACTGATATGAAAAATATAAACATCGAATACACTAAAACGAACTAAAATTCTCATATCTTTCGCTGTTTACTTCCAAACACCGTCTCTCGAAACATTGCTAGTAGCGCATTCCTCCGCATGAGGTATTTCAGATATTGGTTGGAATGGAACAGGAGTAAAAAGCACTTCAGTGAGTTTTTTTCCATATGAAACAAGAATTGTGACTCTTCCTGGGAACGATGTCTATCTATATCTTCCAGCAATAAAAGGTACGATTACACCTACTATACCTACTCATTAAAGTTACTGGATGGGTGATGCAGAGTTCAAAAACGATTTTCCAAGAAATGGTATCATAGCGATCTTGCAGAACATGCGAATAGAGCTTAGGGTATCAAAAATCGTTTTATTAGGATGTCATTGCATGTGCACATATTCTACAAGTAACTCTCTCTCTCTCTCTGGCTTAAACATTATTATAAAAATGTTTTATGTGATATGAAATCATCGACGGACAAGAAATGTGTGAAAATTGAAGGAAGGAGTGATAAAAACGAATAGCAACCTCACTCATGATTCTCTTTCAGTGTGAAATCACCCGCTACACACACCTGAGTGAAATCTGCCGTTCGTCAATTACAAATTTGAATGGAAGACAGAGTTTGAGAAACTCGGAGACTGCTGGATGGAGAAGTTGACAGTGTCTTTCGCCATCCATTGCTACAAGTTGCGTTCGTAGTCTTCGAACAAGTTCTTCACAAGTCCGGTGCCCCGTCTGCAGAAGCCTTTTGCCGCGGGACACACGCTATCGCACGGAACCCGCATTGCATACACTCCGAGAGTCAGCCACGTTACGATAACGAGTATGTGGAACTACAATTGTCCGAACCTCCTCCAAACTTGGATTTCTCACATGAACTTTGCCCAATTGCGGTTAGTGAATACATTTTATATTATTGTTTAATAATATAAGTGGCAGTGTTCTAAGTGAATGACTCACTCAAACACTAATCACAAACGATTACAGACATGAATTTGTAATTTTGACAGGTTGTTGCTTTTATATTGTATAGGTTCACTAAGAAACAATTTTGTGAAAATCCTATTTTAGAAGGGTGAATTATGGTGAAATATAATTTTTCAAAATCCCTGCTATTCCTACTTTGTTTTACGAATTAATTGAGATTTCATCTCCATTTTTGTATGATTAAATTGTTAATTTTCATACAGAAATTTTTTTATCATTTCTTTTTTTAATGGGCTCATAGGGGTAGAAATGTTTTCAGTTTTTTGCAATGTTAATAATGGAGTATATTATTTTTGCTATCTCACTGACTAATGACATTCTATGTACTATTTTCGTCTATTGTTTTAGTAGTTATTCTCCTTTTTGATTTAACAATTATTAGTAGCCAATTGAGTTAGACATGATTCAAACTTGCCTTCATATTTATTCTGAATATTTGAAGAGAATCAGTTTTCTGGAGGTAACGAAATCGTTAAGCAGATATAGGACGAGGTCACGTACTGTATGTCATACAAAGTATAAGGATAAAATCTCTCCCTTATTTCACTCAACCTCGTCCCTTCCGGAAGCAAATGTTGCATTATTCCAAAAAGTAACAACAAAAATGGAGTTCAAAAACTAGTCTTACGGACCATCGCCTCTCTTTAGAGGAGGAACCCGTTAACTTTATCATCCAGTGAGTTAGGAAATTATGAGTGCAAATGCAAACTTCTCTCACCTTTTCAAACCCAACGCAAAATTAATTACACCAAATGGTGCGCTACAGATGATTGTTAAGTTTTGAACTCGAATATGTCTACGCACTTGAAAAATTATACTGAAATAATTATTAAGCATACCGTTTAAATTGAAACAATGCGTTTGAAGAATAATCTAGTTTACTAACAGTACTCTAATTTTGTGACAGTTTTTGGTGAACAACTTTCTTTATTGTCTTGAAATGCACGCAAATATTTCATACTGTCTTTTTCTGTATTAAATTTGTGACACCTGCAATACACATTAATATCAATTTCATTAGAAATTATGAGGAAATTTGTTTAGAACCCGTCTTGTGAGAGGTTTTATCCATAAGAGCATGTACAACTTGAATGAATATTTTTGGGACCACTGAAGTGAAGTGACACCCTCTTTGTCATATAAGTCACGAACCCCTTATATGGAATAAACACCTTTTGTGTTGGTCTGTGAAGAAGTAAAATGTACTCGAAAGTTACCGATTCTAGCGTTAAGATGGGAGTTTTCCGGACTCCTGAGATTAGTTGTGGCATTATCAAAGACGTCAAAAACCACAATCAGCCCGTAATACCCAGTACCCCTAGGGAAGGGGGTGCCATGAAAAAAGTTTTGAACATGACAGATACCAGATACGAATGCATAAATTTCGCTATCACTGCCCCGACATAGTGGAACCTCGATAACGTTCAAGTCCAAATTCATCCCTCATAGAAGAATAACACCACTAGAACCCCTGGGGGGGGGGGGGAAAAGTTCATTTATGGATGAAAATAATTGAAAACTAATTTTGAAATGTAAAAATATGAAAATGGCATCGAATCCATTGTTTTAGGGTTGATGAGATTTTTTAACTACCAATGCCGTTACTTTCAAGTTGAGATCACTAAGGGGCACGGTATTTTAGAGCTTGGTATGGGAAGGGTGACACGTAAAACTAACATAAAAAGATCGACATTAGGATGGAAACCAGGTTTTTCGTGTATTCTGATATGAAAAAAAGTATTTCTAATGACATTACCCTACACGTACCCTTCAGTCCACGTTAGATGACGGCACCCCTAAAGATAAGGGTTGCGAAGAGCGTGACGTGAAACATAATCAAAAATGTCCACTAAGAATGGATTTAATGAATCACGGTTAGCGTATCAGTTACTGCGGTTCATGATGGGCTTACTTTCTTTGGAACAGCGCTGGAATGAGGTGCGTCTGTAGGAACATCATGGAATCATTTGGGTTAATTTGAGATGAAACATATGCTCAGAGCCACGTAAGTTTACATAAAAAAATCAACATCACTGCCTTACGCATATTTCCAACTTCTAGGAAATAAACGCCAATAACACGTTTCCGTTCCGACGAGGTCTGTAATGTCATTAGCCTCGGTTGACGTTAAGTGAGGCTAGAGTCCAGTAACTCATTAATATACTTCGTATGACGATAACTCAAGAAAAAAAATCACTAGGTTGCGAATCGTATTTAAGTGTAAATATCAAACGTTGCCACAGAATATAATTTACAAAAACAATTTAATAGTAATTATGACAATTTCATTAAATGAACCTTAAGACAGACTACAGAATACTAATTGAGATAGTGAAATTAACAGCTGAAAAGATGTGTCACAAAAAATATTTTGTTATTAATGTAAAGGTCACATAACTCTTTTAACTATAACAATGAACACCCATTTAACTCTGTATTTTTGGTGCTAATAACTTTATCTACATATATTTTATATGGCACGAAGTGCTATTAAGAAATTAAAATTAATTATTTGCTAACATTTTGGAAGTTTAGGACAATCAATATACGAATGATTCAAACAAGGTTAGGAGTCATATTAAAAGACTAACCAGGAAGAACTAGCACATTCGTCCCACAAACAAGTCACAGGAAGAACACGATCAAACGATCTGAGCACATCGACGCACACGAGCACGAAGACCGATGTTCTGGTAGGCAAAATATTTAACTTTCTCAAACTTCCGGAATCACTACCGACGTAAACGCCAAGTACACAAAATCATTATATAATTCTCTTTATGGATCGGTGGAGAATGATTGCGTTGGCAATACCAACCACAAACCACACAAACTGGAAGTAAATAATTAAATAAATAAGTAATTTAGCATTAAAAAGAGTGGTTCTCAACTGCATATGTTCACAACTAAGCATGCGGAGAAGAATAAAATAATTTACAGTAGCTACCTTACAATAAACCTATAAAGTCAGTGCCTTTCCGGTCATGTTTGTTTCCTGGGTTAAATCCTTCCATGCAGACTTATCTGACTACAAATATAGCTTGTAGGGAGTTTTACTTTTCTTTGTCGAGTGCAATCCCCAAGGAAATGGTACACAAAACGCGACACTAATGGCATTCTGGTAGGGTTTTGTAGAATCTACGAAATGTTTCGACAGCAGCACATGAATCAATGAGACACCCTGTTTTTTAAAACACGAAAACACGGAGAGACACGTGCACATGTTTCAGTAAGTTAGGACTGAGTGTAATTGAAAGAATTTTTTATAAATCGTATTAATACTCCGACAGCTTGTATTTAACAAATTTTTATATTTTCATTCCTGAACGAAAATTATAAAATCATTTGTAACATAAAGTGTACAATGACTACTTTTAAAATAGTAAGATTAATAATAATGCGTAGAAATGAAATAATAAAATAAGGCAGTGAGAAAGAATTATTAAGCGGCTTCGAGGTTTCTGGAGAAATAATTTGTTGGTATAATTTAATAATTAATGTTTATTTTCAAACGAGTACTTTTTAATTTGTAGTTTTATCATAAGTGTGTCATGTACCTAGTTATTATTTGTATTTTGATAAACCTTTGCATTATTTCTCATTTATTTGATCTTGGCCAAGACAGCTTTTCTTGTATACAGAGTTATTGCAAGACTTGTGTTATATTTAATTAATACTGTATGTGTATTCTTTTCTTGTTGTGTTTTAATAATAATATATGTCCTATTTTGCTCACAAATTATCTCAATGCTAAATATCTCTACTCTCCACTAGCGTCCATTTTATAACGTTTTTTTTCTTTATCATCTTCAAAAATCTTGGATGTTTTTGCCCATATATCTTACACTTCTATAAAAAATGTTCTACATTTTTATTTCCCTCCTCACAAATTTGCAGCAGTGAATAAAAATCATTCTAGCATCACATCCGAGGACACTCTCGTTTCAATTCCGCTTTTCCTTCGGGTAGAGGCGGATTTCTTATACAGGTTCTCTAGGCTTTGTCTAGGGGCATGTTTATTGTAATAATAAATCTTGAATTTAGTGTCATTTCAATTCTTGAACAGTATACTCAGAATAATCTGTAGTTCGATAATAATTTGTACATGTAAATTTTTGCGTTAAATTACAAACATATTGACATTCTTTAGTATTATAACTCGCAGCTAACTTTTTATCTTATCTAGGAATTTTTTCTGAAATTTTTGAATCCTCCTCTGTCTTAGGGCCCTTCATCGGAATTGATGGGATGGTCCCTTGCTTGCATCCGGAGAGTAAATTAGTTTGTTGTCCTCCACGTGGTCATACGCAGTTTGTACTGTTTTTTTGACAATAAATGTATCACGCGTTTTGCGATTGTAGTTAGTTACAATTTTAGCCTCTGAGCGGCGCTGACGATTTAGATGCTTGTAACGCTTGTTACTGACGACGTGTTTCGTTCAAATTAAGCGTCATGTATGGAGTCTCCTTGGGAAACCCCTATGCCCTCTTCCGTTGTAAGCTAAGACGCAATCCATTACCGAAGCGGTGGCTGCTATCACTCCCACGTCAGATTTCCCTTTGTTCTAAACTTTTCATAACTCACTAAACCGAGGACGAGAAATTTGTTTCCTTTTCGTAATTTAATTTTCATTTGTTTTCATAGTTGTCTAAAACCAAATCTAAAGAGGATTTTACACAGAAAAAGACTTCCCTCCCAGTTTACTTTTTGAAGGGAGGTACATCAACAAAAGTGGAGGTCAAGGACTAGTCTTGTGGCTAACCCGATGGTCCTTCAATCCCGCTCCCGGAATTTTACGGACCATCGCCTCTCCTCTGAGGAGGAACTTCTAGACTTGTTCCATATTATTGACGTAATATTGAGTTATTGCTGAATTAATTTTCGCGAGCGCACACCACACATTCCAGAGTCAACATTACATACATTTTCCAACCCAAGACTACGGACCTCTGACGATGATTCGCGGATGGTACTATATATGCTACAGAGTAGTAAATTTTAAAACGTAAGTGACAGGAATGTTCAATTCTTTAAAAGAAATTTATTTCTCTAAATTTGAAGCAGAAAATGACAGTATGTACATACGAAAAATTAATTACACCAAATGATGTATTACACATGGGTGTTATGTTTTGAACTCGAATATGTCGATGCACTTGAAAAATATACTGAAATAATTATTAATCATACTGTTTAATTAGAAACAATGGGTTTGAAAAAGGTCTAATTTACCTAGAGTTCTGTAATTTTATGACAGTTTTCGCTGAATAACATTCTCATTGTCAGGAAAGGCATGGAATATTACATATTCCTTGTACACTGTACAGTAATAATTTACAAAAGACAGTAATAAATTTTAACGTAAATAATTTTAACGGGTAAAATAAGTTGCAATAATCGCCTCCCAGCAGCACTGACGAGTTGGAGCTGCTTGCAACGGACGACGTATTTCGTACATAACCGTTAGTGCTCGAGTGGATCGCCGCAGGAGCGCAGATTCTAGAAATTGGCAATGACGTCACCAGATGTGCCTCCACTCTGACTGCGAGATCGACTAGCCTGTCCTATGGGACCATAAATAGCACTGCTCCATTAAGAAGAGATGTTGTGAAGCAAATATCTGTAGGCTGAAACTAAGAGTTCTGCTTGGTCATTAGGTGTGGCAGTGGTGGCAACAAGCGCGGTGACGTCATGATAGTTGTAAGTTATAAATTGTTTCACAAAACCAAGTGGAGTCGAAACTTATTGAAACCTTCTTGGTTTTTTTGGGGTGCTGAACACGAATATGAGGTTTTCCAGCACAAATTTTGACCAGAAAAATATTCCAAGACACATTATTGAACATCAGTTAAATATGCTTCATTTTCACGATCACGAGAGGTGATTTTTTCCCCTGGTTAGGAATAATCATAAGATTACGTTGCGAAAAGAAGAGAATGGGTGAGCTGAAACCAAATGTTTTCTTGAATGATGATACTTCTGCTTTTCTTAATCGTTACCAAATTTTTGATGGGTGAAATACCACACACTATTTTATGGCATGTTAATCGAAGCGAACTCCAAAGTTTATAAAATTATGACCACTGAAAAGAGAGAGTGAATGTGTGATTATCTCCAAGTTCTAAGGACAAATTGGAGGAAATTGATTTTATGGCCTATTTATCCACATTTTTAGATTTACTCGGAATGATGTTGATATATTGTAATAAAACAAAAAAACGGGTAAATCAATGGGTTAATATGCAATAAAACACTGATAAATAAATCTCAGGGAATTTAATAAAATAAACTGCGGGTTCGTATTATTTTTAGTTAAGTATGTCCCACATACAGAGTTCCTTGTTACAGGAAAACGCTTTATTCAAAATAACATTGACTCAATTATTTAAATAATTAAAACTACCCTCTACTAGTAAACATTACCATGCACACAAATAACTCTCAAAATTCACAACATTAATTAAATTTTTTAAAAAAGGACATCGTCATAATCGCTCATTTTATTAAGGCCTTTGTTATTTATATAAATTACAAGAGTCCCGAGCGTAGGCCATTTCAGTTCCCGTTAGTAGCACTTGTTTTGATCGTATCTCAAACCGATAGCACCAGCTACCACAGATTACCTTATAAGTTGATGTCAGAATAGTCTAAGCATCGGGGAAAGTGAGGTTGCCCTGGTTCAGTCTCAGATTGCAGGAATGCGTCCTTCTTTCAACGCCAACTGTCGCCCACGTCCACGGTCAGCGTTGATGGATGTTGTAGAACCAGCCATAGACCCCTGTTTCGGAAGTTCCGCCTATACCATCACCATGTTGTTCGTCCACAAACGAGAGTTCATTGCCCGAATTGTAACTCAATTCCCTAATCTAAGTGATCGCTACTCGTTACAACTCCGGAAGTAGTTGACTCAACTACTTGTTCTCTAAACGAACATCTTTAAGCTGTACTCTACGCAAGTGCTGCGTAACTTAAAAAATCAAAACGAACTTCTCCGAAACTTTACGATAAAAAAAATCGAGACATGATCTCGATTTTATTCTCATAATCTAATTCAGAAAAAAAACCTTTGAATCACGAACAAACTCGTAATGAAAACTCCGTACCTCAGACATCAAGTGACGTATTAAGATAAAATTCGGGACGCATCGAATGCGACTCAGAAAGATGTGCTTCAGAGTAACTCGACATGAAGCGCGTTTCAAAGATACTCGAAAAACGAAAAATCTCATGTAACATCAATCAGCTAATAATCATCCCCGAGCCTCTCGGCGACCTCTTTTATCGGCTCACCTCCCACTCAGTCCCCCCGAAGTCATCTCACGTGACATCGTCTTTTTTGAAACATGTAACTACTTCTAGCCAGTATCCACGAATTTTCTCTTCCTTCATCGTTTCACGATTAGCTGAACTTTTAACGCCTAGTACATGTTCATAACCAATCCGATCGTTCCTTTCCATAACATTTTTCTCCTTCAACGGTTTCCTCTAGTTCTACCGACTTTTCCATAATTTTGAATTCAACGTTTTTTCTGGAATAACAAAAACTAAGTCTGGAAAGTTCTCGAACCTTTTAACAGTCGTTCGCATTGTCTTTGTTGTGTCTCTCCCTTATTCGTCTGCGACGCCCACAGTCATCGGTCGTTGCTTTATGATCCCTGCCGCTGTGCCCTAGACGATTCTCAGCCCCCTCCGCAAGTGGGTCAAATCTTCCCGCTCCCACGCTTTCTTGGGTTGCGGTCTACTGTTGATCCTTTCGTCCATTTAAATTCGTAAAGGGAGGCTACCTCTCTCCCCACCCCCAACATGCGCTTCTCTGGCCTTTGCCCTTTAACACCCCAAAGTTTCGTCACTAGCGTCCTTCAACGTCTTTCTTTTAATTTTTCTGGTGGTTTCCCTTGTAAACAGAACGACGCCATCTCTTGCGTCTTGGTAAATTTCCTATCCCCTTCCCACTTTCAACCGAAAATACATGCATTGTACGCGACCACTCTTCTTTTCTCTGAAATTCTATACTGGCGGTCCAAATAATAAACCATAAAATCCAGCGTACTTTTTCCGACGGCCGTCCATCTTCACCGTTGCCTAACAGAAAGTCGGTTACGACTCCACTCACTTTCGAAATATTTTTACTCGTCCTAATACTCATTTTATTCAATTTTAATTAAGAATTATTAGATTCTTAGAATATATGATGTTAGATAAAATTTCATTTACAATTTTACCAATCGCCCTCAAATGTTGGTGTATTCCCATGTAAGATACATAGGAATAAATTCCAATGTATATATGGAAGCTTTACAGAAATCCATCAAATACTGTCACTTGAATGGTTAAATAAATAAGACTTCGGATAATTCTATAGCTGCCCTTCTAAGAGTTGCTCGGAATAAGATGACTGAGCAAATTATAAATCTAACAGGAAATTACGTACGAAAGTAATCTAAATTAATGAAGCGCACAGGAAGAAAGAAGACAATGTTGTTATATCACCTATGTCTGTAGGTGTAGATATGTTAATATAATAATAATATTTATTTCTGCTTTGGGAGAACGGCAGCCTGGAGCCATTCCCATATTTACTATCAAATACAATACAAAAAAGAATAAAATAGGGAAAAACAGAAAAAAAAGATCAGTTACAAAACATAAATGATTTCAAAATTTCAACATCATGCTTGGTAAATGGTATCTAGTTAAAAAAAGAAGAAGATTTTTATCAACTTCGGCGCCAGTTGAAGGAGGGTAAATATGTGTTTTGGCACCTTCCACGGTAGATGTGCACGAGCGCATTCATTTTCTTTGTGTATTCCTTGAGCATCGGAGAACTTGTTTACATATTAATTATTTTTGAAACGCCAGTCAAACACTCACGAACAAGATTTTTTAAATAAACTGAACGATGTACTAACACTCCACAAAAAGCGTTACACCAGTGAAACTATTTGTTCTCAACTCTTAAGCGTTGTACACAACATAAGTCCGGCTAATAGGAGCTGGTCATTCCCGGTCGTTTCAAATGCAGTGTGCGGCGCATCGTATTGCCGTTAGAGCGAACAGTTGAAATTAACGCACACGTGCTCACCGCGCACACTTCCTTTTCTTTAGCGGTATTCAGTTTTCCTCTTCCTATCGTTCTTCATTTGTTGTCGATCCGTTTCAGACAGTTCCGTGAATAGTTTGGGAGTGGCTGTGAATTATTTGAAAGTTGTGTTGCGATAACCTTTTTGTGTAACGCATCGTCTACGGCCAAGTGAAAATTGCGACGGAATGGAACTCGATCTAAAGACCTTCTGTTCTCGCCGCAGGTGCACTGCCCACTGCACCACCCTCCGCGATTCATTAAGTCCGTACACATTTCCCAGACGAGTTGCGCACTTTTCACCTCACACACAATTCATCTCACGCACGATCCAACTTTTCTACCTGCGCTACGGAGGGTCAAGCAGTGGTGATTGTCCTAAACAACAAGGAAAACGGCAACTTTTTCCTTGTCCTTAAGGATTAGGTGTATGCGGGACTACCTGTGTGTGAATCTCCAATCAATGGGGACGGTGAGAAGTTATTTCTCCGGGTTGGGTTTTCCAAAAAAAAAAAAATATTCACAAAAATTTGGTAGTTTTTTGGAACAATTGAAATCTGCTCCAAATACGATGAAAAATGACACCAAACACAACCTTCCAGGCATCAAATGCACGTTTTACCACTACTCCAGTAATTAGGATAAGAAAAGAAGGAAATAAGGAAAAAAGAGTTTTTTCTATATCAATGTTTTTTGCCTATATCTTGAAAACAGTGCATTTTTATAACGCTACATTCTTGTACCGAAATAATGCATAATACATTTAATTTCCGACAAATTATATTTTCTACCATTTTGTCGCCAGACGTAAACAAATATCTCAGACCACTATGAAATTAATAAAAATTCTAGAATGGATACAACAATTATTTGTGTATTGTTGAAATTGGAGCCTACAGTTTTTTTTATTCCCCTCACTTTTTATTCCTTGGAAATTTTTAAAATAACAATTGTAGAACTGGTGCTAAAATAATAAAATTTTGTAACTTTTTTTTGCATTATTTGACGACAGTGTCGAAAATGAATGAACCAGTACTCAAGATGTTTGGACCTCAAAATGGTGACAACGTTATTTACTGGTAACGATTCTGTTTATGTCAACATGAATGAATTTATAATAATATTATATTACATAAGTTATACAAAATATTTGACAACAAATAAAATATGATATATTTCAGGATATTTTTACTTAAAAAACTACAGTGACTGGATTTGGAAAATTAAATCTACTATTCAGAGACTTGCTTGAGAATTCTAGAATTCAAAGCTTCCAAACATCAGTGGCGTAGAAATGTTCTGCACAATTTCCTTTGTTTTCATATTTCTTAATTGTGTCACCTCAGAAAACATGTGGAAAATAGCTTTCTTGATGTCAATAACTGCTTATACCTTACTAACAACAGAAATCCGACCATAAAAGCTACAACTGACGAGAAAACACCCTAATTATGAAGATAATAGAAAACTTTCATGATTGAAATAATATTTTGAAGATAAATTGACGGTAAATCTGAGCTTTATTAGGGGCTACTCACATTTTGACATTCAGACGAATGACCATATCTGCTATTTCAATTATGTCTTAATTACTTCGTTTCGGGCATAAAATGAACTTTTCACGATTTAGAAGAAAAAAATATTTTGACAAAAATTAAACCGAAATCAAAAGTACTCCAAAGCCAAATTAATTGATTCTAAAGTTCAGAATTGGTTCTAAATATTGATTCAGAAGTGCCGAGCTCTAATGCACTATCAAAAACTGATGCATGTACTCTGCTAAGATAATTAAAATATATTATTTTCCTTTTAATCATTACTGTTTTATGAAAAAATTAGGAAAATTGCAATTGGAATTCTACACACCACTTCTTCGGAGTCAGGGACTCCCAAAACGGATATTTCCGTAAAAATTTCGCCAATGAATGTTTTTCACGATTATAATACTTTCAATATACTACACAAATAAGTAAAAACAGAAGCTTAAAACTCAGTTGTGTCATGCATACGTCGTGTTTGGATTCATTTTTATCGGTATTATGTATGGAATTCAAAAATTGCAAGATAATAGGAATAAAAATAAAAGTTCTCAATCAATAGCACTTAAAATATCTATCTAGTAAGTGACTCACGAAATCCATTCAGCAGGTCGGTCGGTTAGCATGAGGGTGGGCGGGGTGACGGCAAGGACGGTATTATAAATATCTAACTTACCCATATAATTGGTATCCAGCATTATATCGTCGTGGATTTTACACGTTGGCTGCTCGCAAGTGTGACACTCTTGGACCGCACCTACTAATCACTAAAAGAAATGCAATGAATACTGGACTAATTTAAATGGACTCAGCGAATAACAGCTGATAACGAATGAACAGTGTGCCTCCCATGAACAGTCTTGTCTTTAACATTCCTTCGAATACAGAATTTCTTACCTTTCTGACGAGCCAATACTACGCTATTATATTTACATGTAAATTAGTTTACGCCATTTCGTTCATATTGTTTTAGGTGTTGATACACTTATGTGCAAGAGGGTTCCTTTTTTAATTTTCTTTGTTATTTCTGAAACATTTGTCCTAATCTGTAGAAATTTTGCGCAGAAAAAGGAATGGACTAATAGATTTTATTTTCTTAAAGTGGTAAAAATCATAATATAAATCTAACAGACTTTTTTTGTTTTATTTTTACTTACTCTTTCATATTGTTTTTCAAAAAGTTCATACTGTTTTTTGAGTATGAGTAACATTTGAACTATTGAATTTTGGTTTAACTATGTAATGGATGAAGATGGATTTATTGCGTCATTTTGTATTTATTCTGGAAGGACCTCATTCGTTCTATTTGTGAATATAATTGAAAGCCAAAAATTTGAGGTTTCTTGACTTCTTGACGTGACAATAGCTTTTTCGAAATTTCCAATAGGTGTGCATTGTTATGGAATTTATACTTTCAACTGGTGGTGGACGAATATCTTCTGGTTGGTTTTGATAATGCAGAAAATGATATTTGGAATATTCAAAACCAGAAATAAGTTAATAGTTACAAGAATTATTGTCAGGTTCACAATTTTTTTGAATGAAGGAATAATGAGGATTTCTTACTAACGAATAATCAAAATATTTAAAAATATATTTATGTTAATAGATTAACTTTTACCACGGCGAAGGAAATATAAAAATGATGCCGCACGTCTAGTGAAATAACTCGTATATTTCTTAATATTAAGTTTTGGATGTCCACAGTTGACGGTGACAATAGTCTGTAAACGTTTTCATTGTCCAACCCTGCGGACTATCACCTACATCACCACATCTTGACTCTCCGCCGCGCAGATAGATAAGCTGAATAGTGCGTGAGTTGAATTGAGCGTGAGATGAAATGTGCGGACCCCCTTTAGGACTATTTTCGATTCTACTTGACACAAAATGTGACGTCCATTTTTTTTCTTTCGTGCCGCCCCTTTTCTTTTGACGCCCGGGGCGACCATCCCGGTTGTCCCGCCCTCGCGACAGCTCTGTACAAGTATGTGTAAAAAAACATTGTTTTCTAATGACATTTGGACAGAGATATGCAACAAAGAACGAACTCACATTTTAATTTGTAGAGGTTTATATTTATATTTTAATGAATGATTTTAAAGTTATAGTAATGAAATTTAGTTGATCGAATGAAAATCATATAATTAATTTAAGAATTTAAATTTAATGATTAGTTCAAACGTTTCTTTTGTCAAAATAACTGAAGCATGGCTTTGCTTCATCGCGTCACCATTGACCAAGGAACGGAGCAAAGGGCGAGTTGGGAAAAAGCTCGTGACGTCATTTATCCATTTCCAGGAATCAACCTTCCAGGGGCGATACACTCCTGTGCCGCCTCCTGTTTACGATCCCTCTACAATCGGAAGCGAAGAATGAATCCGCAACTAAAGCGGCACCTTCTATGATTCCCACGACACAAAGTTCTTACTTTTTCTTACCTCTTCCTAGTGTGCAACTCACTAAGCCGGTGGCTGGTAATTAATTTTTATTTTTTCTTTATAAAATTGTAATTTGTTTTAATAGCTTCGTCAGTAAGTATAACATATACTTACCAGTATTTAATAGAGAAAAAGGACTTCCCATGTCATATACTTTTAAAACTTCGGGAGTTATGCAACACTCTCCCTGACTTCATTATTTTAAGGTGCGACAACAAGTGTGCAAGTATATGATTGTCACTCCGTGTCGAGTTATGTTAAGAAAAGTGTCTTTAGGACACATTCATTTTCTTAGGGATGTGCCCTTCTTTCCTTCATTTATCTTAAGCATTCTTAATAAACGTTATTTATAAGCCTTCTTGCAAACCATCGTAATAAACACCAATAACATCATATTTAAATGAACATGTGAGGGGTATAATATATTCAAACGTTTTCGTTGTTGATTTTGTTTTAGGAGCATGAAAACGGTAGAGAGAAAAAAGACACAAAATTCCTAATCAGAAAGGTGGGTCGGGCACACTCTAATTTTTATAGTGCACTTTCCAATTATTTGTTGGTGAATAACGTTTCAAATGGACATTTCATATCCGTAGCATTGTACGAATCCACGACGCACCGCTCCTGTCATTGTGGTTCATTTGTGAAAACATTTCCAAAACGAAGCTTCGTTGAGAAAAGATGTTTTTTATACGCATGCTTGTGTGTCTGTTCATTTACCGCGAATTGAGTGTTTCAGTTATCGTAAAAGAATGGAATAGTCTGCCACTCGAAATCAGGAGCTGTCCATCCCCGAATACATTTTAATCAAAATTGTAATCTCACCTTAGAACTTAAATGTAGAAATTATCTGAAATCCCACAGTGGTTACCATCTATTTTTCTAAGTAGGTATACCATATTGTACTTTAAAATTTTATTTACTTTAAAATATTTTCGTGTACTCTTATGTAATTATAGGGTATTATTTTTCGTTCCCATATTGTATTTTTATTTGTCACTCAATAACGATATTCTGGTTCGAAAGAATTATTAGCCCCAATGTTAATTCTTCACACTACTTCCGCGCCCCTTCCCTCTCTACCAAGCATCCAAGGACTACAGTACGATAAAGAATAGATAAAATCTTCGAATTAATTTTTTTGTGCTTACACGCGCGTGTACGTAGATAATGTGTATATAATTTCATCCTTGAGGCGTGTCTCCTTTCCAGGTTATGACTTTTCAAAAAAAAATAGTTTTTCAATTTTTTTCCTTTTCTGAAAGCTTATAACTCTGTTGGGACACCTAATAAAAGTATAATATTTACCGGATTTAAATATCTTTTTGAGTGTAAACTACTATAAAAATTACAACCTTAAGATTCAACTGGGAGTAAAGATATTATTTTCTAAATTTTCTTTAAACCCTTCGCTTACGTATACATGAGTAGTCAACTTTAAAATCCCCAGAAACCCAACAATATGCTCTTATAAAATATAAATAATTATTTAGCAATGAAGTATCAAGTATGATAAATAAAATTGTTATAAAAAACTCGATAAATGTTTATAATTTTATTGACAATTATAGGTGTGTAATTTGTGTACTCATCCTGTATCCAAGGTGCTTATCCAACAGTAGTGATATTTCGGCAGAAAACGTTCATGAAATACACTTATTTCGAAGTTACAGTTCATATTTTTATGTTAAATAACACAAACATTAGCCACACATATTCCAGGACGTGTCAGCAGTATCTGTCAGTAAATCTTTGTCAACAGAACCCGATAAGTTAATAACAAATCAAGTATATTTTAAAATGTTGCACTCACACTTCTAGTTGTGATAACACCAAGTAACAAAGTTTTTAATATATTAACTGAAACCCTTCAAAGTATGAGGAGTCATGATTGCAAAATTACAAGCTATATTTTTGATTTATGAAAAAAATCATTGTTGTGGAATGATGATATAGTTGGCAGTTTTAAGAGAACTATCGATTCGGTTGCCAAAGATGGACTTCAAGCCTTTCGTGGGGTTAACTACCAGGAAACTGAACTTCCCTTATTTTACTAACATAAAGAATTTGGTATGCTGATGAGAAAATGCTTGATCATTTAGAACAGAACAGTAATTTATACTTCATAAAAAACTATTAAGTGAACCACATATCATAAGGTAATTTACATTCAAATGATGCTGTAAGGCAGTGTAAAATTATATTTTCCTAATTTTTCATTCATCACTGTTTGAATTTTGAGTTTCATATTGAATGGAATTTGTTTTCATTCTGTCCTGAAAAATATACTTGCTATCTAATAGGTGAAAATACAAAGCGAACTATGACAAAATCTTGTATCTTGAATATACAGAATGTCCAGGAAGAGTGAGTGCAATTTAAAAGAAAAAGAAGAAAAAATTAAAGATGTTCAAAGAAAGTTTAGTTTATATTTTCAAACTACAGTAGTTGGAAAATATAGTTTATATTTTCAATCTATAGAAGTTGGAAAATTATCTATAAAAAATAGTGTTATCTAAATGGTGTCCGTTACGCTCCCGGCACTCTTCTAATCTTGTGCGAAGATTTCTCTCTACACGTTGACACAAAACCTGAGATACCGACGCCATTTCTACTGTGATATTCTGCTGTAATTGAGTTAATGTCCTCGGCTTATTGTTGTACGCCCTCTCTTTAAGAAATAGTCCAGAGGACTTAGGTCTGGACTGCGTTGTGGCCAGTTAACATCACGTCTTCGCAAAATCAACTTATTGGGGAATAACACCTTTACGGCTTCAATGGAATCATTTGATATGTGACAAGTTGCGCCATCTTGTTGAAACCATGTTCTTGAATTGAAACCATAGAACTGTTGCAAAGATAGAGCTAAAAAAATTGAAATCATCTCGCAGTATCGCTCTGTATTCATAGTTAGTGCACGACCTCTACGATCTTCAAAGAAGTAAGGGTCGATTATTCCTTTGGCAGAGATCGCGGCCCAAACAATAACCTTGGGGCTATGAAGCGGTCGCTCATGTTTCTGCCGGGGGTTTTCCGTTGACCACTAACGACCCTTTTGTTTATTAACATGGCCGTTCAAGTGGAAATTTGTTTCGACACTCAATAGAACGTTGACAAAATTAATTATGTTATGTTGAATGAAAATGGGAGGCGGGACCGAGATTCGAACTCGGGACCTTGAGCTTGAAATAATTAAACACTTACATGGCGGTGAGGTTCACCGCAATCTAAGAGATTTCTGTGTGTTTGTGAACCAGAATTGGAAAATACTACCCAAAACAAAGTACTTTCTAAGGGAGTCGCCTCATATGAGGAGCGTAGTCCCTACGAGACCTGGTCTTTGGGTCTCGCAAGTTGAATGAGGATGGAAGACTGGCCCGGGAGGCGAACGGGATGACGCAGTCGGTAGGCGCATGAGCCCGCTAAGCTCAAGGTCCCCAATTTCGAATCTCGGTACCGTCTCCCATTTTCATTCAACATAACATAACATAATCTGTTACCTGGCGGTGAGGTTCATCGCAATCTAAAAAATTTATTTGTGTTGTCAAAATTATCAAACCGCTGAAGCGTAAACGTTGCGAAATTCAATCTGTAGTCTGTCTCCTTTAATTTCTGAACAAGTTGAATTTTATACGCTTTAAGATGTAAATCGTGCTTTAAAATTATATGCAGAGACGATTTTTTAAAGTTGAATGCTTGACTTCTCTTACGAACAGACGATGTTGGATTTTCACTTGGTAATTGTTGGACACGTTCGATCGTTTCTTCGACTCCGACAGTACACGGGCGACCAGTATTTTGAATTGTAACGGTTGATCCCGTCGATTCAAACATTTATCGAGTTTTTATAACAATTTTATTTATCATACTTGATACTTAGTTGCTAAATTATTATTTATATTTTATAAGAGCATATTGTTGGGTTTCTGGGTTTTTTTAAGTTGACTATTCATATATACGTAAGCGAAGAGTTTTAAGAAAATTTAGAAAATAATATCTTTACTTCCGGATGAATCTCAAGGTTGTAATTTTGAAGTAGTTTACAATTATAGAGACCTTTAACTCCTGTAAATATTATACTTTTATAAGGTCTCCTAACAGAGTTATAAGCCTTCAAAAAAGGAAAAACATTTTTTTTGAAAAGTCATAACCTGGAAAGGAGACATGCCTCATGGATTAAATTATATTCCCTTTATTTATGCTTGTGTAAATAAAAAAATTAAGTCTGAGACTTTCTCTCTTCCTTTAGAAAATTGCTTTTGAAAACACAAATATTCATTTTCAAACGTCTAATTGAAAGCACGAAATACATTAGACGCAAGTAGCTGTTGAAATTAAATATGTATTGTAACTGTATCGTGATATGTGCTAAACACAATGTCAGTTATTGTAAGGCGCTAGATCAAACCAATCTTGAGATATTGAAGTTAATATATAAGCTAATATATACGTTAATATATAAGTCCAAAAACGGTGCGCGCGCAAGAACGAAAATGGCCATCATTTTAAAATCAGACATGGCAAATTTTTTAAAATGTTTTTCAACTCTCCAATAATACTAGAAAAAACACACACAAAATGGAATTTTTCTGAAGGGGTGCAGGGACATACCCTGAATCACTAAATTTCGATTGACCCTTTCCTTTATGTCTACGAGTAAGAACCAGTACATCGTCTCTCGTGGTTGGCTCTAAATACGTTTCTCCCTCTAGAAAGTAGTCTTCCAAATTTCCGAAAAATATGTCAAATGAAAGTTACTAAAAATATTTTTATGTGTATTATCTCAATATTTGTTTTTCCTGCAAAAATCAGTAGCATTACAGTATGTCTTTACATAAAGTCTGGAGACTAATAATGGCTTAAGAAAAATTAAGACATCTCACCTCTGTCTTTATTGCTCCTCGTATATAGAGTTAACCGGAAGATTGAAGTATAAATGAGGTAAAATTAGCTTTTATTAGCAAAGCATTTTGCTGCTTCCGCAAATTTTCTTGCCTTTCTTACGTTTTGCTAATGCAAGTACGTTTAATTTTCATTACGAATATCAATCTGTTACCACCCTACAAGCAAATAGAGGACCAGTAACAACATAACTGGGCGGTGTGGGACTTCCCTGACCGGCACTCCAAATTTGCAGTAGCGTGGTCAGAGGCTAGAAACGTGCGTCGGATTCGTCGGGAAAAAAACTGCATTGCTCATAGGTGATTGTTATTTTGGAATTTTTGAAGCTGAAAAAAATGTAAATAAGAATATTACCCTGGCCCCCTTGGAGACCTCCAATCCTCTTGGGTTTCGGAACGCCGCTCAGGTTGCCCCGCCGAAAGTTACGGCCTTGGTTTCTGCGATTAGTGGTTCATATTGATTAGGCGATGATTGTGAGAATGTCGGAAAGAAAACGTGTATTTAGATCTTACCAGTATAGATAATCATGACCACAGTTCAGACATATTTTTTTATTATTTAAAAACTATACATTGCCCAAATTAGATTCTTACACTAACTTGGAGTCATCATCAGGTGTTTCTAGGTAATAAATCAACGTCGATACCCTACACATCAGTAAAACTTGTTTATATCGTCAACCTTCAATGTTGTGTCAGCTATGTGCAAGTACTATTTAATACAAGGGACGTGGAATAACATAAAAGTACATGGAAATTATAGTTGTATTTAAATTATAAATAATTGTGTCAGCGGACAGTGGTCATATTTATCTACATTGAATTGACTCAGGCGTTAAATTGGACCAGATTTGTGAGAAAGTCGTAATACATTTGCCTGTTTTTAGGCTTAGTGTGGTTTTTTGTTTTGTAATGTTTTTTACTGATTCTTTATGGTAATCTATACTTCAGTGAACAGTAAGTGAATGATTTACAATTCTACTAAAATTAGCGTCCATTATATAATCTAATTAAATAAATAATTCAAGACTTACGACATTTACGGACTAATAATTTATGTATTTTGTGAACAGCTCTCTGAAAAATATAAAATATAAATTAATTTGTCCACAAAAGGTCGTAATCTTCAATAATTTATTTAATGATTTACAATGTTCGACTCTTGTCATATTCAAGTTTTTTTCTTTCTCCCTTTCGTTGGGATGCTGTTCTTCCCCTCGTTGCTTGAGCACGACATCAAAGCGACGCAGCATCCCTTTCTCACAAACCATCACCGCCTTCTCTACCGCGATTTCACGTGTCGCGTAGAGGACGCCTCGTGTGGACAACAGGCGGACGACAAGGAGGGGGGTGACACGTGAATAGGCTGAGCGAAGCGAGGTCGTGAAACAATAATACACTGCAGGAAAATGCGGGAGAAATGAGTGAGTTGTTGAAGCGCATATTCTAGGGAGAGGCAACGTGATAAAAACATGACCAAAGAATTTTCAAGAAATCAAGATCAGTAGTGCTCTTCTTTACCGACAGCATAGCGCGAATGAATTGGTCCGCGCAGTAGGAATCACGCTACAATCCAACTCGAGAAAAACAATTTCCATAGAAAAACATGGAGTCTATTTTCACACCTTTGGTTTTTAAAGTGGAACGCAGTGTAGTCATCGCAAGTGAAGGGAATTTTACAATATCATGCACCCATGCTATTTACAACATACGTTACCAGCCATTTCGCAGAAATTTGAACTGTGTTGTGAGCCAATCGCGTACCAACACCTCGTGAGAACCGGGACGATAATATTTTTTTAGGCCTCCATTTACAAGCGTGTTCGCATGCATACTAGAACATGTCCAACGCCCTGACGCATTAAAAAATGAAATTTGTGTTTTACTTATTAAAAAGCTCGACTATTATTTACTTTAAAGTTTTAAAAATGTTTCGGATAATATTTACGTTCAAATTTACGAGTTTAAATAATATTTGGAGACAAAGGAGGCCACTTACTTCTGTCCACGTGTCTAATTTCTTCGAGCACGAAGCTTTTTCTGGCGCGAGTTCAAAACACTTGTAATTTGTATTGGTGTACACGATACTTGTTCTTTTCCCGACAACACGTCGAGGATTAATTACATAGATGTTGTCAGTCCAATCTTACATTCCCGCACATCCATACAAAATTTTGTTTCGCTAATCGTATATGAATCCATCCGTCCTTTACTTACCCATTCATTCACCCGAAAATCAAAACTACACAGCATTAGAAGATGAAATAAGAAATTGACTGGGATGTTATTTTTATTTTCTGATACCTCTCTTTTTTTAATAAATAAAGGAAGAAAGAAAAAAGTATTAGAATATGAAAAGTAGTATGCCAGTTGATTTCTTATTTACTGATTAGTTATTTTTATATGCTTGTATTTCGGGAACATTTCAATATACACTTGACAGGTTTTTCCAGTACATAGATTATTTTGTAAATTTCGTTTTATTAGTATAAGTTTCTTCTGATGGTACATTAGACTTTTACAAGATAAAAACCAGCCACACAGAAAAATTGAAACTTTATTTCCACAGTGAATCAAAGGATGGATTTATAAAGAGCTATGAGTTTCCTCTGAAAACGGTTTTACCTGGTGCAGTCTCTCCCGAAATATCACGAATATCTCTTTTGGTTCGAGTATTATTGTCAAAACTTCAATGTTCCATATTTACATATTTTCTATAAACATTTAACCAAACTGGGCAATATGCATTGAATTCCTCTTTGATAAAAAATGTCTGTTGTCAGTACGCTACTGTTCGCTCAATTTACATTTGCGGAATGGGAGCAGAATTTGTCACTGTTTTAATAAAACTCATTCGTTTGTTTTTATATAAAGTTCGCGAGAAATGAAACCACATGGTGAATATTTTCAGGTCGACGCTTCCAGGTGCAGCAGCCTTCGCTCCGGGGCTCGTGCGCCAGTGATTAGCAATTAACATTCAATTGCCTTACATGCATTTTAAAATATCGCCATGCAGGAACGTTATTAAATAACGATTCTAATTTGCATTATGTTGTTACAGTCTTTTTAACATTATTTACGATCGTAATGATGTAAATGTGAATGATCGATATATTGTATTTCTAAACTGTTTGTAAATATTCTTCTTTTTTCACCATCCTTAACCAATTACCACAAATAAGGTATCTTTATTTAACTAGTGTCTGGATATGGTTTAGATCGTATTCTTGTATTTTCACCATGTACATTTTCTTTCATAATGTGTTTTTAAATACAAAGTGATTTGTTCATGAAAGTTTTCCCAGGTATGCTTTGTCAAAAAGAATCTGGAAAACGATAATTTTATATAATCCCAAGAAAATTATTTCCAAGATCCAAAATTATGTCATTTTAGATTTGCCCAAGCTAGGGAACTTGAACACACAAAAATAAAGAACTGCCTTACGAACATTTTTAAGACACGAGTAAATAAATTGCTGAAGACAGGTTTAAAAGTATCAACTTGTGCAGAGCTGTAAACATTTATGCAATGCCAGCGATTACCTATTCATTCGGAGTAATCAAGAGGAGCGATGCAGATCTGCAAGATGTAGCTCGATCAACCAGAGTTGCATTCATAAAACAAAATTCATGGCATTGCAAATCTGCTAAAGAGAGATTTTACCTACCAAGAAAAAAGGATGGAAGAGGAATTCTTGATGTACAACAACTGGGCAAGAACACTAGTAAAACATCGCGACTATTTCTTTACCACGGTAAATGAAGGTTATCTGCATAGAACAGTGACGAAAGCAGATCGAAATTATGCACCACGAGATGAGTTCCCGAGCGTTTTAGAGCGAAATGAGTCCCAATTATTAGAGAGTTGGAGTTGTAAAGTCATCCATGGAATACATTACTACGAGCTAAATAAGCCAGAAGTAGATAGATTCAAATTCTTGGCTCACAAATGGTAGTGTGCAAGAGTGAGTACTGAGACAGAGGGAATGATACTAGCAATTCAGGATCAAGTGATTCCGACATTAAAACTACAGGAAATACATCATAGGCGAGGAAATTCCATCGGATAATTATAGAAAGTGTTACTCCGCCAATGAAACTATTAATCACATAATGGCCAGTTGCTCAGCGTTAGCCCCGAAAGACTTCTTGGAGAGACACAATATGGTGGCTGCTACTGTACATCAAAAAGTCGCGGTTGCTCACAATGCACTCAATGATGTGTATCTAGTGTACATGTACAAACCTATAGCAGTAATTGAGAATGAAGAAATCAAGTTTACTGTGATAGAGAAGTAATAACGGATCGGATGTTGCCTTTTAACAAGCCAGACACAATAGTAATAAAGAAAATGAGTAAAGAAACCTTTATAATTGACACATCAATCCCATTAAGCAACAACATGTCCAAGAAACATGAGGTGAATGTAACCAAATATTTAGGTCTGGTCGCAAGAGATACGAGAGATGTGGAATCAAGAAAAAGTCACCGTTATTCCGCTTAGTATCTCTGCTACTGGAGTCATCCCCAAGAAACTCCATGAAGGGATAAGGCTGTTGGGACTGCATCCCAGTACCTACAAAGAGATGTAGAAGTTTGTGGTGCTATGTACATGCTCTATAGTTCGGAGATTTTTGGACTGTACTATAAGCCATACATAATGCCTTGGTGATACACCTGCGTTATATATTATTTAACCAGTGAAAACTGAGGTTCAATTAAATAAAAATAATAATTGCTAACAAAGGAAACCGAAGCTAATGTCGAGAGTCGTGAAGAAATAATCAAATATTTACTCCTCTTATCATTTATATATACTATTATTACTATTATATATTATTATATGTTTATATAGTAATAGTAATATATAATAATTAATAATATATAATAGTAATAATAGTATATATCAATGATAAGAGGAGTAAATATTATGATTTGAGTAATGAAATTTAAAAAGATGTGGCAGCTAGAGAGGGTGAACATTGTACCAATCTCTCTCTCTGCAACGGGTGTGATTCCGAAGTCCCTCCGTGAAAGTCTTGAAATTTTACGGTTACATAAGAATTTATTCATTGTCATTCAAAAACCAGTTATTCTTAATACTACTCGCACGGTAAGAAAATTTTCAAACCAGGAGTAAATGAGATTATAATAACTTTCATAAGTAAAAAAAGAAATAAAATAATCGTCATTAAAGTAGCCATCCCCAATAATGTCAACATTCAAAAGATCTAAGCAGATAAAATCAGGAAATACATCAATCTCACACACAAATGCTTCCCATAATCATTTGAAGTACAGGAATCGTACGCAAACTACTTCGGAGAAACCGAGACAAAATCTCAGTTAAAAAACCAACCGTAACTGTCATGCAGAAAGCTATTATTTTGAGTACATGCAACACAGAAATTTCTTACAAGAACCATGGATATCAGCTGCTTGGAATATCATTCCCGCAATATACCAGGTACTGGCCTGAGATAAAATAACATAGCAATAACAATATAAAAATAAAATAATAACAATACTATAATAACAATACTATAACAACAATAATATAATAATAAAATTATATCAAATCCTATGGTGCAAAATGGCTTTCTAAACACTTGTAGGGGCAATTCCCCAATTCTCTGCAGAATGCCCATGTTGACAAGAGAGAATGAACTTTATGGCTGAAACACGGCCGACTCTATGCAGAGACTGAAGGGCTCGTGTGTGCTGTAAGGATCAAGCAATCCCAACTAGATATTACAGGAAAAATTCTGCATGAAAATGTCGTTGGATTGTGTAGAGCATGCCACACCTGCGATGAAACAATCCATAGCATTATTTCGGTTTACCAAGTACTCACCCCTCTGGACTGCACCTGCAGACACAATCAAGTGGCCAATGTAATTCACCAACAGCTAGCTAAAAACTTTAACATGGTTGAAACAGTTCTCCCTATTATAAATTCGATCCAACACCTGTCCTGGAAAATAGAAATGCCACTCTCTACTGGGATAAGCAGATCATTACACACACAGCAGTAGATCATAACAAAACAAAACATAATATTAATAGACAAATCTTTTATGATTACTTCTACTATACTACTATTTATTTAACTGCAAATAGGCAGATCTTGCCCTCTGGCAGAATATAAGAAAATACAACAAAATATACAAAAATACATGTTACAGAACTGAAATTAAAAACTGTTAAATAAACGATTAATCTATATGATTAAACTACTATTAAAATATTAAATTCAAAACATTTGACTCTGAAAGCAATAAAAAGTATTGATGTAGCTGCTTCTTCCACTAATAATAAAACAAAAAGCAAAAGATCTGAAGTAGTAATTATGCCCGTCATAATTTCAGTAACTGTTATTTGCAAAACACTAAAAAACTATCTTGCAGGATTGCCATTGACTATAAATGTACTGACAAAAATGCAGAAATCCGTTATATTATAAACATGCCAGATAACATGGAAATTTCTCGGTATCGACTAAGACTAAATTTTACTTTCTGCTTGCCTTATAAGCCCGCCCCAGCTACCTGTTTGAACAGAGAAAATACAATAGCTCAACATAATAATAATAATGATGATGACGATGATGATTATAATTACAGTAATATTTCTTCATCACTCTGTCCAGTCACTGCTTTCAACTTGTTCTTCCTTGCTTATTTTAGAGAAGATACTTTTAATGAATTTTCCGACCTCCCTCTCTAGCGACATTCTTCGGGATTCCGTTGGGGGCTGTTCATCATTCGATCTGCAAGAGTGCCCTACTCATTCACATTTTCTTTTTATTTCAACTTTTTACGTCTGTTCGTCGAGTTACATTTCACATTCTGCATCATCCATAACCGTGACCTATTCTTAGGACGTAGCGTATACACAGTATAACATCGTTCCTTACAATTCGTTTGTAACTTGCTAATTTTTACTTCTGTATCACAAGGTATTGTGCTTTATTAACGTAGGCATTTAGTTATTTTAATTCTAAAACTATTTATTTGGGTTAACTTCCGTACTTTTCTGAATTTGGCAAAAAAGACCTCCGAGCTTTTTGAATGCGGTGTTATTCAAGCTCTCTAACTCTTTCCTTCGAAAGTGTGAAAGAGATTTTTGGAACTGAGGGCGTTCTGGTGGTTTTATTAAATTCCAAGACGATTTGAAAGTTAAGTATGATATAAAATTAGGTTTGGCTTGGACCGAAGATATATTGCTGAAGAAACTGAAAGGATAAGGACTAAAAATACCAATGAGGAACCATCCATACATTTCGTGAGGCAAATATTTTAACACCATTCCCCCCTCATAACTTACCACTAACAAAACATCTTACCCTTCAGTAATTAGCCTACCTATATTCTCCCTCGCCGTTAAGAATCGTTTCTGTAGCTTTTCAGAAAATGTGGGGATGAATTTTGAAATATTGACTTAATCGTAAGTTCCTCATTGATCTGTGCTCTCTCAAAATTTCTCTCTACAATGAGAAACTTTAAGATTTAATTAACCTATTAAATTTAGTGTTTGTTAATATGCTAATATGAAAAGTACGTTAATCATCTGTGACGCAGGGTAACAATACGGAGTTTTTGCATAGCGTACTTGCCAGCTATCGTATACGCTATCCACATGCAAGTTACTTTTGCGCATGCTCAGACGTTAGTGGTACACTAACGCTCCTAATGTAGTATGTTACCACGCCTCTGTTNCGTAGTACGTTACCACGCCTCTGTTTGCGTATGATGCTTGAGGTACGCTAGTGAGAGAGGTCATGGCGGATTCTGGTCTGGATTTGAGGTTATGTTGATATCTGAGAGGGTATACGAGAGATTTGTTGGTTGTGTGTGCTGTGTGAGTACGTACTTGTGTAATCATGGTACAGTTTATTTGTGTACGCTTGAATAGAAGTAATTTGTTTGGATGTACAATTTTTTGTATGATTTAAGTTGCCGGTACGCTATTCAAATTGCTTCGATTAGACTAGTTCTTTCCATGTGCTTACGTGGTTAGCGTCATCAGCGTGACGTATACGCTCGGAAGTGTTACGCAAAATCTCTCTAATATCAACCCTCCTTCCCCCACATCTTACACAGTAATATACGAAAAATATTACGCTACACTTCTCGATTAGTTTTTCACATTGGTTCTCAATAATGCATACATTCCTCATTTCAAAATCTTGAACAAAAGGTCAAACGCATGTGGGTTTTTCAACGTAGTTTAAATGAACTTATAACATTTTAAAATACTTGTGCGAATTCTTGTGCAAATACTTAGTATTCCAAATGTTAGACAACAAAAATTTATGAAACCCAACATTATCAATGTAAATGAATTTTTATTTCAGTTGTTTTAACATGCCTTGATTTTACTTGGAAAAGTGGTCTCTCGTCGTAATAGTTTTCCCGAAATGCACTCTAGTCAGCTGATTGGTAGACATTTCCCCAACCATTTTCACAGTGAAACGTCTTGTTTCCTGTCAAAGTCGACCTCCAATTCGAAAGAAGCTACACGTCTCACGTTTATATGCGAATTCAAACCCAATAACTAGAATTATTTGTTTTCCATCTTCAGTTTTCGTAAACATATCAAATTTTCTCGAATATTTTGCGGTACAAATTTAGCAAATGAACGAAATTTCACCCTTGTATTTATTATGTATATTTTACTATATATTGAAATATATCAGCAAGTCAGTAGTTCGCCTCATATTGACAAAAGTACATGAAAACGATGACTGGCCGAGCATCGAGCCCGAGGTTCTACTACTGATGTGAGGAAGCTGTTCGCTACACCACCCGTTCGCTTCCCAAAGTTGCACGTTTTTTCCATCTCGGTCTGATGTAATTTATTTATTATTAGACGAGAAAAATCCACTATTTGATACAGATGTTAATCCAAAACGAACCACCATTGCTGACGTCCCAGAAAATTGAATGAACGATTCGAGGTGGACGGACAAAACGTGCGAACTTTTCACTGTTCCGTCGATTTCCAATTATCTGAAACACCTGCTAGGATGTTGGTCACAGATTTTTTGTCAGTCCTTTTGGATAAACATTTTCTATAACTTGTCAGAATGAGATTATACTTATCCCAATTTTAATTGACTTGGCTCATTTTGCACGACGTTTGACGACATCTGCAGCTACCTTCCGTCGGGACTGCAGTGTCTGTCATTTTGATTCATGGTTTCTAAACCCATCTAATGAAGTGATACGAGCATTAAAGAAATGACTTCTTTTACCCCGCGTTTTTGATTAACTATAAGCGTAATTAACCTCCTTCGGAAACACGCAGATATCTCTTTACGCTTTCAGCTTATCCAGCAAAGTGCTTTAACGCGGAATTTTTTTTTAAAGAAATGATTTGACTTTTTAGCCACTGGCTCTTAGACTAATAGTTATCTCTTCTCCGCGTAGAGGAACATGGAAGAAAACAATGCACTTCATTACAATTCGTTATTTATTTCTGGATCATGTTCTACTCTTAAAATTTAGAACTACCTAAAGAAGGATTAGGTATAAGTATAAAAAAAAACTTCAACCATCTATTATGGTCCAAGTGTGAAATTAAAAACAAACTTTTTTGTTTGATCAAGTGGATTAACGCTGTCCAACTTATCTTAGCCCGCGAGCCATTATCTGTACACTTTCGGTAGATCGGGGGTGAGGGAGGCAGTGGGGGTTGTCATAATGTTGCCCGATGAATAAAACTAATGAGTCATGATAATTAATTTATTTGCAAAGTGATATTTTTATATTCATTGCGAACTTATATTATTTGAAGCTCGAAAAATTAAATAGTATATTTCTTTATTTTTAACAGTATTTTTAATATTTAGTATTACAATAAAATGTTTTCATATTGTAATGTGTGACGGGGTAAATTTCTACATTCTCTCAGCGGACATGCTACGTCAAATATTAATTCTGACAGCGTAGATTTATAACAAGTTGTAACTCCAACGTTTGATGAAAGATTTGTCATAAAACGTATTATACCTCGCGAGCTATAAAAAAAGTTTGGCGGGCCGCCAGTTAGACAGCCTCGAAGTAGACCATTGAACAGTGTCATTGCAAGATTCATAATTTAGTACTCCCTTTTTCTCTTAACTTGTGCCTTATCAAAGCTTTCGCTTTTTCTCTTATCTTGTGCCATGTCAAACCTTAGACATAGTTTCCTGTCCCTTTTCATTTTCAATTTCCTCCTTGAAGTTTTCATTTACTTTTAATGGCATCTTTACTACATCAAAATTCCATGATCGACTCATTAAATGTATCGTGAACAACTTCTGTTTCTTGTAAAATTTGGTATTCTTTCATACAGTGAACTCTTTCATACTGAGGAAGACTTATTGATCCAAATTTCGTGATTCTCCTCATGGAACAATCCGAGTCAAGCATTGTTTCGAACTCATTTGCGTAGAACGCGCTAGTGGAAACGTGCTAGAACCGGAAGAACAGAAGAACGGGCCGAGGGGCTTATGTGATGAATCCATTTATTTTCACTCGTTTATAAATTCGGAAAACGGGATTTTCAAAATATTTCTGAGACACCGTCGTGTACTAGAGTGGCGAACTTTCATCCTCTAAACTCGCAGTAGAAGATTACTGTGATAATGTAATGGCGGAAGCTACAACGCTCATGCCTATGAACAGGACAGCGTTTTCTTTTTTGTCATGCAAATTCCTGAAATAAATTCCATTTTATTTACATATGTAAATGACTGGGAGGAACCTTAACGAAATGTGCAAGTATTCTAGAACATTGTTATTGTAATGCTGATCGCTACTTCTCGTGTAGTGCACTCAATTCTAGAGGAACCAGTCATGATCTTTCTTTGCTCGCAATGTGGGTCTTCCACTACTTATTGGCGTGTGCTATTGTAGATTTGAATTTCGACGCAGGTGGGTGCTTGGTGAATGTGCTCACTGTGGGAGGCAAGTTTTTCGTCTTGCGTGGGTATACTTAAATTATTTCATTGATCACATTTTCAGCATCCATATTATATAAATAAGGATATATTGCGTTAAGGCCCTTGCGTTTATACATTATTTCAGCGATAAACTTAAATAAACCAAATAAGTGTTTTAATATGTATTAATGTTTTGATAGTATGTGCACATTCTTCAACAATCATCACTATTTAGGTCCGTCATATACTTGTAAAAAGCTGTTACCTTGTGAAAATGAAAAGAAGTATGTAATGGAACAAACAAAAAATTTACACATTCTCTTTCTCTGGTTATGGTATTGAACATAACGTATATTTATTATGTACTTAGAGATCGGAGAATCCATTCATTCTGTTTTCATACGAAGCGTGGAACATATTCGTCTACATAATTCGTAATATGTGAATAAGATATAAATTATAGTACGTTACACCCCTGTTTGCACGTAAAGGAAGACTTGACGCAGTCCTAAATTATCCAATAAACCAGTGCCCAGATTGGACTAAAGGTTATTGCATGTAGCAGTCCTGCAGATAACCAACCACAAGGGCGCACCTCCCATACGCACATGTGTTGGAGGGCCCTTTGTTCGGGCAGGTCATTTGAGCGGCAATAATCGTATTTTTATTAAGTGCATATTGAAGGATATACGCTAATGCGTGCGATTCCGGCCGACACGGTGCTGCCAGTGCCGCGCGAAAATCCGAAAGCAAAATTGCCTTTAAATAATGTATTTGAGTCCCGCAGGCGCCGAGTCGGTGGTTTAGGAGGGTGAGGGGGCGAGAGGAGATAAACTCCACCTGGCGTACTTCATTCCCTCCCTACCCACCCACTTTAGCTCTCCATACGCAAGAGTTGCCACCGCGGAGGGAGGGTAGACTACTCACGCAGTTCTACACTCTTTTCTATTGATATTCCCGAGTCCTTCACAATATTCCCTCTTTCTTAGTCAATTTCCCTCACATCGCTTCAAGCTATTGTCTTTTTCCAGATGTTCCTTTACCACTGTCTATTTTAGCGTACCTGGAAACTCGAACATCACCAATTCCTGTGCGTTGTAAAGTTGAAATACATCAAGTGCAAATACATTGTCGCATTTTCTATTTCGAGGGTCATTGAATTAGTATGATTTTCAATTTTTAGTTTTTAAATTATTTTTGTTTAAAAGCTCTTCACAAAACAATTCAATTTATATTGTAAAGTATTTTCGTTGTATTTTGAGCTGAACCGCAGCTGTACCTCAAAACCCTTCAAAGCTTTCAATAATTATCGAGAATAATAGAAAAAAGTACTCAAACCTCTATCCTCCCTAGCAATGTCCATGCACAAGGACGGAATTGAGGTGGTTGCTGAGGGGATGATCGGCCACATTCCAGTAGGAGGAGAGGAATTAGTGGATGGGAAGCTCTGATCAAGAAGAAGGAAGAATGGCTGAGAGATTTCCTTTTCTCAAGTTGATTTCCCAGTGGTCTCATCAAGAAACGATTTCCTCTTAAGATCGTTCTGCTTGGTTATGTTAGCCAAATCATTAAAAAGTCCATTTATCTTCTTTTTTGTATTTAAAGTACTTCGTATGTTTGTTTTGTGAATAATAGTAACTAGACAATCTAATCGGTAACAAAAATATATTTTATGAAGAAAGAAATGTGAACTGTGTACTCACTTAACTCGGTTCGTAATCAGCATTGTCTGCCATTGGTAGGGTTCGAATGATAATGTCGGAACGGAATAATTATCGATATATTTGGCTTCGATTATCGATACCCAGGTTCAAGGTATTTACTAGGTATCGATACTTTTTCTTCATACCCAATACTTTCCACACAACTTTAAAAAAAATTATTATTATTAATTTCAAATATTTTAAAAACAACTAAAATGTTTTAAAAACCGGTTCCCAAGTTGGAGCGATGGTGGTATTAGCAGCTTCTATGGAAGGAAACGCATAAAATAAGGTTTTGTTTACATCCGTTAAGTGTGCACATACAGGTATTTAATAGCGGAACTACATTCGGATGCAATTTGCTACCAAAGAGCGGTTATAATAGTCACCTTTCCTTGCAACCCTCTATCTACAGCGACACGTATAGAAAATATCATTAGAAACAGGATATAGTAATAATAAGAATAATAATTTGTAAGTAAATTTATTATGTATATGAATTAGTTATGTAAAGATCAATTTTGTTAAGAGAAAAGAAACCCCAGTTAATGATCTTATGGCCGATAAACTGAGAAAAATAAAATCAAAATGAGTAAAAAAGTGCATGGTATAGAAAATATCTCTGCGACCGGTGAGTTCAACCGCCTTCCGGTTTTCTAGGTCAGCAGTACGCAACTACTCCGTCTACGCAGTAAATAAATTCAGTGGTTAATAAATCGGTGTGACAACAGCGAGTCAAAAGCGTGACTGTTCGTTTAAAAGGCATAAGGAAAAATTTGATGGATTTTCAATCATTTTAAAACAGTTCATTTCGAACACGTGTGCTCGTGAGCTAAAGCGACTATTACAATTATTGTTACGATCCACATCCTCAAATTCATGTAAAGTCAATTTTATTATTTTATTTCCTTTCTATTATTTTAACTGTGGGTGAGCGACAGTGGTCTCAGATCCCAAGGCTGCAAGCAGAAACTCAACCCACGATTTCCGGTAACCGTTGGTCGGCACCTGCCGTGAGAACGGCGTTATCAGCAATGCACCTTGGTGGCGAGGTGTTAGACCGACCAATAAAAACGAGTAACTATGTCGTCATAATTCCGTCATCTTAAATCTGATTGCCCCCCCCCCCCAAGGTGCCCATCTGTCGGGACGGTGGACGAGCGAAGGAACCAGCAGGGTGTGGGGAGACAATCCGGAGTGCACGTGAGAGCGCGCTTCGTAAAACTCATACTTCATAACTTAGGATTTCATTAAACTTATAAATTCTTATCATGTAGAGTGCAAGGGGGAGATTGCAATCCGGCACATGGATCGCCGCCCATGCGCCGACAAATTATTCTTTCTACTTATAATTTGCTGTTTGTTCGGTTACATACCAAGTATCATTCAGATGTTTATGAGTTCTGTATTCATGATCCGTTGGATGTATCCTATGCTTTGCTTACTATTGTTCAGATGCTTTTGGTTACGGTATTCATGATCAATTTTATGTATCTTGTGTATTACTACGTTTCGTGCAGATACGTGTATTTTGTATTCATGATCCGTTCTCTTTGTTCTATGCTTCAATAAGTATCGATGAGATACGTTATATTTTGTATTCATGACCTGTTTTCTATGTTCTATGCTTGAATGAGTATCATTTAGATACATGGATATTTTGTACACATGATACGTTTTGGTTGCTTTGAATGGTGTAGTTTCGAATGTTAGTTAAGTGTTTGTAGTGAGGGTTATGTAGATCATTGTTAGTTTGCACGGTATATTTTTGTGAATGTTGGTAGCGGCTGGTACCAGTTAGAATAATAAATAGTATTTAATCCAATAATGTTTATGCCTTTCTCCATATCATTATAGGGGTAAAATGAAATATGATCCTGGCTCACATTTCACATACCAGTCGACTCGCCTCTGACAATTGTAGATGATACACTACAGGCCAAGCGAGAATCCCCGTAAAGTTGTTTTGGAATTATTTTAATTAGATCGAGCCTTTTAGATTAAGCCAAATTAGTAGTTGATGTTTTTGATAACCCTGGAACGTAGCATTTCGCGTAGAGACGCCGAACAGAATTTAAGACCCCCAGGTGGAAAGTATCATTTGGGTGAAAAAACGCCGTGTAGTTACCTTGATCGTCCGAGAATGTATCATTATTATCACTATTATTATTATTATTATTATTATTATTATTATTATTATTATTCCTATTATATTGTTCATGGTTCTTAATTACATTTTCACAACATGTCAACGTAAGTGCCGTATGGAAATAATGCGGGAAAATAAGGAAGCGACCCGAAGTGAACTATTTTGAAACTTTGAAATCATCTGGACACCTTATTTAACACATAAGGTGTTCATCCGAAAGGGTTTTAAAAGAAGCCATCAAATACTACAGAGGGTACCGTCGATTCCACAAGGTTATATTGTTATGTATTCAGGTAAGTACGTACATAAATGTTTATGCATGTCTCATGTATTACAAATACTTAATAAAGATGCAGGATAACACGACATTTTAATAATGGGATTTAAAATGATATTTTGGTATAATAACAATTAAATTTGGTATCGATACTTTTTACGTGTATCATCTCTACTTTATTTGCGTTGATACTTTTGATTGGTTACCTAATGATACCAAAATTACTACATGTATTTACTAGAAGTAACTTTGGTATCATTAGGTATCCAATTGATTTTTTAATTCATTAGTTTTAAACGCTCTTTTTCAAAAGTACTCGATACTGAGTGGTATCGGTGGTTTGAGGTTGATATTCTAAGGGTATAGATACAGTGGCGTCCGATGCCACATGAGTACACCGTATCTATACTTCTAAATCGATACATCGCACTCTAGTGGTCTGTATGTTCATGATGTAGTTGGTTATGACAGACAGTACAGAAACAAAACAAAAAAATTAAACACTTTTTCAGAATTACCCGAGATCTCTATAAAAATTACTTTATGAATTAATATAGGATGTTGACCACACCTTAAAAATTTCCTATATTTCAAAGATTCGAAATATAATTTACTTACAAAAGTGAATTCTTTTCTCTTGAAGGACATTGTATCTTGTCCAAATATTAAATAGTCCGTGCAATACTGAAATTGTCAGTAAGGTGAGTTTTAAAAGCTAATATCTATATTGGCATATACATTAGCTCCTTTATGCAAAATTTAAAAGGTTTAATTCTCTGTCGGAACAACTACATTACACCAAGAAGAGGAAAAATTTCATTTTGTGAAACTCATACCTGTGATGTACAACTAGGAAGCTTTGTAGGGAAGCGCTATGCTAATTGGTGGGACACATGTAGAGGTAATTTCTGTCTTGTATATGATTCTATTTTACCCAGTAATGGTAATAACCAGTTGGTTTTAAAGTTGATAGATGTTACTGTTGTCGTATTCAGAAGTACGTAATTCATTGCTTAGTGATAAAGTGGAAATGTATCAGAAGTTCCATAATTGATACTGACAATTGTTTTCATATTTCAACCTACACTCATATGGGGTAGTATGAACGATTACATAAGATTTTGTTGCATTTCTCGTTTCCTTTTCTTTTTCACTTTCTTCAGCTCACGAACCACACCACACTTCTTCCGCATTTCTTTTTCTCTTGTTTTTTCACTGTTCCTCCAAATCAAGAATTCCCTCGCTTACGGATGCTTCCCACTCGATCCTAATATTTGCTCATCCAGCCCTCAAGACTCTTAGACGTATCTCTCACTGTTGCCATAGTTTCTGTTTGTTACACGCCCTTTTCACACGTTGCAAAGGCGACCGGAAAGAGACGCAGACTCTCAACGAATCCGGTCGACTGGTGACAGTGTTGCTTAGTCTACAAAACTACTTGTTCTCGCACTTAACTAACGTGCGAAGGAGGATTATCACTGTTACAAGAACAGCATAAAATAAATTTTGTCGAGATATCAGATGTTTCAAAACATTATTGAAAATAACGTATATACCAATTGAGAGCGTAGGCTTCCGCGGGCGGAGTCAGACGAGTCTTGGTTGTCCGGGAATCCATCTATGGAGATGTTGAAAACCGACGTTTCGGCCATCCTACTGTGATATTCTTCATGGTACTAATGTACAGTCCAGACTCATCGTATATATATTTTACTTGTTCATAATGAAATGAGCAGTACCGTACCTAGGCGGGGTCAGAGAGTACGGTCCTCCCCGGGGCTCATCATGTGAGGGTCCTCCAAATTTGTCACCAAATATTATTTAAACTCATAAATTTAAATATAAATATTATCCGAAAAAATTTAAAACAGTAAACTGAATAGGAGCTGAGCTTTTTAATAAATTAAACTGAAATTTTTTTATTTAATACACCAGAACTTTGGATATGTACTAGTAGATATGCCAATACGTTTGTTTGTGTGGGCCTCCAAAAATACTCTCACCCCGGGCCTCATGAGGTGTAAGTACGCCACTGCAAATCAGGACTCTTTACCTAAAGGAAATAAAATGTTAAAGCGTTTGAAACGGTGTTTACTATTTCTAGCAAACTTTAGCTTAAGCCTCAGGATTAATGAAGTGGAATGTTTGGTTTGTTATATATTATCGCATAATATTTTGCTCCTAAAAATATTTGTATTAGTGACATATTAAATATATTAATTAACAAATAATAATAAAAATATTATAATAAAAAATTGTTAAAAACACTTGTTATAACTTCAAAACTTTAAAACTCTCGACGTTTCGTCTCGTGTTTAGAGACATCATCAGGTGACAAGTACATTAACACGGTTCAAAGGGGGGATGAGAAAAAAGGATATATCTTGTGAGAATCACTTATTTCCAGAGTGAGTCTTCTTTTTATATCTCTTAAATTCAGCGCACCTTCTTTCCTTCATCTGTCTCCTCATGACCCATTCTTCCTTTCACCTAATCTGCACTTCTTGACCCGTTCGCAACCCGCGTCGCGTAAGAAACGCCGGGACACGAGTCCCTTCAATTTGCATGCAAATGGCTCTCTCTCCTGCGTGCTGTGAAGTGACCTGTTTGTTGAATTGCTCCCACCTCTGTCTACCTGTAGCGTCGGCCCTCGGGGAGGACGCGGCGATGGCGCTACATCCCCGGGAGATATGGGCCGCAGTTCACCCGTGTCCCGCCTTTGGTGGGAGCTGGTATCGAATTTCACGAGCGCGGAGGAGGGTGAAGTGGATGTCGGGGGATGATCTAGCGATCGAGAATTGAAAAAATGGCTTCTTTCGATTAATATGTAGCGATGTGCCATTAGTTTTGTTCGGAGGGGGAATGGAAAATTTCATATAATGTTTAAAACATGACTCTTTAATGCAGCGCGAAGCCATGTAGTTCTTTAAATATATGATAATATTTTCTCAATACATTATAAATTAACTTTTTTCATGAGTCATGTAAGTAAATAGCTTACATGAAATAACGCGATAGGAAATGTAGTAATGGAAATGCATTTATCTAGGATTTGATAGGTTTCCTTTATACATTGTTGCTTCGGAATATAGAATATAGTTTTAGTGATGTGTAAACCAATACCTATCAAAAAAGTAATTATTAATTATAGTATTTATTTGTGTATAAAAGGTCACTAAAATTTAAAATTTGTTTCCGAATTTGTACGTATAACTTCGGGGAAAATAACGCATTCATTTTTATCTTTTGAAATATTTCCTTTTCCAGCATGGATTGTGAGGGTTTTCTATTGATGAGGGTGAAGCTAATTCATTCAGATTCTGTGCCATTCCACTTCTCGTTAGCTGCACTCAATTCTATTGCAGTCTGTGCACGGACGTAGTGAGTTGTATTGTGTTTGCTTTGACCTTTGTTCGGGAAAAGGAAGATGCCGAGAGCAGGTCGGAAACGAATGCTTTTTTTCTTCTTTTTTTTCATACAGAGGATCTTCAATTTGGGTGATTCGTTGCCTTTGCAAAGCCTGATTCATTTTTCAGAAAATGTGAAACAATCCGCTAATAAATCATATTTGACTCCCCTTGTCTACTCATGCCGATTTCTATTTTTTTTTATTCACAGCCAAAATATGCCTTCACTAAATCTCAATGATTTTAATTGTCCGATGTATATCATAAATGTCTTTGATAAAGCAGCCTGCGAACTATTTTCGTATTTTATCTTCCTTTCCATCTTGGTTTCTCACTCTTCGGAGACATCAATGATGCAGTTTCCGTCCTCGCTTCTCCTTTGAAAGCCTGTCCTGGAAAGGTACCCTGTACTTGAATTCTCATCCTAGACTTTCCCCCCCTGATGAAGTTATCTGCCTGACCCCGTTATCTCCTGGGCATTGCTAAACCTTCCATTTCCCTCGCCGTCCGTTTTCCAAAGCAGGTAAACCCTCACTCCGGTGACATTCATCTGCATTACGCTATCAACTCGCGCAAAGCCCGCCCGTTCTTGGAAACTCTCTTCAGTAATCTGGGCTGGCCCGAGACCTGGAGCCAAGGGGACAGCCTTTGCTTATGCCGCGCATCAATATTCCCTGGAAACGCCTCCGCTCGTCCCATCCACGACGCTTTGAGAAACTGCCAATACAGCGCGACTCCGTTTAAACAAGATCCCCGAAACCCGATCAGCCGTCGAGCGCGGAGTAAGGCGCTTTGCGTACATGGCAGAGAATATGTTTTTGTTAGACGAGCGGACGCTCTCAAACTGGGAACTAATTTCTACAAATGTGCACTTGTGCACTTTTCAAAGGAATACTGAGATTAAAATTCACGGAAATGAATTCTTCAGTCGTAAAAGCGGTCGAAAGGGTTACTTCCATGAAGTTGAATTCTTTTTTTCTATTACCACGTTAAGACATTTGAAAAAAGAGAAATGCATAATCGAACTTGGTAATTCGAAATAAAAGGGAACTGAATAATTCGAATTACACCTGTTTACTTAAGTAGATAAAAAGAACTTCAATTGCTGTTTTAAATTTATTTCGTTCAGGAAATAATAATTTAAATTTTAACTAATAGCAAACATAATGCTATTAAACAACAACTTTAAATTTAAAAATGTTCTCTACTACACATTTTTTACAAAGTCTATTTTAAAAATGTATACTACAATAGTCCCCGTCGTGGCCACGGTGTCAGCGTGATTGCTTGTCATCCCGGGTTCGAAACCCGGGCGGGGCAAGATTAAATTCGTAGCTCATATCCATGTCAAAGTTCAAATAGTTTATGATAAGTCCGTCCTCTGCGGCTAACAACCGTAGTTGTAATACCCGGATACTGTCTAGTCGCTGTTCCCCCAAAAAGTTACGATGTATCTAGTAAGTAAACTCGTACAGAAATGAACCTTACTAGCACACGTCATCGTGGTCCTCCGTTGGCCGAAACGAAAATACATACATATACTACAATACAAAAAAACACTAATCTTATTAGTACAAAGCAATTATGCAGTGTACAAAACAGACACTGTGTTAAATTGTTGTGAAATAAATAAGGTTTTTGCTTGCGTTTCACTAATAAGCAAGATAATCTCAAGTTCAGCTTCACTAGGGATTGTCACGATTAGTCAGAGAGTCGTAGAGTGGGAGCAGAAATGAACGAATGATCATAACTTTTTCCGGAAACATGAAACAATAATAGGCCGCAATATTGTAGCTGATAAAAGGGAGTGAAACCCAAACAATTACGATTTTGTCTTCACAAATACTTCACAAAGTAAGGCATTCATCGAAGCTAACATATAAGGTCCGAGCACTTACCGACTATTCACGGGAAAGGACAAGCACCACGGATGGGATTGAACAATAACACATCGTCCGTTCTGACGATGCGTGATAAGACAAATTTCTGATCAGACGCATCGTTGGAGCAAAAGTTATAGAAACGGACTTAAGTTAACGGAAGATAGAAGTAAAAGACGTTAATAAAACTGATAATAATTTAAAAAATGAACTTAAAATTTAAAAAGTTAAACAATATGTTAACTTTGTTAATTAAAGGATTAATCTTTTCGACTGAGTTTTTTATGATAAGTAGTCTACAGAAGATGTCGCCTTCATTAATACTCGCCCGATAGTCATTCCTTTCACTCTCAAATTTCTATTTTATTAATATACGTATAATTATAGTTTTTTTACAACTTACGGAAATAATATTTTATGTAAGTGAGAAAGTCCCTTTTCACATTTTTAATTCATAAACCCAATGAAACTCTTTCTGTTGGTCATTAAGCTTTTTCTGACAATATCAATATATTTGAAGGTCATGTTACCTACAAAAATTAAGTTCAATACAACACTTCCAGACACATCACAAGAGGAATAGCAGTGACACATTGAATCGTCTTGATTGACGATGGAAGACTCCGTCTGTTGTGAGACACATTACCAATGTAATCGCAGTGCACAACGCCAAGGAAAGAAAAGTCAGTTAACTTCGCGGATGTACTGAAGAAGTACTCCATTTGTTCATATTTCTCTTTCTGCTCTCTTAAATAACAACGAATAATCGAAACAAGCACTGCTGCACTTGAAAGTCATTTGCACAGAAGAGCAGATTCTAGTAGCCACAGAGCTAGTATATCGTAGCTGGTTTTCTCCAAACCTACCTCTTTCTGCAATTCAAAATATCCTTGTAAGTATGGATCACCTGTTTCTCATAATTTTAACTCAGAGTAAAGTACGTTTGATTGCCTTCTTTTGTAGACCGGGAACTTAATCAACGCATTAATATAGTTCTTTGGTTGTCGTCTGTAACTTCCTTAAGTATTTATAAAACCGTAAGAAAACACAGTTATGTGAAATTCTACGTTTTGTGTGCAATTGACTATTAATTATTCTTCATGTTGTTAGGAAAATGAAAAAGGTTCTGAGGAACAGCTATCCTCGTAAGAAATTTACCAATTTTGCACACGCAAGTGGAAAAAGGAGTTATTCGCTTGAGCAAACCAGATACGTTTTTTTGCACGCCAGTGGTTGCTCTGAATATTCGCCCCAGATACCAAGAATCGCACCGGCTGGATAATAGAATTTTATACCCGTCTTTGGATTGGAGTATGTTCCAAATTTCTTAAAGGACAGTGTGATGTGTTTCAATCTGTAACTTCAATAGAATGCAATGTTTAATCTAAATTTTGTGTAGCTCTAATTATATCTAATGAGAAATAATATATACATTGAGAAGGAAAGATCTACGTTCTTATTCTTAGAGCAATATTAAGACTTAGCTTCTTTTCTCTTTCAGTTGGTATAGTTATTGCATTTGTTTGATGCCTTTTCAAGTATTTATTTATGGAAAAATGCTTTTGTTGAGAGAAATTGTCCTTGAATATACAATAATTTAAAAAATTTGATGTAGCTTCATCATATCGGATACTGAGTATGTTTCCTGATTTCTTCCTAAACGTTTGATGGTTGAAATGTGAGAGACTGGGTCGTTAGAGAGAAAATTATAAAAGTAAGCGATTTAATTTAATTGTTCTGATAAATCATACACAAAAATATTATAGCTACCTGCGAAAAAAATATTCCATAATATGTTCAGAATATAACCCAAGGAACAACTCCGTTATAATATCAGATGAACGCGTTTCTGCTCAGCTATGGAAACCTATATTCCACGATAATCTCAACGTATGAAAGGACACACGCCGGATCCATCTCTCCTCAACATCGTCTCCCGAATCCTCAGAACTCATTGGTGTGATTGTCCACCATGTGTGGAACTCGTAGCCATACACCAGAAAGGGGTGTTTGCCTCGGCTCCAGGCAAACAAAGATTTGCTACATAGGAAATACATTGCGGAAATATATTTTAATTTAAAACATTTTATTCTCCCCGGAACTCAACTTTTATATAACAGCTATGAAATTGTGAATTACATTCTTGAGTGTGCGTTGATAGCGTATTAAAAGGGGTAATGATCTCATGATGGTGAAAGTTTGATGGACAGTATAGAACAATCCAATTATCCTAACATCAAATTTCAGAATGATTTTTCTATGATGAAATGATTTCTGAATTCCCGGTAGATTCGTGGCGTGTTTCGCATCTGTCCACCTCACACCATTTCTCTCTTTTTCGTACGCTCCTGCGCTGGTTACGTCATTTCAAAATTGTACTGTTGTCTTTGTTTGATAAACTGGGAAGAATTCACTTTGGTTCCAGATGAACTTGTAAGATAGGCTTTCGAACCAGAAAATCGTTTTCTGAATCACATGTATAACAGATGTGATTCTACTCCTTCAAATGAATCAAATTAAATTAATTTTTTTGTGAATGTGGCTCAGGTAATTCGGCCCGCTCTTCCGCCACTTCACGTAAATATATGTTCATAATGAAATTTTAAAACATGGCACTAAGTTTTACACTGAACATTGTTAACAATATTGGGTACTAAGATGCAATATACGAATCATAATATATTATATCATATAAATAACACACACAGAAATACAATATTAAGAAAATACAGTATCGGAATGAAAGATAATACTCTGAAGAAACATGCGAGAACACGAAAATATTAATGAATGAAAGAAAATATAATATTATAGGACAACAAAATATTCGTGTACCGACTTAGAAAAATAGGCGGAGATTTCTTTCCAGGAAACTACGACTTTTAAATTTGATTTGACAGAAGGTGATATCTTCATTTGGATTTAAACGTATTTAGGGATGAACAGTTCCTGACTTCGAGTGATAGAGTATTCCATTCTTTTATGGTATTTGAAATACTCAATTCACGGTAATTGAACAGGGACACAAACATGCGTATAAAAAAATCATTTGTTCTCAACGATGCTTCGTTTTGGAAATGTTTTCACAAATAAACCACAATGATCAACAATGACAGGCGCGGTGCTTCCTGGAGTCGGACACTACAAGGGGTATATATTGTCCGTTTTAAGAGTCAAACACTAACAAATTAGTGGAAAAGAGCGCTAACAAATTTAGAGAGTCAACTTACATTTCGAATTATGAATTTTAATTCGATATTTAATAACCATACATTCAATTACTTTATTATGGAGTACTCATTCTGTTTGACATACAAAAAATAAAGCATCTTACTTTACATGTTAAAAGCTTTAATAAAACTTTTGTTTCGGAGCATCTCATTTACAAAGTAACATTCAACAAGGTGACTTTTTTATGCTCACACAACGCCAATAAACTAAATCCACAACCATAAATTCTGGATATAATATAACCCCCCCCCATATATTTATTTAAATATTATTTTACTGACTATCATTATGAAGGTTTGTTACGAACGCTTATTAATAACGTTTATTAAGAAGGTTTCTTGTATTCCGTAAGATGAATTAAGGAAAGAAAGGGTACATCGTTAAGAAATGAATGTGTTCCAAGGACATGTGTTCTATTTCAGTATAATTTTCAAGTACATAGATATCTTCGAGTTCAAAATATTACAGCCATCTATAACATTCCATTTGGTGTATTTAATTTCTTTTATTAACATACTGTCATTATCTGCTTCAAATTAAGAGAAATAAAATTCCTTTTGAGATTTGAACAGTTCTGCCCATTACGTTTTAAAATTTACTGATCTGCAGCATATATATATAACCTTCCCTGAGTCACTGTCGGGGGTCCGTAGTTTCGGCCTGGAGTGTGTGTAGTGTTGGCTCTGGAATGATTGCACTCCTAAATTCCACACTCACTTTCATTAGGATATAAGTATCATGAACTATGAAACCTTCTCTGAGGAAAGGCGTTGGTCCATAAAATTCCGGGAGCGGGGTTGAAGGACAATCGGGTTAGCCATGAGACTAGTTCTTGACCTCCACTTTTGTTGTTGCACTATGGAATGTAGCACGGGGGAGAGGTGCACCCGTTCCAGAGTTATTACAAATATATTCTTTTTCTGTGTAATTCTATTTAGTTTCGATTATTGACAACAATGAAAACAAATTAATATTAAGTTACGAAAAACTAAATATACAGTTCTGGTCCTCGCCTTAGAGAGCTGTAAACTAGGAAAAGTTTTTAAAAAATAAGAGCCTGTCGTGGAGGTGATAGATACCGATTCGGTGACTGAATGCATCTTCGCGTCCCGCGGTAGAGGGGAAAGGGGTTTCCCAAACAGACTATACAGAACACGTCACTATGAAGGAAGAACGTCCTCAGTAACAAGCGTTACAAGTACCTATGTCGTCAGGGTCGCTCAGAGGCTATTATTGTAGCCAACTGCACTCGTAAAATGATAAAAAACGAGCATGTCCTCGTGACGCTTTTTATTTTTATTTCACTATTTTTTATTCACAAGGTTTTTATTCACCACTGCATATTTGTGAGAAGGGAAATGAAAACGTAGAGCATGATGAAGAAAAGAGGACTCTACAATATTGGACACTAGTGATGAGTAGAGATATATAGCATTTAGAGAATTTAAGAGAGAAATTGGAGAAATCAAAGATAGAATTAAAAGAGAACAAGAATATAATACACCTATGTGCTGGACAGTATTAATTAAATATAACACAAGCCTTGTAATGACCATGTACGTAAGCAAAGCGGTCTAAGCCAAGATCAAGTAAATGGAAAATAATGCAAAGGTTTAGCGAAATACAAATAATAACTGGGTACACGACATAAATATAGTACAACTACAAATTAAAAAGTACTAATTTGTAAATAAACATTTATTATTAAATTATACCAACAAATTATTCCTCCGCAAACCTCGAAGCCGCTTAATAATTCTTTCCAAGTTCCTTGTTTTAAAATTTAGTTTCCATGCATTATTTTTAATCTTACTATTGTTACGACCCCGGTTGATTCTATCAGTCTATTCGGAGTGTTGAAATCATTGTTTAATTAAGAGAACTTTCTCAGTGTTAAGTGTGTCATAATTAAGATTATGTCAGTTTCTACAAATAACTCTACGAAAGATAGAGCGAATCAACGGGAAAACCGAAGGCAGGCCCCGAACAAAGGGAACCCGTAGGCATGATATGAGCCAAACGGTTGAACTCAATTGTAGCCACCAATAAGAAGTTAACAACTGTTCTGCCCAATAATAAAATAAACTGGATTGGCTCGTAACCGCTCAGACGCCATTATTGACGCTTAGAGAAATCATGAAAAGTTCAAGTAAGGAAATCGCAGCCGAGCACTGCCAGCGTAGCAGAGGGCAAGTTTTGAGTAAGCTTGACTTCTCTCCTGTTATAATTTTCATATTCATTCCAAGTACTCTCTTCAAGTAATTGTAACTGTATTATTTTAACTCGTAGAACTATATTATGTAACCAGTACACTCTCCAAGTGTAACGACTTCAATTGTACTGATTATTAGCTGAGGTCGTATATTATAATATTAAATCATGTTTACTTTTGATTCAGTCTTGATTCCCGTTACCAAATAGGGCATTGATCCAAAGTTAGATTTACTCGGACGATTCCTGGTCTATCTCACTTAATAATTGATGAGTTACGCATCGATTGCCAAGCGAGTAGCCTATGGAGTACATCATTTATTAAATCAAACATGTGATCGAGTGCTTAATTAGTGCTGAAGGGTTTAAATAGTATTCAGTTCTTAACTACAGTAAAGGGGGAATGTAACACCATTTTAAAAACAGTCATTGTAAACTTCAAGTTACAAATGACTTTATGATTTTCGTTCAGGAATAAAAATCTAAAAATGTGTTAAGTACAAACTGCCAGAGTATTAAATATGTTTTATTAAAATTTCTTTCAGTTAAACTCAATCCTCCTAACTTACTGAAACATGTGCACGTGTCTCTTCGCGTTTTCGTGTTTTGAAAAACAAGGCGTCTCATTGCTTCATGTGCTGCTGACGAAATATTTCATAGATTCTATAAAAGCCTTCCAGAATTCCATTAGTGCCGCGTCCTTGGGATTTTTACTCAACAACGAAAAATATAACTCCCTATAAGCAATGTTTTATCTCAAATTAACCCGACGGATTACATAACGTTCCTATAAACACACCTCCCCCCTGGAAATAGGCTCATCGTAAACAAGCAGTAATTGATACGCCAACCGCGACTTGGCGATCTCAACTTAGATTTGCTTGGGGCATATTACTCGATAAGTTCACCACGCTCGTACCATCAGTTCCTCTGCAAAAATTGTTTCTTGGGTGCGCTGTTGACCATCAAGGACAATAGGGAAAAGATAAGGGTGATTTGCGCTATATGTCGCGCATATTTAATTACTTTGCTCGTTTTCATATTTGCCAGGGCTCAATTCTACGATGCCGCTAAGCAGTGTCTAGTGATTCTGCCACCAGCGACATTTGCTGCCGGTGCCCCACATACAGCAAGTGACCTTTGACCCGCATTTGCTTAACACTTCGTTACCTCTATTAAATACTCACAACAAATATGAAGGCAAGTTTGAATCATGTTTAACTCAATATACTACTATTAATTGTTGAATTAAAAAAATAACTACTCAAACATTTCCTTTCAATCTTATTTAAAGTTTAATAACCACATAATAAATCGGGTTAAATGACGGTAGGAAATATGACAACGTAATAACGATCGATAAATTACGACCGGAAATATAATAGACAAAAATAGTACATGTACCTAAAAACGTAATCGTAATAAGTTAGTGAGATTGCAAAACTAATATACGCCGTCTGTGACAAAAAAAAGAAAACATTTCTGCCCTATTAAAAATTTAAATCCATGAAAAAAAATTATAAAATTTGTAATTTATAAAATTGTTTAAAATTGTTAAAATTAATAATACAAAAAATTGGATATGGCTTGTCAATTATTTCGGAAAATATAGTACAAAAAAGTAAAAAAGTAAAACAAAATGTTAACGTAGTTAATTACGATTAACGGATTAACGCCTTTCTTCCCAGCAATGAACCTTACTAGTATGTAAATAAGAAAGTGCACGCACTTATCTGCGTGTGGAGACTTTATGTCTAAATTACTGGACTGATTTTGATGAAATTTGACTGACAGACGTTTGATATACGGAAATGATTACAGAATAACCAAAATACCGTTTTCTTTTCCGTAAATCGTGACCCGGGTTTAATCATTTGACGTGTTCAAATAATTTATGTCTTTTTCAGCTGCTGAGATATTGACACTTTAATTGGTTTTTAAAATGAAACTATGTATTTTCTAGCGCTTCTTTAACGCTTAGAATAAGAGCCTACAAAAATACAATACAATTATTGACTTCGGACGTGGTTGAGAAATTATAGTGCGAAAAACTTCTGAGAAACGGACTAATTAATTAATAAAAATAATAATAGTTAATAATAAAGTCTCAATTTTTTTTTAGAAAAAAAAATTTAATTAATGAACCTAAAAGGGAAGGGACTCGAGTACTCACTCATGTGGGAGCCACTTACAACTAAACACAGTACTCCGGTGTTCAAGCAACAAACAAACATACTTTATTTACACTAAATACACTATTTTGACATTTATAACAATCATTGTCCTACACCTTTTACGCCTACTGCGACATGGTGTTTCCTTTCTTGTCTGTATGGGTACTCACCANTTGTTCAGCCTTTCAGAGATCACACTTTACAACATATTACATTTACACTCAGGGCCTGCTGACATATAATACACTTGAAAATTTACTTCTTTTATTACTCTAGGCCTTAACACAATTTTTCTTCGTTAGTGTCCTTGATGATCACATACCAGCTGTCTGTGAATGTCGGATGTGCGGAGCGATCAGAGTTCATTAGTTATCAGCTTAATTGTTTGTGAATGGTAATCTTCACGCAACACCAAAGTTCGATCTCCTACTGCTTCTATGAATGAATGTCTCTCACGGCCGTGTCGTGACACGTTGTTCTTTTGAATTAATATCTCTTTACTTTAATTTTGGTCGCTGGCTTATGTATTGCGTCTCGAATACTTGCTCGCCGCTGATCTCCGGACTACACGTCACTAATTATCTGGCCATCACGCTGACTTCTCTGACACACAAATTAACAACCGCAACTTAACACGACTCAACGACATTCACTGTTTCCTACACTATTTTATGATACTGCTACTATTGTCACCTGCATCGATAATCACTTTGGGTTCTCAGGCGGACCTGTTGGTCCCACGATTGCTATACCCTCCGTCAACTTTACCACACTTCACTTTATCGAAAATCGTTATTTGCTCGATCACAATCACTACACTCTCGGATAACAAGTCCAAAATCGAAATCAATTCAAAGTCAACATCTGAATCTCATCAGCATCAATTTAGAATCATCTCACAAAAATTCTCAGAGTCCTCTCACTAATAATCACCAAAAATAATGTTCGAATCGTCTCACAAAAAAATCTCCGAGTCCTCAAAAATTCACACCAAAAATCATATTCGAATCATCTCACAAATCAACGTCCGCAGTCACTGTCTGAATCTCATCAGAATCAAAATAGAGAATTAGCTCACAAAATCAAAAATAGAAAATCAGCACGGAGAATCATCTTCGAATTTAAAATAGCAAATCAGCTTATAAAATCCAACTAAAATCAGCTCCAACTCGGAATCAAAATAGAAATTTAATTACAAATTTTACACTACACCAACTCAGAATCCGAATAGAAAATCAGTTGAATCAATAATAGAAAAATCAGCACGGAGAATCATCTCCCGAATCGACTCAGAATCACAACAAAAACCTTCTGAAAATCAANAAATCCTCTGAAAATCAGACTAAAAATCCGCCTCTATGCTTCTCTGCTCTGCTTTTTATAGACAAATTTTGCTCATGTGGTATTCCCCTACTTTTGAACGCTCCCAAGTAAAGTTTTAGGTCTATTTCAGCCCCAAATTTCTATTCAAAAAGAGGTGTGTTTCTGTAGCCTGTTGCCAATTGATACTTTCGGCTCCGTCTACACTGAATTTAGATTGGTTCTCGAAATGTTTCTTTCTCTTCAGAGTTCTATGGTTCTAAAAGAAGGCGGTCAGCCATTTTGTTTTTTTCTCGGGAACAATGTCCTTTGTTCAATTTTTCCCTACGCAGTGGCTTCTGCGGCAAGTTCTTTTGACACCCAGTTTTATGTTTTTATGATAGTGCGGCTCCTTTTTGATGTGGTGTCTCCCCTCAGCGAGTTGCAACTTGCTTCTGCTGCACCCTAGTTTCATTGCTTCTTTTGAATTTTGACCCTTTTTGTAGTATACCGAAACCATTGCCAAAATTTCCCTTTTGAAAACCTCGCCTCTTTTGGGAGCCGTGTCCCAAGAGACATTCGCTGCCCTTCGCAGTTCTCACGCTCACCCTAAGCCGCTTGAGGATTCGACTGTCCCTTACGTCCGCTCTTGCGCGCTGTCTTTTACATTGAATTTTATATTTTATTATTTCGAAAGATCACTACAAGTTCCAGCTTGTGCGTTGCAGACCACACCCCAGTGTCTGCAGACCACCCGCAACGTCTCCTTCTACGCGTTTCAGTTTGTTACCCTTATATTTGCTTATATTTTTGAGATCGTGATTCATTCGTTAAACCAATTAATCCACGGTCCCAATATAAAGCATCTAAATATAATGAAGCGTCAATGACTCGGCCTCCGTAGAAGCTGCAAATCTATGAAAATACGAAAGTGTCAAATGATTAGCCCTATGTCACCACTTATATTTGCTATAAATCGCATCGCGAACCATTCGGGAAATTTTTAGAAAAATGTCCTTACTGAATCACTCTGTTTGCTCTTTTCTTCCCAACGCTTAGAATTTTTAACTTCAGGATATTCAAAATCAGTGGCGAAGTCTCTCACTCGTACTATGTGAAGTAAAAGAATAAATTATTATCTATCGACTCGTATAGTAAAATTTGGACCTTATGGCGCTAATATTTGAATAAAACTATCTTGATGTTATACAGGCTCTTGTGGATAAAACCTCTGGCGGGACGGTTTTTAAACAAATTTCCGTGTAATTTCTAATGGAATCGATATTAAAGTGAATTGCACATGTCACACATTTAGTACAGAAAAAGACAGTAATAAATTTTCCTTGCCTTTCTGGACAATTAAGAAAGTTATTCAGTGAAATCTGACGCAAAGCTAGAGAACTCTAGGTAAACTGGACTATTTTTCAAATGCATTTAAACGGTACGATTAATGATTCGCCGTGATAAATATGCCACATTTCATGAATCACTATTGTAATATTTTTTTAAATTATAAACAGTAGATAACATTATTGAAAGATTCAATTATTCTTTCGTGCTTCATTAGTGCCTGGCACACTCATATTATCTTAATTAAAACTCTCTTGATTCTTCTATGCCTCGTAAAAACCTATGCGTTATTTCAGGCCTTTGCGATCGTTAAGGCTAATTTTAACTAACATTATATAGAAAGGCTAAGCGAGTACCCCCATGTTCCTGGCGCAGTGTGAATGTGCTCCAGCGGGAAACTCGAGGCTGACGCGGGCCACCCACTGCGGAGGACGCAGTCGCGAATAATTTATTGGGACAGGACGCGGCGCTTGTTTTATGGGCGTAATCATACGATAGTGAAGCTAATTTTGGAGATCAGATGCGTAATTAGGTTTTATCACTTTACTCATCAATAAGTGAAATATTAGCGACGATGGCACACTGGAACGTACTGGAAAAAATTAATTAGTTTGCCAAATATTGGCGTCTACTTTCCGCTCACACTTTGGATATTCATGAGGAAAGTCAGCCTTTCTCACTACTGGCCGGAACTGTTTCTGCAGTAAAGGGTCACAGACTTCTGCTATAAGTTTCTCATTACGTGCTGTGAAATCACCTCAATATTCTTCTCAAATACTGAATCTCGTTGAAATAACAAAATACGAAACTCTCGCTTCATAAATTCGATTCTCCAAATATTTGTGAGAAATATTGAGACATTTATGTTATTTATAAAGCTTTATTTCTTTATTTTTGCTATTAAAATATCGAAATAAATTTTTTTTCTTATTATATCATTTAAAGTAGGTATGAAGATACCCACTTTAAGATACTTGTCTTTTAATCAAAAAGGTTCAGATGTACAATGAATACGCATTTTCTACAACAGTTTTCACGGGCAAAGATATACTAGAAAATGATACAAACACGCATGAAACAATACTCTAAAAAGAGTAATTTTTATTGGTACTAATAATTTATTCCTCTTATATCTACCAAAATTTAAAAAAAAGAAATTAATGATGAAACACACTTTAATTTCGTCTTAATACGTTACTTACAATATGATCACGATGAAATGCAAGGTTTGGTACTGTCAATATTCAAATAAAAAATACAGCAAATTATAGATCTAACATTTTACTTGAATACTTCTATAAAGTTCGAAAAGGGAAACTTTAACATGAATAATGTAGATAGCTGAATGTACATAGTTTTATTATTTTCCTTCACTGGATCAGCTCCTCTTCTTAAATGCGCTGGACCCTGCATTGATTCTTTGCGTTTTGTCCTTGAATGGTGAAAGGACGAATTAAAGATCAGCCACGTGATTCGGCTGTTGCTGCTTTTGCACTTGCTATTTCAGAGTTGTAAGTACAGTACCCATAAAGACGGTTCTTCACGGAGCGAAAGGAATCGGGTTTCGTAAATTTTTCTATTGCCTTCCAGTGTGCCGTCGTCGCTTTTATTTTGACAGGACATACAAATAGTCAATATGTTTCAGGTCCACTTTTCGCCTTTGCTTGTTGAAAGTTCCCTTGTTAGATTTATTTCATTTTGATTAGTTTTATGACTTTCTGCATCTATGACGCATACTCCTTGTAATTTCTCTCTTTGGCTTAGATAATTATTAATGTTTTTCGAAAACGTAATTGAATTAATGTCAGGTTACAAGAAAATAACTGATTAGATTAAAAGGTGTTGCGTATTAAACCTATACCAGTTTTTCTCAGCCTTTTTACATGGCATAACACCTTAGCAACTGAGAAACTCTCGTGCACCAAGAAAGAGAGGGGGTGTTATGGAATGAAAAAACTGATTTACTGTTTGATTTATTTACTTAAATGTTAATAGGTATGAAGAATAGTATAATATTGCGTGAAACGTTTTGTAGTCTACCATTTCCCAGAAATTGCTTAATAATCCTTAATTCAAGGAAACATTTTTATATTTATGTTCTTCAAGTTAACCATTAATCTGTTCGAACATTCCCCCATGCGTTCTCACGCTTATCATAGGTCGAGAAACACTTGTAAATCCCATCATAAATACTAAATTTAAGTACAAGTACAGCATGTTAGTTAAATTCATGAAATATCGTAGTTAGAAACAAATTTATTTTTCAAACTACGATAAGATATGATTATTCATTTGAAAGTTGCATAGCATAATATCTTTTGTTTCAACGGAATCGATCTTAGAAATAGTATGTACATTATTTCTAAAGTATATGAAGATGAAAAACTGTTGAGCCGTATAGTCTAAGCATTTACTTTGATGAGTCGGTCGTGTATGATTTGGTAGTATAGGAGTTGATTCATTGCGGGAATGATTGGCCATATTTATCAATAGGGATGGTGTTTTCTGCATTGAAGAGAAATAAAACAAAATAATTTTTCTATTCGTCGACGTTTCAACCTCTATTTGAGTCATCATCAGGGCTGAAGAAGTCACTTTAAAATAATACATCTGCTGTGCGCAACTCATCTAAACCCATTCTAACCTCAAAAAGAAGACACGTTTCACATTTACCCAGACCACAATGTATTATTTTGGTGTGGGGGGGTACTATTTTGGAGTTTGGAATGGGTGGATGGTTGTGATGTATTATCAAGTGGTTAATTTAGTGTAAGATGACCTTAATAAAGGTCGAAACGTCAACATGCGTTGAAGAATTTTGTTGTTTAATTTGGCTTAAATCCAAAAAGAAATCCCTATTATAGGACAAAAGTCGTGATATTCAGCATATATCAGAAATTACTTTTCAAACGTGTTATTTCCGTGTTAGTGTTCTTGTACCAGAAAATAAGTTCACGAAATGAATAATAATTCCAGAAAAATTTATTATATTTGTTAATGCACTTGATGTGGCAACTACCTCGAAAATTTCTTAACTGTCCTTTCCAGATATGTATTTGACTGGTACAACCAGGTTTTTGAAGAAAAAAACTTATGTTGCTATGATGTGGAAGGAATTTTTGTCGTAAAAAAGTTAAATTATTTTGTTGTTACATTTTTTGTCCTTCAAGAGATTTAGTTTAAGGAATTCAACTGATAAATCTTTGTAATTGAAGAGGATTGTTACACATTTAATCAACTCCGTGACCAAATCGGAGAAAGGTTTCTTCTCCAGAACCTCCTTGCTTCTAATCTGTTCGTGGAACGAATCTGGAGATGAGAAAGAATCAATTGTCTCCTTGCGTTTCTTCTTCCCGGAACGTCAGCTAAGGCGGCGTTCTCGTTACGAAGCTTCGATCGCACCTGCACGGGGGGGGGGGGGNAGGAGAACAAAGCCTCTGAGGGCACAGGGAGGCGCAGTATGACCTCGAGAAATAAATAAATGATTTTTTTTCATTTTATTCGACCTTCATGGTCTCCTTGTATTAATGGCTTTTAGCAAAACAAGGATATCTTTTATTTTGTCACAATTTTGCATTTGTCACGCTGCACAGCTTAGCCGTTACGTTATCCACGCAACGTTCTCCGTCCTCGCCACGCAGAGGCGTGTGCTGTCTTCTTCTATCTTAGCGAATTTATCATTCCTGCTATTCACGTAGTGAAATATTTAAATATTTGGTATTTTGTCTCTGTCGATATCAAAGTCAATTTCTGTTTCATATTCAATACATCTTGTCTTTGGTATTCCTTGATGTACTCAGCTCTTTCTGGTCCATAGTGTGGGCATTCCCACACGACATGTTTTGGCGTTTCTTTTCCAAATCCACAATAAATAAATTTATTGTAAAAAAAGCCGTTGCAAACCGCGCATGACCAAGTGAAGGACAAGAATCTAATTTGCTCAAGAATCTGGCCAAGCAAGGGACCAGCCCATCAATTCCGATTAAGGATTGTAATGGAGTGGTGGATTTAATATTTAATAAATATGCGCTCTTGTCCACTTATTCTTCCCAAAATAATTCGTTGCTATTAAAAACAGTAAATATTCGAGATTAGTAAAAATAAAAGTATTAATGATATTTACGCGTGTACCCGAAGGAAAACTGGAGGAAAACCCGGACCAGAATGGGACTAAAGGGATAATGTACACATCCGCGTCAAGTCTAATGTACGCAACCTCGGCACAGTTGTGGAGAGATAAACTAATGAAGAATTGAAAAAAACGAAAAAGCATGCATGAAAAAAAGTGCTTTAATCAGTATNACAGTTCTGGAGAGATAAACTAATGAAGAATTGAAAAAAACGAAAAAGCATGCGTGAAAAAAAGTGCTTTAATCAGTATTAAGAATGCTATAACAAAACAGTGATAAAGTATAAAAAGAAATAACCTATACTAACATTAACTGCAATTATACATAAACAATACTATTTATAGAAAAATTGAAACTCATCTTAATTCTTTTAGTAAAGTCAATTAATTTTTTAACATTATAGAAACAATGTGACATTTGGGAACTTTAAATCGCTGATTTGAAGAGATATAATGTATTTTACATTTTAGGGAAGGGGATTACACAATGATTCCTGAGTGATGTGGCCCTTTGTGACTAAGAGTGATTGACTCGTTAGGCTGATGAATATTGCTCTTATTGTGTGTTCGCGAACTATCGTTGGTGCTACCGCTAACGGCATATGACTGCGCAGACGAAAGATAATTTTGCACTGCGGACAAATTTCTTATCTCTAGCAACATTCTCACGGAACCTCGGCTGTCAGCTCGTACACTACGGCAACGATCAGAAACGTCTGGAGCGCTTCCGATTCTCTCTTCATATAATTGTTCGCACGGAAAAGTCGTCTCCGGCTTGCTTTAACAAAACCTGCCTTTTCCCCCGTGTTATGGCATCGTCGGACAATAACTGTTGATTCTAACTCTGTAGGAAGAAAAATTGCTAAGAAATTTCTCAGTCATATGCTTACTGTAGTGCCTGAGAGAGAGAGAGAGAGAGAGAGATGACACTTCGCTGTACACGGTCATGTTCTTGTGAGGGCTACTCACTGATCTCTATTATATCACTGTATCTCTCATAGAGATCTTGGGGCTATTGCCACATGCCAACGTTCCTGGCTACTGTTAGAAGCCGTTTCTTCTAAAGCAAGGTTGAATAGAAAGATTCGCGAAGGAAATAGCATTGGGAGGTCCTCACAGCGTCGGAAACCACAAACTCGGAAAACTTTGTTTAAAGTTTTGAGGCAATATTCAATTTCTTAAATTAGAAGCGTAAAATGTTTTATTAAATTCCTCAGCGCGTCACAATTTATTTACCAACATCTTTAATCCTCTTGTCTTACCACTTGTCAGCTTTTATTTTTTATTTACGTTTTTTTAAATTTAGCTTCTTGCAGAATAACGATAATTCCATTTGCTAATTTTTTAAAAATTATTTGCTGTTTTCTATAAGTAATTCAATTTCTTAAAATAGGTCACTTGTATTCTCTCGCTTCGAAGCTTGTTATCCACGTATTTGTTATGATTTGTGGTGGAAAGTGGCTATTGAATGAATTACTTTTATCATTCAGCCATTAAATAGAATTTTGTTGCTGATATACGTCTTTGTGTAAATGTATTTCTTTCTTCTCCCGTCACGTATTTAACAAATTGCCGAAATAAGATATCGTTACAAAGACTATATTCTGGACTTGGACGGAATCGTTATCGTGCACTTAATCTATGAATTATAATGATTTTGTTATCTATATTTATGTACAGGTTGTGTCTTTGGGTGACGTGAACGCGATGAAATAACACACTCCTAAGGGATTCCAAACTTTACCCAATTTTGCCATATCGATACAGCCTCATCTAAGAAAGTAACTGACGCCTTGGAATTTCTGTCAAAAAGCAAACGCGACTAAAGTTATGTGACAATGAAATTGATATCTACCTATTTATCCATTCCTTTTTGCCATTGTGAACTGAATATAATTTTGATATTGGGAGTGTCTGCATACCTCTATAGAATGCAGTGGCGGCGTTTAGAAATCAAAAGTGGTGGGGGGGGAAATATCTAATACCGACAAGTACCGGTGAGCAGAGACTACAGTTGGTACTTGATATCACATACCATAATAGTTATTAAAGAAAGATGCGAGGTATTTCGCTCATTTATAGATGGGGTATATGAGATTAAAGAAACTCTGAAAATGTAGTGGAATGCCTACGTGGGACTATTGAGTAGACTCAAAAACATTAGGTGGCAGAAAGAGAACACAGGATTTTCGAGACGATAGTCATGTAATGTCTCCTATGATGTAAACATGGTTACATGAATCAGCAAATGAAAAATAAAGACAACAAAATTTTCAAATTTAGATTTAATACAGTAAGATTTTTATACTTCACGGGAATTTGCATTGAGGTACCAGTTACCCGTTTACAAACTTATCTGCTTCAATAATAGTGCTCACATTTTGAGTAGTACTAAAAACATAACTTTCAAAGGAATTGCTTGTTTAAAATAAAAACCAAAAGTGATAATTAGCGACGATAAGTCAAATACATGAGTTTACTCAAGGGCGTTTCGTACCCCATTACATTACGCAATACGTAAGGAAAAATAAATATTGTGTTAAATATAGAAAATAATCTTCATATAGTCATTTATTTACTTGCAGTTTTAAAACAAGGAAGTGTCATTGCTTTCGCCTGGCGTACACTTCCACACAGTCAAAAATATTTCAAAAACAGAACAAAAACAATTGTTCAAAAAGTGAGGGGGACAACTGCCCCCTCCACGCCACCCCAAATTGCCGCCACTTATAGAATATAAATTTTATTTAATACTGATTTCTGTAAATACTGAACCAGTAAACTATATTTTTATTTCCTTTTTTATATTTAATGGCATTGAGTGAGTCGGCATTTGTCTATTTTCTTTGAGTGGTATCTTATTGTAGACATAGTCCATTTTATTTTCTCTATACCAGTTGTTTGAGTGGTCGAGTTTTGAGTTGGTGAAACCCATAAGACTGCCATCACTATCTTCCTGCGTACATCATATCATTGTCGGGCATTACTATAAACATCTCCCATTTCACACATTGGCTTGTTGGTTGGGTCTATGACCCACCTACACAAGGTGTCGTAAAACGATCTGAAATGGAACGAAATGATATGTAGCATGCTATTTTAGCTTATCTGCATGGCGGGGGAAGGGTGTAAAAGGTTCAAGCAAACCAAATTTACGCGAGTCCTGCAGCTGGAAAACCAGCAACTTGGCTCATTGCGCCGAGAAACCCAACAGCTGGAGAACCAGCAACTTGGCTCATTGCGTCGAGAAACCCAAAAGCTGCATCGACTTGTTTTCGACTATCTCTTGACAACTGGCGTCTTAATGACATTTTGCTGGCCCAGTCTCTGGACAGCGGAAAACAAAGAAAACCTCGAAGTGAAAGTAGCTTACTTTTGAACTATGTGACGCGGTATTTACTAAAGGACACCTTACGTCAGTCAGAAAAATTTCAGAAGGGCGTCTCCGGAGTGTAAGCTGATTGTTAGATAATCTGTCCCTTTACGTTGTCAGAATGTCAGAGGCAATATCTTATCCAGAATGCAGTAAGTGCTCGAAATAGATAGTAGAATGCTCCGCAAACTCAACTTGCGACAAGTCTAGATTTTGATTCGTTACCATTTTCATTCTTTATTTTGATGATGTTCATTGTAATAACTGGTTTAGCTGTTTCTGAATTGTGTAATCTCGAATGAAAAAAATACTCTTTTTTTATAATAATGTCTTCCAGATCGCCTTGGTGGTTTATCGTGATTATATAATTGCATTTACTTTCATGTGTCTCCAAGTAAGCTTATATTTTCGATTTTATCAGTAGCATCTTTTGGGCCATCTATTTCAATTTTGAATCTGCATTCTCGCTTGTATTTCAGTTATTAATCTAAAGTTGAAAATATTTAATGCCAAAATAGGGTGAGTTGCCGCTTCAACTTTTACCACAAGGAAAGAAACATGTTTTTCACTACTTCCATGCACGTAATCCAGATTCCTTTTCGTCTCTACTGCATTCGCGTGCGCCCTCACACCTTTCGTTACACTACTCTTTCCCGTTTCCATCTACGTTTTCATTTTAATATTTTCCTAGTCTTCCAAATTTTCTGCCAACCTTCCCTCCATTTTTCACTCGTCGAAATATTGTCCTCATATTCTCAATGTTGATAAAGAAGGTATTTAACAAAATATAAAGCGAATAATTTTCACTAACCCAATGACAGTCAACATAAATTGAGAAAGAGTGAGTTTTTTAAATTCAACCTGGTACATGAAATATACCACACTTTCTCCATTAGAAAATTGGACATAGGACTGTAAAATCATTTTCATGTATTTTAATACATAATGCAAATTCTGCCCCAAAAAAGTCGAGCAAAGATATGGATTAGAAAAATTCAATAGGGTTGTGAAGATGAGACCGAAATGTGCCAATACACATGCGTTGGATTTGCATTGAATCAGAGGTATTAGAGGCTGTGCGCGCAGCAAACTGAATAAACACAAATAAAGACCCGTTTCCGTAAGCTCTTTGGCGACAGAGGGACGCGTCCTCCCACCCCTCTTCCCTCGCGGCTTCCACTGATCGCCTCAAACGAACTCTTTGCATCCCGCACTCGCCGAAGCGAAAGCCTGGTTGGAGCATTCCTTGCGGAGATATTTTTGTGTGAATGGGACAGATCAGGACTGCGGTGGAAGTGGGCCACTACATGCAAAACGAACGGGCCATTTTAAGTTCGGATTCATTCCTGCCAATCGTGCATTGCTTCTACAATGTTGAGAAATTGAATAATTTTTAGTAAAAGATCTAAATATCTCAAGGAATATTTTTATATTAGTGTTAATATTTAGTATAATATGTCGATTTCATTAACTTTTATATTCATTATATACTAAATCTCGCCTTTACCACAGCACATTGAATAAGAATTCATGAAAATTCAAAATATCTTATATTGTCGCTACCTCCATAGGGATATGGGTTAGAGCCGCTGTTCGTCACAGCAATGAATCAATTACTTCCGGTTCAACAAGAGGTCTAGTTCATTAATTTTCTTGGAAATTGTTTTAATTTTAGAAAGACACCAGAATTTACCCTTTTCATCGGACAAATATTAAAAAATATAGATTCCTACCTATCTTATGAAAATCTAATGTAAAATAGTAACATTTGCGTTTTACGTGATGTCCATTTTCTCAGTAAAACCGCTCATACAACTCTTTTATCGTTAAAATTTGAATTTTTAAGAAATAAGAGTATTCTTCATAACGGTGGGTATACAAACGTTTTCAAAAAGATGGTGTGATTAAACAAGATGTATTACTGAACCAGAGGTAATTGATCCACAAATGTAACGGACAGCAGGCTTGACCTATAATCCTTAATCGCTAGAATTCCACAAGATTGCTCAGGAATTCACATAACAATTAATTGGTCAATTTATATTTGACACAATTTCCGTTAGTGAAAAGTTTTCTAAATAAATATAAGGCAAACATAAAAATAAGAACATTTTAACAACTTCACTCCTTAGCAAGTTAAAAGTTCAAGTTGGTTCTAACTACTCCACCAATTTCGTCGGAGTAGTTGCTATCACCTTCTTCGGGTTTCCTGAACATCTAAATCCTGGCCGAAGAATTGGAGGTTCCTAAACACTCCATCTCAGCTTTGCCTCTGTAATATCGTGACGTGTATTTTCTCTCACTTTTTAGTGCGCATTTCGCAGTTGACGAAACTGATTGACGTGCGGGGCAATGGAACCCACGATTGATTATCAGCGCTTTGGGCGGCGGACACAGGAGCGGTGGGTGGTGGGGGGGGCGAGGGACAGTGAACGCTGCAAACGATGCGCATCCGGCAGCTTCGAATTCGCAGAAGAAAATTCCCCGTCATTGCAAAGGCAGACATGGAAAATCCATTCCGTTGTATTCCAATTCAGATACCAGTCAATGTTGACGAACAAAATCATTTCAGGAGAGCACTACGTACCAGTCACACTTACTTGACTAGCGTATAAAACACGGTGCCTTGTATCCAACAAACTTACGGCGAAATCCATACTATATAAGTAATGTATCCTCTTCAAATACGTAAACGTGAAAAATCGTTTAGTGGAAAGTACAATAACTTTCCTATCCCTACGTGTTAGATATTTTTTCTCAGTCAACATACTCTGATTTATCCCTTCTCAGCGCACAATGTTCGTCGAGAAGTGTCATATAGAATAAGGATCGTACGTTTTCCCACAGCAAAAAGCAGTTCCGTTTCGTAAAACACATAGGTATGCATATTCTACAGAATACTTCCTTTAAAACACCCCAAAGAAGACTCCATTTATTGGAAAATGTTCTTTGTATTTAGCATTCCTCTCACAAGTCACCAAATTTACGATAAACGCATGAAACACAAGTGTTTTGTTTGACAAATTATTCCAATACAATATAATGCAACCGAGTCCTAGAGTCTTAATTTTGTTAAATTGTTCTATTTTTTTAATCCAAAAATATGAGTGATTTCGAAAGGTATAGAAAATATTGGAAGAAAATATTAGTAGCCACCTTGAAAAAAGGCTTCTCAAGACGACTTTGTCCCTGCAGCGTAAAACAACAAATCAAGCTCTGTATTAGTTCTTAGTCTGCCTTAAGTACCACTTATTCTCGCGCCGTGTGCCAACAGTTAAGGTATTCTATTTATTCGTCCTTAGGTAAGGTATTATTGTATCCGTCACAGTTACTAGGCTTAAGTACCCCCAAAAATGTTTCAATTGATATTATGAACCATACCCTAACCAGTGGCGATGAATTTTCATTCCCTTGCTGCGCAAAACTTTGAATTATTCGACTTGAAATTACTATGGGTTTGTATGGAGAAACTTCCGCGGCCTTATGTTTTTTTCATATCCTGAAAAAAGTACCGACTTAACAGAGCAAAACAGAACCTACTAAATCATAACAAATGGGAATACGATCGCAATGGTGTTCATAACTTACGGGGCATTTACAAGAATAATTCACCAAAAACCACTCAAGGAACTAATAAATTACATGTTCTAATAATACAATGATCTACAATATAACACTGGTTGTAATCGTGCAGCATATAAAATCGTGATCCGAGATTAATATTACAAAAAACGTGTTTTAGATTACAACAAATATAACTAAAACTGAAATCTTTCATTAATTTATTCAAATGAAATTGTGAAATACAACAACAGATTCTTGTTTTCTTTCTTTGTTCCTACTTCTCTCTTTCTCCCTCTCCCTCTCTCTCTTTCTCTTCACCGTCACTGGATGCACCGTCATTGGATGTGAATTCGCGACTAAGGACTTAATCATTAATCATCTACGTTATGTTATAATAATACAGTACTTTTCGAATCAAAAATACTTAGAAAAGTAATTAAAACAAATCCATTGGGATGGCTTTAGTCTATACATATGTTGCATGGAATAAATTCTCAGAAATATCTTTCAAAGGCATACACAAACCCCAAATTCTTACTCCCAACGGATTATTCAAATCCTATTATCTTATTAGAAGAGATGTCTCCTGAAAAAATTCGTAGAAAGGAGAAAAACGCGTGCCATTGTAACGTCGTCACTAGTGCAAGTAGGCAGATTTGTTTTTAGTTTTCAGGGTTAAAAAAACAGGTATTTTTTACGCGAAACTTTCTTAAAATAGTTTCTTAGTTTAAATCTCTGTCTGCACCGCACTAAAAAATATTACAATATAGATTTATTCAAGAACTAAGTTAGAATATCACTTGGTAGGAAACCCACATTATTTTCAGATATATCATGTTCGTATTTATAATTATATTTGAGACGCCGTATTCCTAATTGAAGATATTTTAGATTCATCCAACTTCGGTACATTTTCAAGTAATAAGAAAAATGTTAATCGGTAGGTCAAATAGATTGGTCAGGGTTACTCTGATTCTGCGTGGTATCTGTAAATCTTTCGTAGTCGAGGAAATAGAACCGAATACAAGGTCTGTCCCAAAAATAACCGATTTTTTCCCGCCGACAAGGACGACTCGAGAGGGGCGATTGTTTGGTGGGAAAAGTGATGGGGGTATTGGGAAAGCAACGAGATCTAGGTCAGTTGTTCCGAGCTGTTACAGTGTGGGGGTCGCTATTAGACTGGACCCCTGTTGGAGGGTCGCGTCATGAATTCACTATATCACGTTCCATGGGGCAACGATACGCGATTATGTTAATCTCAGAAAATCGGGTTCGGAGAACATGACTGTGATTACGGGTGCTTATGGAGATGAAGCAATGTCCCAAGGAATTATTTTGGTACAAGATGTTCTGGGAGGGTAGAGATGACGCTGATGAGGAAGAACAAACTCCCTGGACCTCCATATCCCAAGTGAAGGCAATGCTTATCGTCATTTTCGACCCAAAAGATGTAATTGACAGAGAGATTGCGCCTCAGGGTCGTACAGAGATCAGTACGTTTTACACGGAAGTTCTCGAAATGTTGCTGTAAAGAGTGCAACGCATCAACAAGGAAACGTTTTCAACAGGAGGCTGCATCACGTCAACGCACCGTCCCATACTGTCTTCTTCATGACAGAATACATGGCCAAGTACAAGGTGGCAACGATGTTCCAGTCACCCTACAGCTCTAATATGTTACCGCAGGACCTTTCCTTGTTCGCAGGAATAAAAGGGAGCTTGAAAGTACTCAATTTAGGAACGCTGGATGACATCAAAGAGGCCGTGACGAGCTATCTCAATGATATTCCCATTGTCACCTACCGGGAAGCGATCCGAGGCTGCAGAAGCGCTGGCGTGGGTGTATTGATAAACACGGGTTATATTTCGATCTGTAATATTTTATTCCAGGACATTAGTCTTCTTGCTTTTGGGACAGACCTTGTACTACAGAATAGTTCGATATGAAGGCATTGATCGTTTTGTGTCCTGCAGAATAATGCGGGTGTTCAAGAATTCAAATAATGAGACTTCCACGCTGAACATCCCAGATGGCTTAACTTGCCTTAGATCTGTCAGTCACGAATCAGTATTTTTATTCAACTATTATGGCAGCCGCTTAATTTCACGGACCCTTCGATGCAGATGTGTCCTAGGCTTTCTACACGAGGCTTCAGATGATAGTAGTGAATAAACTTTAGGAGGTGACCCATGTGGCGCCGTGGATAGCGCCTCTGCAGTCAGTTCATCAGATTCTGGGTTTGCCAGATTCTGGTTAGAACAAATAATGCTTCAGGATTTTATTGACTTTCTGTACATTATGTCTGCACTAATTGTTAATAGACTATTAAATATCTGTTACACATCAAAACATTAATTGATTATCAGCCACATGGGCGTTACAGCCCAACAAACTATGAGACTTGCAAAAATTTTAATGTTATTTTATTCGCGACGATATGTATATAGTAACTACTACTAAAATAGATAACTAATGTAGAGGCAAGTATCAATAATATTTTGAAATACATGACTAATTGGATCAATAAATGAAAAGAGACGGAAGTCTCGCAATTATGCAATTACCATTAAGGGAAAATGAACCCCCCTCATTCTCGCAATAAATTAAGTGGAGTCTTTGGATTGGGTCGCGCGGTCATTTTCTTAATTCCTTTGCCTCTTGACGAGGGTGACTCTACTCCACCTCCCGGACAAACAGGTTAAGCCGATTTTCACAAATTAAGACCATTCAGGGTCGAATAATCTGCCTTTTATAAAGACAATTATTAATCAAACCACAAAAACAAGTATCTTTAAAACATATATATTGATCAATATCTTTATTTGAATGTCCTTTTCTCACCGACTCTCTGTGTTCATGTACATTTTAAAAATATGCTGTACAAGTACAGACTGAACCATATTTTTCGACTACATTTTAATGTACGTCCCTAATGTATTAATTGATTGAATTGTACAATTAAATATTCTTTTTGTTAAGCATTTGTCTCAGAATGGTTGAAATGTTTGTAAAGTTTTACATAACATTCACAATTTTCTAGGTTCATTCAAAGTGCCATTGTTTTACTATTTTAAATTCATTATTCACTATGGTCATTCTGGTGAATATTAGATGGTAAATAATTCCATATTATTTATTGTAAATAGACTTCACAAGAAGGAATTGTTAAATTTTGCGTGGAAACTCTCACATGCGTTTGTAGTTCGGACACTACTTGTAGTTATATCTGCCCACATATCAGGAGGAAAATGGGATTCATTATTTATATAATTATCTGTCAGGTAATCCATGAACTGCTCCAATTTCTGGTCGTTCGGAATATTTGTCATAAAATCTTCCACTTCAACATCTTCTTTGTTTAGCATAGGAAATCCAAAAACAAAATGAGGAATCGACCTGTCTCCGTCTTATTATTATATTCTGTGCAGAGTCCAAGAGACTGAATCTGTCGATACCAAACTTGAGCAAGATGAAAGCGACATCCCTTAATAATAACATCCGGCCACACTGATCGCAGACCCACATAAATGGCTTGTTCAAAATCTGCAAACACTGTGCAAGGTTCGAAAAGATAATTTATCTTCAAACACGCGATTCTCAAAGCCTTGAAGGATATGTCGTACGATTGTCTGCTTTTCCTATTAAGCAAGAAGAAAGCTAGATACAGGTAATGTCCTCTTCTAATGCCATTAATGGTGAAGAACTGTATAAAGTGCTTTGCGCTGAACTTAAAGTTTCCATCAACGAATAAAGTATCCAGTTCACACAATACACGTAAATTTTTCTCATGTGAAAACAAAATGATGTTATTTTCTTTATCATTTAACATCAAAAATTGTTTTCCGTCGTGCATTTTCATTTCCATCGCTTGGTGTACGTCTTTGATGCTTCTTGGTTTCGGTTGCAAAATAGTTCTTGCTCCGTAGATAGCTTGTCTAAAGCAGCCCATATCTATCTTCGTGAAGATATATACATTCCTCCTGATTAATTCTTTGTGAATCAATTTGGTTGGGCGCTCTAAAAGATTGCCTTCTGCCTTTCCTTTGACATTTCGTGCTACCTGTCTTTGAAGAATACTCACTCCGTCACGTGAGTAGTTATGGTCTAATTTCGATTCGAATATAATTGTTCCGTTCTCATCCGTTTTAACATAACTCTTACATTTTCTTCATGTGCATCTCCTGCGTTGAGATACATCGCTCAAGAGTTTGTGAAAACCAAATATAAAACCTCCTATCACTAATAGTGCCTTACCACGTTTAGTCAGCATCGTCAGTTGAGTTGAATCTGCCATTTTCAACGAAATGTAAGCTACTCAACGTCTCACTTCTCTGTAGTAAATGATATATTGAGGTGCCCCATATATTGACATAAGTACTCCTTATTTTCAACTAGTTTTCATCCTCCTCCACTCTGCAATGCACAGGAATGNCCCCGCCTGTGACGCAATTAAGCCATGCTCTTCTGACAAGAAAATCCGAAATGGTGTTAGAGAGTGGAAGTTGACCGCGGGACCCAATTCAACTATACGTTTCTGGCCAGGAAAAACTGTCAAGGGATTAACTGGGGCGCAAGTGAAGGGAAAGTTGACCGCGGGACCCAATCGACAGTCACCCAAATTAAGATATCAGTAATGTATACTGGAAAGAAATGAATGTACTTAAAAATTACTTTTGCAGAGTGAAAATGAGTTACAAAACATATACCTTATCAAATAAACTCATAATTTATATAAATTTCGTTTTAAAAATATTTTAAAAAAATGAATGATAAGTAGAAGGGATTGAATGATTCTAGAAATTTAACTCAAGAAATTTCAGTGTCATTCTTTTTTGATTCCGTATCTCTGCTTTCCATGAAATGGGGAAAAATTGAAATATAAAACCATGGTCCACATTTATTTATTACTAAGGCCTGTTTTCTTTTGGTACACTTTTCACCACCTTACTTGGAATTAACACAAACTATGAATCCAAGATTGGAAATAATTTTATGAACGTTTGAGTAATCCTCGGTGATTTTTTTCTCCAATTTAACACAGATACTCTCAGTTACATGCAGTACTCTGCAGCACAACAATATCAACATTTCTTTCAGATTGCATGGTTAACTGGATTTGGAAAGAAACTAATTATTTTTCTCTGATGAAAATTAAACACATCGTCTCTGAATAAGTGATGTCTCATATTGAATAAAACTCTAGAGGTGTAAGAAACTGACTCAAAATGATCGTATTCGAATGATTGACTTAAATGAGGACCGATGACGAAGGGAAATATAATGAATGTTGTTTTTTTAATTAGTCCCAAAAAGGTGCGACATTTTATTTTGAAACTAACAGCTCCATGTAAAACTAACAGCATACGTGTAAAACATAAACTCGAGATTCGAGGTATCACTTACTAGGCGACGATATGTGGCATGCAAATGAAGAGCCTAAAATGTGGAAATATCGATGGACAAAGTAGTATAGCATTTGCAGCGAATACACTGACATATATGAAATGGGAATCTTGGCCTAGAAAGCTGAGGAGAGAAATTTAGTAAAATATCTCGTGAATATTGGTTTAAAATATTGCTGATTTAAAATGTTTAAAAAATAATTGACAACGCGATATTAAGAAATTATCAAATTAAAAATTTAAGGAAAATTAAATCAAAGAGGAAAACAAATTCTCTTTCAGTTTTGTTAAATGCATAAAGCTTTTTCGACCTCGTAGCAGCCATCTTGAGAGCCGAATTTTGGGTGTCTCGTTGCAAAGTATACTTCACTTCTGAATCTTCAGAGCTAAAAAAACTTTATGCCTCAAACAATTTTGATAGAGGGACAATGTTTTCCTCATTGGTGTATAAAAACTCAACACCACACCATCACCTAATACAATAAATTTAGAGTTAACATAAAGCTTTTTGTGTAAGTCTTCTGGTTCCCTACCTTAATACATTTCTGTCCTACGGCCTGTATCAACAGAAAGGTGACATTTAGAACAAACATCCACGTATGAACCTCCGGCAACCCACGAAGACGGTGGAAAAGCGATGGTGGGTCGATCCATGCCATGGTTCTGTGTCGCTCAAGAGCTTCGTGTGGTTTGTTTTATGGAGACTTTCAATGGCAGTGGTTTTGCTAGTGGCGATGCTCGGGCGTGGTTAGATCAACACGACAGAGATATCTGTCCACTTTAGGACAGTTATAACCAAGAATATCTGTCCACTTTAGGACAGTTATTCTTGGTAATTGTGGAGCATTAGCAAATATATTTTCTACTTCTAATATATAAAGATCCTTCTCAATGTTGAATGTGTGTTTGTTTTCTATTAGGTGGCTCGCAAAGTGAGAGACTGTAGTGTTATTTTTCCATGCATTTATGTGCTCTTGTACTCTTCGTTTCAACGTTCTTCCAGACTGCCCCACGTACACGGAGGGACAATCACTGCATGAGAGAGCATACACTCCACTTCGGACGAGATGGGGAGTGGGATGCTTAGTGTATAATAGGGTTGAGTTTAGTGTTTGTGGAGAGAAGAAGGTAGTGTGAGTGTTGAAATGTTTTAATGAATTAGCGATTTTAAGTGAGAGACGGCCAATGAAAGGGATTGCATATCTGATTTGAATATTATTGTTTGGAGTAAGTGATGTGAGGTTCTTAGTGTGATAAAATCTAACTTTCTTGGTGATTATGTTATCAATGAGAGAGGTGTATAAGTTGTATTGTGTCTATTTCTTTGTTGATCTTATCAGGTGAGAGTGGAATGGTAAAGAGACGAAGGACCATGGAATGGAAGGCAACATGTTTCTGCGTGGGAGGGTGAAGTGAGGAAATGTGACACATTTTCAGACACAACCATGTTATACTTGTAAGTTTCACTTATTGTCATTTTGATATAAATATATATATATGTGTGTGTGTGTGTGTGCTATGCAGCCGAAAAAGCTTTATAACTTTCAAACTATGAGCAACAAACAAACTATGTTAACGCGCATACATAAATTTGTAATACAAAATTTCATTGCCGTAAACACTTTTATTAATCACTTAAATATTTTTAACATTTTATTTAATTTTGTTTTCCGTGCTTTTCTTTGAGCAAATGTTTGTGTAATGGCATCAAAATTCAGTCCTCTTTCCAATTTTGATTCGTTGGACAGAATACCTAAAGCAGACAGTCTTCCTTTACCCGTAGTCGCTCTTTAACAGTTTTTAACGCGACGTACACTAAATAAACGGTTGTGGTACGGTGAACGGTAGAGCACAAAGTATGCAAGGCTACGCAAAAGTTTGGGAATAAGTTACGACTATTTAAAGCTGTAATTTTATTCAGCAATTTTTGGCGGGACAGTGTTTTCTGCGAAATACATGTTCTGTGTATTGCTTTTAATTATTTAACTTCATTCACCAAGTCCGTGTTACTTAGTATACCTCGGTGAATTCGCTGCTCATGATTTCAATCTTATTTTCTTACATATCTTGATAATTCCACAAAAATGAGAATTTGCCTGGTATTTCTTTCAGGGACGTGATTCTTGATGTCAGGTTTACAACTAACACGTCGATTACCTTGTAAAAACATCTATTTGAAATCTCTCCTTTGCCCTCTGATCTTCTGACGGAGTTCCCTCATGAAACCACTTATTTTTCTTACTCGCACAACGGGAAATTCAGCTTCTCTACTGTTGCGACAAGTTTTGCTTCTCCCAAAACCTTATTCCAAATGTTTTTGTGTAAATGAGGCATAGTTTTTTATATTCTTTGCGTGTAGTTTATGAAAAGTTCGTCATAAAACACATTACTTTCAGCCACCGGGCCCACCTGTGCCCGGACCCCAGAGATTTTGCCTCCTCTGCCCCTCCCTCTCATCGGGCCTGATCACGGCAGGTTGACCACGGTCTGCAACGTGCTTGCAACGCTTGGAAGTTCTCTTTGCTTCACCTGGAGAAAAAGCAATTGATGAATGTAGGATAGAATATTGTCAAATCTCAATCAATTTCATGTAATAATTATAATTTTGCAAGAAAATGCTGTTTATTAAAATTTCTGCGAAATTTCTTATCACCATTGGAAATAAGATTTAGATTTGACGGCATAACGGTCCGTGAAAAGGGTCTAAAAAGTTCCTGAAAAAAATCAGCATTAAGAGCGATGACAGTAGCTCGAGGGTGATGAGTTACAGCAACACTCCAGTCTTATCTGAATAAGTTCTCACCAGGGGTCGATTAGAGTGCGTCTAGGAAGTTTTCATGCTACTTAGTAACATCATTTTTCATTAAAAAAACAAATTAAATGAGTAAGATAAATCTATTTGACACCTCTTGTCAAATCAACCCCAGAATCATTCAAAACAATATCTGTCCAAGAATGATACTGAAAATAGTATTTGCATATGTAATGTTAATGGAAAATGACAACATACTGATGTTTGTATAACATTTATGTAAGTAAAGTATTTGTAAAATGTTTATGCTATCAATTAATGATTGTTGTTTTTTTAAGTATTGTAATATTTAAATATATTCAAGGAGTAAATGTTACTATGGCAATGTTTGGAAACAATAGGAAAACCGGGCCCGCGAGATAGATTTGCCCCGGGGCTCAGGTGCTCTCTCGGCGACCCTGGCTGTCACAGAAGAATGAGTTTGAGGAAGCAAAGACGGGATTCTGTCTCGTTAAACAGCTCAAGTGTTTACGTCACTCTTACGTCAGAGCGATGACTCCACCTCTTCCAATCTGAACACAGAACAGAGTCTTCACAATGTTTTGTTCTCCTATGCTTTCTTCCTCTTTTAACTGAGCTCAGATGCAGAAACCTTAGAGAACGCTTTTCATAACCATTTGACTCGCAAAGAATAGCCGGATTATGAGGAAAGTTGTCAGATACAGAAAGAAAGAAACTAATCGTTAGTGATCATTATTATTTGACAGACCACTGAAGAAACAAATGATTAACACTGGTTAACTCTGTTGCCTTTGGTAATCCAACGCTAAGTATTGAGAATTATTAACTCACTAAAACCTGTTTCCGGGAAGAATNGTATTGAGAATTATTAACTCACTAAAACCTGTTTCCGGGAAGAATAGTTGAATTTCTGCTCTCGCGCTATGTTAAATCGAATCACTCATATTTCTATCAGGTCTTTAGAAGAAAGCGTGATCCGTAACACATTTGCAAGGGCTTAAATGAATCCTCAAAAAAGGAAATACATCGTTGGAAACTACCTCTGAAAACTCTTTTGCACACATTCTTTAAAATGCCGGTAAAAATATGTTCTAATCTTTTATTATATAATAACATTGTCGCTGAAGCCCAGCACGGTGTTATGAAATCCTTTTCCACTAACAGCGCAATATATTCTTTCTTAAATGATGTGGTCACTTCCTTTCACCATGGAGATATTCCTCAAGGAATTTTTCTCGATATATCTAAAACATGATGCTTCCGAAAAGTGTATTAACTTATTGTCCTCCATGTGGTCATACGCAGTTTTTTTATTGCTTTCTCTGCAATAAATTTATCTGATTAAATATCGTAGTGGCTTACTGAGATGTTCTGTGAACTTTTGACTCAATTACAACTCCAACGTTCATTCGGAGTGAAGGTATTGAAAAACTTCTGCCCCTCGCGGTTTGGTCAAAGCGTTTGGTTGTTACCTGGACAAACTCTACGACGTTTATGAGGATGAGATACTGTAACCAGGATATGCTTAATCAATGTTCAATTTTTTTTCGTTTTCACCAGGATCATCACATTTCTTCCATTTTTTTAAAAATTGTTCCATCGCCAATCAACTTTAACTACATATAAGTTACATACTGTTATTAGGTCTTTAGAAATTTGTATTAATTTAAATAATTTATGCGATCTTATTTTCACAGACTAGATTTATTTTCAATCATATTTTATAATACAACGTTTCATTTCCGGGATCTTAGACCAGTTTTCATAAATTTTGTCAGTAGTCGCCTGATGATGGCCCACAGTTGGGGCGGAAACGTTGTATTAAAAATATGATTAACAATAAATTTAGTCTTTGAAAAAGAGGTTTGTTAAATTATTTAAATCAATAATAGAAATTACTTAGCTTGATGCATTCCTTCTCCAACCAATCCAAAATAAACGAAGAATTTCCTATCTTATATCCATTCACAGACCTCTCGCTTACACACACACACAAATAAACAGTGTTATAGAGAAAAAGTAAGGTGGATGTTGCGTATGGGCTTCGGGAGTAGAGGCAGTTGTGCAGCGGTAACACATCTGCGGCCAAAGCATTGGGTTCGATTCTCGGTCCGTCGCAATTTTCATTTGACCGTAGAAGATGCAAACTTCCCTCCCCGAGTAGGTACTCGGAAGTCGTGAGTTAAAAATAGTGTAATAGACTTTTATATTTTAAAGGAAAATTTATCGAACAAAAATTGTAATAGAATTGCAAAATTATTTTTTTTATGCGACGGGCAACAAATTGTCTATTGCCAAGCGCTCCTGATGAATTAACTCCAGTTAAATGGTAGTTGATTCATTTTTTTTTAATTTTCGTTCTTCCCATCTTTCTCATATCATGTGAAGTGCAATATGAAAGGACGCGACTGCTTACACAAACGCGAGAGAAGCAAAGCAGAAATAAAATGTCACATTGTTTCACTTCCCCCTACTCGCATATTTAATACAACAAAACGTAGTTAATTACAACAAAACCAAATTAATACAAAACAAGGGATATACTGTGCTGAATAGCATTGTGCCAGCGACTATGTAAAATAAAATATGATTGAAAACTTCGGTCATGATTCATATTATGTTGGAGGACTGAGAATTTTTCATGTCCTTCAACGTACTGAAATTGAGTTATTTATGAACACGTTATATGAAAATACATTTTATTTCATTCATATTCCAGCACTAGCTGAATACCCCAAGATTTTAGAAATTATGGATTTCTGTATAAATATGTAATCTAAATCACTTGGTGGTGCTAGTCGGAGGTTGCGAGCGTAGGAACGAGAAATATCCAGAAATATCTATAGGTACATACGCATATGTCTACTGTTTTACGAAAACGACAGGTGTGACAATTTTTCTTTCTTGCGTTACAAATTAGCAGCAAGTTAGCGGCAAATTATTATATTGGTCCTGTCTTGGCGCTACAAAGTGGATACTCCAGCTTAATAGACATGGTTTTGGGGATAGCGCGTTGTTCTTTCTACCTGGTTCAAGTCCCACTATGAGATTTTTTCAATTCCATTTTTGTCAGTGAGTTCTGCGTGTTTTACATTGAAATGTCATTAACATATTATACGTTTAATTAAAAAAAACATGCGTCCATTTTCTCTTTGAATGCACATCCTTGCCCTCCAAGCTCGGCCATTCAGATATTTGAGGAGTAATCAGCGCTGGTGAGGGTCGAGGCTGAAGCCGATGACCTGAAGCCTCGCTGCTGCAGCTGCCGCTCTCTTGAGCCGCTTGCGCTCGCAATTAAATTCCATAGCGGATCTTGTGCGGGAGAAAGAGACGAGATCCTTAGCGGTTCCATTGAAGCTGAGCTTATTGAGCTGCGCGCTGCTCTCTTCCATCCCGGCCAGCTTACACTTCCTCGTCTCCAGCGCCTCTCGCTTTGAGAAGAACTTTCCACGTAGCGAATACACGGGCGATACACGGAACGGCGTACCAGCGCGCGACACGTTCAGCTCATTTGTTATTAGCGCTGCAGAGGGGCCTTCGATACACCTTTGGACAGATACCCCCAAGGAGTGGGCTGGTCAAAGCGTATTTGACATTTTTCTTCGGTACGGGAGTGAGTAACTAATATTAAAATGTCCTGCTCGTACAAAACACGTCAATTCAACGTGTAGTATTGACAATGTCTATTAAATGTTAAATACATTCAATATTTCATAGTGTTAGGTCCATGGAACGGGCAGGGGGAGCGAAGGGAGGATCCTAGATGGAAGGCAGCAAGCGAGAAAGCAATTCTTGTAACGATATCGACAAAAGATTTTTCGATTTCAACTAAAGATTACAAGATAAACATTTTAATGGTAAAGATCATTCAGCTTGTTCTAAAATTTGGTTTACAAAGCAAGTTCCACACTAACGTCAAAAATCATATTTTTAACTATATGATATGCTGTCACGATGCATCAAGAAATTGGGCATGTTTCAGAAGAAGAAAAATGGATTTTATGTAAAAACACTATCATATCTTGATAAATCATGGAAAGCTACTGTGTAACTCCTATGCCACGTAATTTGCAAAAAGAAATCTCAGCGAGTGAGGCAATTTTCAGTAAAATAACAATCAGACACCATCTGTTCAAGGAATTATTTCATTCGGGTGGAAATGGATTTTCTTTGCAGATGGTGAACATGCAGTGACAGTGTTCAGTCACTCTTAAAGCAGGAGGATCCGAATTCGAAGCCAGGTTTTCTCTCATCTTATTTCATTTCGCCCCAACTGAGGTTTTCAATTCTTGTAACAATCTAAACTTATTCATGAAAGGAAAAATATGATGCACCAGCCAACTCAATGCATCGATATGAATGACATTCTGTTCATCCCATATTCTATAATATTCTTAAAAAAATATTAGAAAGTTGAGGTTCCTCAAATTTGTTTTGGTAATAGCTTTTGGTCTTTTGTTAGTATTATCCTATGAAGGTTTCAGTAAGTCCTCGAAGATGGAAAAGCATTGACTAGAGTAGGAATAATAAATCTGGATTTCTTTGAACTTAATCGATTCAATGATGTGAGAGAATGCGGCGGACAGGTTTATGTGGCCGGTAATGCGAAGGAAATATCCTCTTTAATCCTGTGTCGTTCTGGAAACGGGAGAAATGCGACGAAAAATTTACATTCCATCCACTCTAAGTCATTTAAAAATTAAACCAAATGAAAAGCTATCAAACAAACATGACTCTCGTTTCCACTGATGGCATTGCTTACTAAATCCGATAATGCATCTAGTTAAATTATTTTTCTCCTATCTGCTGGTTTTACGCGTTACATTAACCCAATTTCCCAAAGAAATGCGTGATCTATGCTGAACACACTAATCTTTCACTTCACAACATTTACCTTATACCACCGAATACTTTCTTGAAAAGTCATTTCCTTGCTTGAATAATAACCTTTAGAATGATTCCTTCAAACTTTTTCAGTCTTTGAGTAATGATAATGCTCACGGAAAGTCGTGATACCTGTGTTTCGCAGATGTGCTCTTTGTACCTCAGTATCTGTAGATTTTGGGGATATGCGAAGAAACACCGTCCCAGACAATATAAGGACATCCCATGGCCGTCCATTGGATGTCCGTGTATATCCGTGTGGATGTCCATAGGACATCCATCACACGTCCGGCGGACATCCATTTGATATCCGTTGGATGTTCCGACGTCCTACTTTTTGTACATTCGACGGACGTCCGTGAAGTCCCAAAACCGGATATTCTCTGGACATCTATGGATATCCCTCGGACATCCGAGTAAAATCTAGATATCTCTATCCGTAACGTTTTCTGTTCACCTAACTATAGTTGTAAATATTGTGTAGCTTCTTCTAGTACCCTTAAAAAGTAATATTTAATAAATATTTAATATCTAATACAGAATATAAAATTTAACCGTACACTTCATAGCAAAAATAAATGTCCCTCTAATTTAACAGAACAAGAAGATACTCTCCCTTATGTTGTCTTCGTATTCCTGAGGTGAAGATAGAAATTGTAAAAAACCAGTCATATCAGCAAATCAATTAATTTTTGTCAAGTACCGTATACAAATTTTACACAACTTAGAGCTCAATTGAAAGTCTCTCTAGAAGTTTAATTTTACTGGATCCTGTAAAAGAAAAAGAAGGCTGAGAAACATGTTTAAGAAGTTCAGGCAGTCTTTTCCCACATTTGCATAGAAATAAATAATTTAACAATAACTCTGGCTAAAATATTAGAGCTTATTCAAATAAAACGTGCAATAATAATGACCTAATATGTAATAAATTATTCAAACAAAATCTGTTTACTGGAGATAACAATGTATTTTTCACACAAGACTTTAATAAGACTTAAAACAAAACAAAAATTCAACATTTTTAATTCTCAAACATTCACAATCTACTAAAAAGAATTAAGATTTGGGGCAAATGCCACGAAGGTAAAGTTGAAAAGTAGGAATACTAAGCTTTTCATCAATACATCAATTTAATTAACTCAATGAAACCTTGTCCAAGATCTTTGCAGTTAACCACCAATTAGTTTAGAAATTACTTAGGGTAAATGAATAAATAATTAAAAACTTACGACCTTTTATGGACAAATAATAATTTTATTTTTTGTGAATATCTCAATTTAAAAATAAAAATATTACTCATCCATAAAAGGTCGTAAGTTTTTAATTATTTATTAAATTAGATTACAATTTGGACGTTAATAGAAAAAAGATTGAATTAGGGTAATTTACAGTACTTACTACATGTAAGTTTGATCCGAGTCAATGATCATCTAGACTTAACGTCAACCAAACTAGGTGAACGCAGAATCAACTTCCTCTGTTAAAGCTGCCTTCAACGCCTGTTAACACATTTCATTGACATTGTTTCCTCCTGTCTGTATGAAAAAGGATACCCGCAAAAAATAAATGCAATCCCACAATTAATCAACCGGTATTTTCCGATTCAAATGCCGTTTGGAAATAATGTTCGGGATGGTTTAAATGAAAAGGCGTATAACCTATAACACAAGTCAATACTACCACACTGTAATAAACAGTCATATTAGCTTCTAAAATGGTTGTTATAAAGTAACACTAGTTGCATACAATACCTTGTGTTCCACTGGCTCGCGAAACAATTTATAACTTCGCAGTCTTCCTGGTATCTTCCACAATCGGACACTCGTGAAACGGATGAGCATGAGCAAGTGAATAAGTGAATCGAGGTTTCCAGCATCAGGCACCGAGACGACGAGAATAATCCAACATCAACCTTAGAAACAACTAGACTTTTTTCTATCTAATGAAGAATTGGAAATGTTAATTTAATATTTCAATATCTAATAATCGAATTATTTATAACAAAGCAAAAGTGGTAAAACACATATATTTCCAGATGTTTTTTTATATTATTTTCATGAATAGATAATATAAAAATTTAAATAGGAATAAATATTTAATTATACAAATTTATTACCCATGCGTTGGCGACATGAATTGAACCCAGATCGTCGCATTATAGCGGAGGTTTAAAATGTCTAAACATAATTATTTACTTATGTTTTGTTATATTAACTTTTATAGATATATTAACATAAAGAAACAATGTTTTAACCATAAATACAAATAAATTTTATTACAATTGCGATGTATATATATTCTTAACACTTTTTTAAAATTTTCTATTCCTAAAATAAGAGATGTAGCACTTTATACGTGATAAGAATTAATAATCCAAATCACATAACATTTTCCTGAAATGACTAACATTCTTAGTTTCTACGTCAATCTCTTTTTTACCAAATTTAAAAAAATCAGTAAATGGCATGAAAGGCAACAGGGTATTACGCACCTCCGTAAAGTTTCAACAATGAAGGCATTTAAAAATAAACAAAAACTCCGACTTTACGTAGAATGATAAAGCGTCGACTAATTAAGGAATACTCATTCCTCTACATTCAAAATTAGTACTTGCTGTTCGTCACAAAACTTTAATGAGAATTTTCTTCATTGATTGTTCTGGTTTCTTCTTCATGATAAACAGGTTACATCTTATTACTGAATAATCTGTAGAACATCTGCCATCGGATACGCATTGGATTTCCGTTACGGGACCTTTTCCGGATGCACGGTGCTGGACGTCCACAGGACGTCCATAGGACATCCGTGAAGTCCAAGGATGTGTTTGGGATGTAGCGGACATAAAATGGACGTCCAATGGATAGCCGGTGCTGTCTGGGGTAGGGAAGAAACACCACTTGACAAAATGTGCGAAGACAGACCTGATCCGTTAACCTGCGTTGAGCAAAATTCCCTAGGAAGGGGCACTGTAATAGATATGCAGGAAGTCCCGCCTTTCCTTATTTGTTGTGGTCAATTTTTTCCCCCTATTCCCAAATTCAACGTCCAGGTACACGTTATTTTAAAATTAACCATAAATCGTATATTTTGAAGTGATAGTTCATTTTTGTCGTACATGATAGACAAATAGGACAAAATTTGAATTACAGTCCTTAGTTTCCGAAATATTTACACTCCATTTAATAACCATTCTAGCATATACGAACGCAGTGAATACATAATTTGGCCGACCGATAAAAATCGTTCTTTTCTGAAATAAAATATCAGTCCTCTCAGTGCTATAGCGTTTGGCGCTGCGTTAAATTACCTCATTGCGTTTTATTTCAAATTAATTGGTATGAAACTGATAATTGTTGTAGGAGATACGAACGATTATACAAGAAATGTAGAAAAACTATTAATTCTTTTTCATATTTAAACAAGATGTTGTCATTGTCTTCGCAATTAAACCGCCTAGCAAGGATAATTGTTCATTTTTGCATCGGGGAAAAACATCCTACAGGAAAGTGATAGAGATTATTCTAAAATTTAAAGTAGATAATGAATTATACTTGTACTACCGCCCGTCCCGGTTTCGCAGGGAAATTATATTACTTTCGGTTTTATTTAATAGAAGACAAGCACAGCACGCCAAATGTTTCTTTATAAAACACACAGTGTCTCTTGCCCTGGGGGTTTTACGTCATTATATGAGGTATGTAGAAAATGCTCTTAACGTGAAAAATTTCGATTCTAAAACAGTAAACAAATTTTTCACAAGGTGTAATACTGTCAGCTAACCCTTCAGTATTAAGGCTTTAGGTGCAAAGTTTCTTGAAAAATATAAATAAAAATAAAACTGGACACGACGAATAGAGCTGCGGCAGTGGCGCGACTTCAGAAGTACTCCTGTAAATTATTTACTATTTGTCAATATATCACCATCGCTCATCAATTCTCTCGGTGTCTCTATGGTCAGTCCCTTGAATCAGAGTTTTTATAATGAGTAAAAATACACATTTCATTTGATTAGAATTAGGTTCTTCCTTCCTAAATTGGGGGATGTAAATGGAATGTGTTCGAAGTGCCAGAAACATCTTTTACAGGAAACATAAGACTGAACAAACGCCATAATTGAGTTTTAAAAAAGTATGGAAGAATCATTATAGATTACTCTGAAGTTTCTACTCTAAAAACAACTACAAATTCAGATTCTCCAAAAAAAAGTAAAAATTGAAGAATAAAGGTTGGCAAAGAAATCAAATACAAATAGTGTTTCAGAATTCTTTTTGCAAGAAGCATCTAAAACGTGAAAGGAAATAGTGTTATGGTATACTTCATTATTTTCATCTGACAACCTTTTGTGTAAATTGTGTTAGAAAAAAAGCAACTAGCAAAAGTCTACACAAAAGGTTGTCAGATGAACATACTAATCATTACACTTTTCCAGTTTCCGGCGTAGGATGGCAAATTAACGCCCTCCTCTCTTTCTGGAAGGCCTCCTCTACCGTGACAGTCTCTAAATTCTTCCTTAATTTTCAGTCTTTGCTCCTCACGTCTCATCTCTCCCAAATCTCTCTCAAGTACCAGCTGATAATTGGCCCTCCCTATTAGATACTCACCTTCATTTAGCGAGCTCTCCTTCCTTGAAACCTTTTTTTTGTTTCTACAGCATTTAACTGTGTTGCATGACCCACATCAATTGAACAGGATGGTTCACAGTTTAGCACATTACTGTTCACCAGTTCCTCTTCTAACACAACACACTCAACAAAACTACTCGGAACATCTCGCCCTTGCAATAGCACCGTGTCTATACCATCCTTCGGTTCAATGTCTCTCCCCAGCGCGTCCAGTTCTGGGTCGACTGGTAACACATTGACGGGAGGTCCACCACCAGTCTTCATAGCATCCCTCTTCTCTAATGCCAACTCTGCTTTTCTCCGGAACCATTTGTTCTCCCACAACTGCCGCAGTTGTTCAGTGGTTCTCCGGGTCAGAAATTACTCATTTTAAGATTTGATGATAGACAATACAGAATATTAACATCTTCGAGAGTTATATTACTTACTGAATCATTTTCAGCATTGACATTAAACTCTGCTGAGAGCATCCCATGCTTTCTTCTTATCTAGCACTGAAACATTATCAGACTTCTTGCACTCGACAGGGTATTTATATTTGAGCACAAGATCTCTCAAATTTCTTCTGTCTTCTTCTGAGAAGTGCTTGCCTTTAGGAATTTTAATCACCAAATTAAATACTAAACTAAAATACCAAAAATACTACAACCAACACCACAACTATTTTTCTTAATTACACATACTATGAAAACAGCAAATTTACTACCCACGACTACTAAAATACTTAAAAATAAAGATAGAAAATTGATGTTAAATATAAAAAGGTAAATAAATTGAATATATACTTCCAAACACTACTTTGTAAAATACTACCAAAAAACTAATACTATAAAACTTCTACTACAAACAAATGAACGAATAACTGAATATAAAGTAAAAAATGATAAATACAACAAACAGAATACAATAATTATCTACCACCTTATAAAACCAATATAGTTTTTTCACTTCCTACGCAAGCATAATAAATAAACAAACTAGAAAATACAACGAAATCTAACTACTATGCAAGAAAGAAAAACTACAAGGACACAAGAAATGAAAGAAAATATAATAAAGGTAAACAGCAACCACTGTACAAACTCGGTACAGTGCCGCCAGACGCAACAACTCTCAGAACACAGGGATAGCAAAAACGCAAATGAACAAGGAAACGCCAGTTAAGATTCAGCATAAACAAACCGGCGTGGAAGACCCAAGGAAAAAAAGAGTTTGCAGCGTACATTATCAACCAACGGCTGACTGACGCTAGTAATGACGTCACACTCGTTTTCACGTTACCACACGCTACGCAGCATTGAAGGTTTACTCACTCCCATCAGCGCACTCAATGGAAGTCACACTTAAGTGCCGGTTCTAGAATTCGAATCCACTGAAGTGGTTCCTCATTTTAAGCAAACGCTTATTACCTAAGGTTTCCCTTGCAGTATCAGTGCAGACTCTGAAATCGACCATGAATGTAGCTACCGAGTTCATGAGCGATCAGTATTTTTCACGTTCTAAAATTTTGAAGGACGTGAGATAAATAAAATTTTTGTTCCCATTGATCAGTGAGAGCTCTATTATGAATAAAAATCGTTCATTCAGGTTGTTCTCATGAACTGAAATCAAATGGCCCATTTATTCCATATGATGTAAAATTAATTTTGCAGCATAAAACTATTCGTTTTCGTGTTTTGCGGAAAAGGATTATTTAATCTCAACATTGATTGGAAGTGCTGGCTCTTGCATACAAAGAATTATCGAGAAAGTAGCATATCAACACGGTCTAAGAATATAGCGATTTAAGGTCCGTAGGCAATACAGAGATGTCACGCATTCACACCGCCATGTCGATCCGTTGTAGAATGCAAGAAAGTCCTCTGTACGTTGAGTGTAAGGAATCATTAACTGTTATTCAATGGAATGTGCAAAAATACACTTCTTCGAAGACAGTTCGTTTTGTCATCATCATTGCTCTAAATCTTATGGAAAAATTTAGACTCGTTGATACAATACAATATACAGAAGTCCCAGAACTCCACGCTCTTGGACAGATGATATAGCTCATGAATAGGCATAAAAATCATCAAGGTACTCATGCCTGGAAATATCTCCCAAATAAGATATAATGACACAAAGACATGAGACAAAAAGGTGTGCTTTACTATGGGAATTTATCAAGTGACATAGGCGTTAAATTTCAAAATTACATTTTTTACATATATTTAAGCTTTTTTCTCTAAGTTCTTTTTCGAAATAGGCTTTTATTAACAATATATTGCAACTTCTCGGATGATATACAAGTGATACTGAAGTCTGGACGATCCTTTCTTATAACTTCTTGTGTTCTTCCCATGATCCTCAATTTAATACAGTATTTATGGAATTTAACAATTTGAGCTGTGAAAAAATTGTTAGATATGATAAAAATATTTATTATATCACACCAAGAAAATGGTAGTAACATAAGTAACAACACAAATTTGTGACCTCACATTTTCATGAATTACAAAAAATTTCTTCTTTTTCTGAGAAGACTATTCATATCAACATTTTATTATTGTTTTTTGATTCTTCTCATTCTTATTCATCTTCTCATTCCAATTAGTCATTATCGCTATAGTCATCATCGCTATATTTGTCAGCTGTGAGTAAAATGAAGGATTAATGGTAGTCCAAAATTATACTCTGACATAGAAAATAGGAACTCTGTCATAGATCCTATGATATTATTTTCACATCCAAGGTTACATATGAACATTCAGAGAAACATTGAACCAATATATAATTCCACCCGAAAGTTCATCATGAAACGCTCCTACTGCTCCAATATTATTTCGTAATTTAATGTTTCCAACCAAATGGTATTTGTCATAGAAATTAAACAAAACCAATTTGACCATTATTTGATTTTACAGATAGCTTATTTTATTTATTTATTCACTCATTAATATATACAAAAACATTTTGTTGGTAAGTTATGGTGTTCCGCTAATTATAAGTCGCTGTAAACTGTCCCTGAGTTCATGAATATTTCTGCGGAATGTCATTACAATTTTAGGTTATGTTGTCCTAGATTATTAATGGTTATCAGATATTAGCGAAAAAATTGTTCTTACCTCTATAGACGGGTGGATTAAATGGATTAATTCTTGGTCTCTTGCTTATGTAATAGAAGACTATGTATAAAAATAACAAGAAGCAAATAATTTTAAACTCAAACGCACAGGTATCATCCCACACTCCCTTATCATCCATGATGAGCTTATCTACTCACATACGATTGTCATTTGTAAGAATTACTGTCGATATGTAATGATGAATCGATTCATGATTGTTGTACGTGTGGGAACCACATATCATACGATGCACGCCATACATACGCTCTTCATAATGCCCACGCCCCATCAACCTGCTCGCAAGCGCAAAGTAGTTGATGATACGGAACAACAAATGCACGCATTCACATTATGCACGCATTCATGTTTACGTCCACCATACATGTTTATAAACTGAACACGGCCTTCTGCATCAAGGACATGGCCGATGAAATCCAAGGCCAGCAAATCCTACACAAGGAACCGTAAACAAACATAAGTGCTCTATGCAAACATAAATGTTTTAGTAAATGAATTCTATGCAAAGAACTACGCACAGATACACAGCAGTACACAAATAATCACTTCATAACGACCTCTGCAAGACCCGTCCCTTGAAGGGACGTATCAAGTCTAATATGGCTTAGATTGTCAGATGTCTTTATTCTGAACCCGAGACCCTGACAACCTAATAAACCACAATTAATATATGCCTGGTGGAGTACACATCGCAGCACTCGCTCACTGAAACGATTACAATCACGCTAGCCTTCGTAGAGTTCACATCTAGGCACTCGCTCACTGAGACGCTATAAGTGAAACTTAGCCGAGAATACGTTCCAAGCTGAACCTCGCATATATCCTGGCAGCTGAGATTTTAATACGCACTCCACTACGCTGAACTTCAACATCGCTGAAATCCGGAGATTTCATACCAACGAAATACGCCTCCAAGTCTCACCAGCACTGAACCAGCGATCTTCAAGTCCCGACGTCGAGTCCAGCAGATCGACACCGCGGACGCTACACTCCTGGAAGGCAGAACAACCCGTTGCTGCCCACATCATTCTTGAAGTGTATATGTGAGAGATCTAGCCCAAGCGGCACATTAATTACACCGTACGTCATACGGTGGCAATTCTACCAACGTTAATAAATCGTTACGCTTAGAAAATCTAAGTTGCAAGCATTATTATTTATCTTGTGGAAGAGAAAGCTTGGGTCGCTAATGCAACCAGACTTTCCCCCTACGCAACATACGTATATACCTATGAATTTTGGGATGATCCTAATTTCATCATATTTCATTGAAATTTCGTATCTATTTCGTGAATGATTTGATAAATATGGACATAAGATATCCCCATTAAACCTGTTTGTTTTGTTTGCATCGGAATGAGAATGTGATCATGTATCTCATGGTATGCAATGATACCAATGTGACGTACCTCAAAGTACAGTATTTATTGATACCAATATAAATAAGTTGCAACTTTTCTGTCCTTCCAAAAGTTATTAAACTATGGAATCTATGGAGGCAAAATAAGTGGCGCACTTACTTCATCTCTCTGGAACTTCTATATTTTAAAATATATCAACGTGAAATTTGGAACAACGTAACCCCGCATGTATACTTGGGATTCTATTTGCGAGAGGTTTCAGTGCCACACCCTACGCGCTACATGACAAAAGTGTGTCGAGGGGGAAAAGACTGCAAACGTCGAGCTGACACGTCACTAAGATATGTGAGATTAATGATTATTTTTTAGCATCGATTTTTTTGTTATTGTTCGGAGTTGAGTCGGGCGAAAGCTGTAACTTATATTTGATTATACGATAAATCCTGTTTTTAGATCATATTACCCTAAAATAAATTTTTTATCTCACATTATTTAGTGCGGGGCCCATTTTCCTCGTCTCTGGTAGACGAATGAAAAACAAAATTTCAAGCACAGTTGTACAACGATCCGGCAGCGAGGTAGTAGCTCATCAAAGTGTATAAGCAACCTGCCTTATTCATCCCCTATATAATAAAAAAATAAATTATGTGCTTTGACGACCTGGCATCTCAATGAAGAAATCTCGTAGAAGTGTGATTCAAATTTTACTTTATTCGTCTATTCTAGACGAAAAACGAATCTTCGTACAGTAATATATGAATACACCAGAGCATGGGATTTCTGAGAACTTCATTCGAGGGGGAGCGGTTACAAATGTTCTTCCAGCTCCGCGCTAAACATATGGTTAGAGATTAGGACTGTCCGACTACCTGAGTCACAATTTTTCTATTTATGGGGAAGACTTAATTCGTCGCAATTTTATTTATTTTTGAGTGGTGTGGAGAGAATCTTCACCATGTGGTGCACAGCCGCATCGCACGAGGACAAAGCGGCGAAAAGGGAAATGTAGAAATGGAATGTACTCTCGGACATTATTCACTATTTGTCAATATATCACAATCGCTCATCAATTCTCTCAGTGTCTCTGTAGTCAGTCTCTTGAATCAGAGTTGTTTTAATGGGTAAAAATATACATTTCATTTGATTAGGATTAGGTTTTTCCTACCTAAGTTGAGGGATGTGAATGGGAAGCGTTTTAAGTGCCAGAAACATTATTTACAGGAAACACATAAGACTAAACAAACGCCATGTTTAATGTTGTCACTAATGGTGCTATAAAAAAATAAAAGTTTATCTAGTTTTAGAACGAACGTCATACTATAAATATAGCCCAGTGCTGGAAAGTGATAGTCAGATTGCACTATGATCCCACTAGTTTCACATACAACACCGTAGAACACACTAGGTGAGACAGAACTGTCATAGACAAAACTTAAAAATACAACTGTCATTGTCGATATCGCAGTCTATCTTGCCCGAAATACATAGGAAATCTACGCTGGAAAAACAGAAAATACAGTGACCTGTCGCACAGCATTAAAGAGAAGAGAAAGATTAAAGACAAAATTTGCACTTTCTTTGTCATCCAACGCAGGACTCATGCCCAAGAACCTACGTCAATACCTCGAAGTCCTAGGAATCATGAAAGGAACTGCATACCTCAGCCAGAAGTCACTTGCACTTGAAGTAGTACTAACATAGGTAGAACGAAATCACTAAAATATCTTAAATCGACATAAGTACATGTTACTCCTTTTATTTATTATGATTTCAGCTTGAAAAACAAACTTCACAGGCCATTCAAATGAAATAATTGCAATTATAATTGATGGTGAAATATATGTTGTGTAAAACATATGAAATATACATATTTTTATATATTGATGGTGTTTTATGTAGAAAACACTTATTTGCAAAATAAGACCAACTTTTAAATTACGAAAGTGAGGGAAGTTAACTTTGATTTGTACTAAACGTTCCGTAGTAGTTTTACATCACATTTATCTATAGGTCACCGCACATCTGAGAAATATATTTTACTTCTTCCGAGGCGAGATGCATAAATCACGAAACCGGTGTGCTCGGCCGCCATGTTGGTATATGCTCTTATGCATTTCAAACTAGTGAGGCAAGTTCCTGAATATTGTTTGTACTATATTAATAACGGATAAATTCAAATAAAATCATGTTTTTCCATCATTATTATTCATATTGTTGTATTTTATGACAACTACAATAAAAATAACGAAAACAATTATACTTCTCAGTGATTCGACTGACTTGAAGTGCTGATTCCACCTGTCAGATTGTCGGGAACGTCCTTAATATTGATCTGTAGAGAATTGTTCTCAAAACTGATCGAAACTTATCACACAGTAAATGAAGAACCTATATGGACCGTGAAGGAGATAAGATAACCTATAATATCTAATAAATGTAATCTTAAAACCGAATAAAATGTATGCAATACAAATCAAGAGTTGACATTATCGGTACATTTCAGCGGATTATCTCAGAAACGAGGCATCAACGAGGTGTTTCAAATTTTATTTTACTAGTGTATCTTATACGAGAAAAATGATACGTCACTTAGATATGTGAGGATTAATGATTGTTTTTCAGCACCTTGCACTTGGACTTTCTCAATACGAAATGAATATAAGCGAGTTATAATAAAAACATTTACATTACTCTAGAATGTTTGTACAGTCTTCTTCTTCGTGCACGAGCAGCAACTTATCGGAAATCAAGGTCAACCGAGCTATGAAATTAAAAAATTGGATATCTAAAATTGGATCTGAGGTCCAGGTCAACCGAGTTAAGTAATCTAAAAAAGAGTTCAATCGATATGCAGAACTTTCTTATAATTCTAGGGCAGTATTGGAAGTTTTGCCCATTTGGAAAGAATGTTCATCCCACTAGCACCTCTAGCTTCCTGCCGCACACGCGCGTGTTTACGACTGAAGGGGAGCCCTGTGTTCGCGGGCGACGCACGTGAGCGCGCTGCCAATGGCGCGTTCCTCTGTGGTCCACGCTGGGGTTCCTCATTCTCATCAGGAAGGACGAATTTGTTGGAAAGAAAAATATTGCCAACAAAGCTTACGAAAGGAATGGGGAAGCAAGAATTACAACATTGAATAAAGCTATGTTTATAAGTGTTGAGTATTTTTCACGTTCTAAAATTTTGAAGGACGTGAGATAAAAAACATTTTTGTTCCCATTGATCAGTAAGAGCTCTATTATGAATAAAAATCGTTCATTCAGGTTGTTCTCATGAACTGAAATCAAATGGCCCATTTATTCCATATGATGTAAAATTAATTTTGCAGCATAAAACTATTCGTTTTCGTGTTTTACGGAAAAGGATTATTTAATCTCAACATTGATTGGAAGTGCTGGCTCTTGCATATAAAGAATTATCGAGAAAGTAGCATATCAACACGGTCTAAGAATATAGCGATTTAAGGTCCGTAGGCAATACAGAGATGTCACGCATTCACACCGCCATGTCGATCCGTTGTAGAATGCAAGAAAGTCCTCTGTACGTTGAGTGTAAGGAATCATTAACTGTTATTCAATGGAATGTGCAAAAATACACTTCTTCGAAGACAGTTCGTTTTGTCATCATCATTGCTCTAAATCTTATGGAAAAATTTAGACTCGTTGATACAATACAATATACAGAAGTCCCAGAACTCCACGCTCTTGGACAGATGATATAGCTCATGAATAGGCATAAAAATCATCAAGGTACTCATGCCTGGAAATATCTCCCAAATAAGATATAATGACACAAAGACATGAGACAAAAAGGTGTGCTTTACTATGGGAATTTATCAAGTGACATAGGTGTTAAATTTCAAAATTACATTTTTTACATATATTTAAGCTTTTTTCTCTAAGTTCTTTTTCGAAATAGGCTTTTATTAACAATATATTGCAACTTCTCGGATGATATACAAGTGATACTGAAGTCTGGACGATCCTTTCTTATAACTTCTTGTGTTCTTCCCATGATCCTCAATTTAATACAGTATTTATGGAATTTAACAATTGGGTTCCGCACTTTTCAACTCACGCTCAATTCAACTTACGCATGATTCAACTTTTCTACCTGCACGGCGGAGGGTCATGATGTGGTGATGTGGGTGGAAGTCCCCAGGGTTGGACAAGGAGGAAGTTTACGTACAACTGTCGCCGTCAACGTGTGGCCCTTCTAAAGAAATATATGAGTTATTTCACTAGATATGCAACAGCGTATTTGTATTTCCTTCACCGTAGTAACAGCTAATCTACGAAGATAAATACATTTACAAATATAATTGGTATATTGCTGATTATCCAATGAAAATATATTTTAAAATATTTTGATTTTTTTAGTAAGGAACCCTCATTCTTCCTTGATTGTATACCTGAATATAATTGTTCTAACTATTAACTTATTTCTGGCTTTGGATATTCCAAATATCACTTTCTGCTACATAAAATGGAGCCAAGAAGAACCAAACCAGAAGACATTTGTCCAACACCAGTTGAAAATAAATTCCATAACCTTTTGGAAATTGCCTTTTGGAAATTTCGAAAAATTTGTTGTTTTTACTTAAATTCTGCTATACAACCCGTCAAGTAGTTCATGGCTCTTTTTTCTTATTCTCTGTGTTAATGAATGAGCAAGTCAATCGGTAAGTCACAACGGCGTAGTATGTACAGAAATTACGCAAATCGTAAGTCAAACGGCGTCCTCAAATTCTTATCTTTTGAATTATTTTCTCTCATAAAACGAATTATGTCTTTCCAGAATAAAAACAAAATGTAATAAATCCATCTTCAACAATTTCATAGTTAAACCAAAATTCAATGGTTCAAATGTTACTCATACTCAAAAAACAATATGAACTTTTAGAAAAACAATATGATAGAGTAAGTAAAAATAAAACATAAGAAAAAGTCTGTTAGATTTATATTATGATTTTCACCACTTGAAGAAAATAAAATTTTCAAATCCATTCCCTTTTCTGCACAAAAATACTACAGATTTCATCAAATGTTTCAAATATAAAAAAGGAAGGTAAAAAATGAACTCTCTCATTCTACGTAAGTGTAATAACACCTAAAACCACATGAACAAAATGGGGTAAATTAATTAATATGGAAATGTTATAGCGTAGCATTGGTTCGTCAGAAAGGTAAAGAATGTTAGAAACACGACTGTTCAAGGGAGGCAAACTGTTCATACGTTAGCAACTGTTATTCGCTGATCCATTTCAATTATTCTTAACAGTTTTCATTGCATTTCTTATAGTGATTAGTAGTTGCGGTCCAAGAGTGTCATACTTGTGAGCAACCACTGTGTAAAATCTACGAAGACATAATGCTGGATGCCAGTTATATGGGTATATATTTATAATTTCATCAGCTGCGTGAATTAATGATTCATGTAACCATATTGCTCCTGAAGACGAAAGCTCGTGGGAATAGGTTTTCTTGAAGATGTTGTGAATATTTTTTTTTCTCCTTTAGCATTCAGTCTACACTTCAACGAATTTTTCGCTTAAATTCCCTCTGAGTGAATGATCGAACAAGTATAATTGTTTTGCTTCATTTTTTTATTTTACTCCGTTACTAATAAAAATAAATAACAAAATTAAAATATTTGACGTAATGATCATTATTTCGTCTGTTGTTAATGATACGAAAAATAACTCCTGCGAAGCAACAATCTTCCTTGATTATATCCCATTTTTATTCATAAATGAGAAGTTGATGACATTTAATCATGCATTAAGTAAGAAGGGAAGAATGCTACTCCCCTCCATCTCCTCACCGGAGATAGCCGGGTCTTCTACCTGACTTGTGGCATTTCTTCGCAATTGCAGGAAGGCGTGGAATCTTTTACTATTGTTCGGTGTTCAGCCTTATTCATCCCTTATATAATAAAATAAATAAATTATGTGTTTTGACTAGCTGGTATCTCAGTGAAGAAATCTCATAGATGTGTGATTCAAATTTTATTACATTAACAAATTACAAATTACATTAACAGACTTTGCCGCGCTGATAAAATCGTTCGTACTGATAAGAGACACTGAGGATAGATAAGCGCGCGCACTTTTCCTGAAGAGAGCACCGGAGCGATGTGCACTCCACGACACCTAGCGAGAGAACGGGGTTTCTATTTATGGGGAAGATTTAATACCTCGCAATTTTATTTATTTTTGAGTTGAAAGTGCCAACACTGTGTGTGTATCGGGTGTGTGTGTGTGTTGGGGGGGGGGAGGGCTGTGATGACTCTCCACCATGTGGTGCCCAGCCGATAAAGCAGCGAAAAGGGAAATGTAGAATGGAATTTAACTCGGCCCTTTAAAATGCTGCAAATGTATTCCATCCCAACTATGATTAGTGGGTGGTTCTGTGAATGGGTTTCCCGAATATAGACTTCGCATACAGTGGCTTTTATTAATTGTGAATAAAATTTCACAATAAGCGCTTGGGAGGTCGACAGAATCTACAACTGTGAGAAATCGGGCAAGTTGACAAGGTTGGAAAGAGAAAGTTGGCAGGAAGAGTGTCATAAAATAGGTTGTTGTTCGAAAGTGCACAGGCTGCGCAGAACATGCTACTGGCGAGTGGGGGTGTCAGTTTGGGTCTTGATTTTATGGTAGGGACAATCCCTGGCAGAGACGGTTGATGACCCGCAGAAGGAAGCGGAGAATGGTTAAAATATTCTCACTTGAAGTGGCGACGTGAGCCAGTCAATTGGAAATATTTTGAAGAGTGGGCAGTAATTTGCTGGTTCGGAAAACGAAATGGAGTGGCGAGGGAGAGGTGCGGTAAGCAAAGGAGCGACACTTCTTGTGAGAACAGTGTCGGAGACAAGCCGCGTCTCTCGCGACATCTTTTTTGCAGTTCGGAACATTGTGGAGTGATATAGAGTTTCTTGCGGATCAGGCGTGCTTTGTTTAGAAGTTTGCGGGTTATCGAAATTTGACGCGTTGCGAGCAGAACGCGGTCGACGAGTTGGTTGCCAGTCAGATTAGGGAGTTGATCTCGTGCGTAAACCATTTCCAGCGTAAGTGAGCTGTCTGAGAAAAAACGCAGCACGTATTTGTAGTATGAAGTCGCGAGACACGCCATAGGGCACATAACGCTTCATACGTGCAGTGCAGGATGCATTTCCGAGTCCGCATCGTTCTTAGACTGAAGCATATACGCGAGCACCACTCATGGTTGCAAACACCGAGTAATATCACCGAGACGTCACCGCGCGCCCACGTGTGAAAACGGGCCGAAGACGGCAGCGGAACCTTCGGGGATCGAGTCAACGATAACCTCTTTCGCTTCGCTGCTGAGTGGAAGTCCTAGGGTGAGATTTATCCATCTAATTCAATTGTAACTCCTTGCGGATCTGGAANTGGAAGTCCTAGGGTGAGATTTATCCATCTAATTCAATTGTAACTCCTTGCGGATCTGGAACAGTGTGCAACATACATCCTTTGGGATCCACATTATTCAGTCACGACCTGTCAGACCGAATCAAACTGTCGCTCACGCCACATTACAAAGAGGGCATTGGTGGGATAGAACGGGAGGCGCGAAATGCGAAATTATTACTTTAAATCTTTTCTTTAGGTGGAGGGGAGTCAGGGCTGTACACTTGAGAGTGTATGAGTGTACATTTAATGTTTGACCATGCCTAAACAAGTTGAATATTTAGTGAATATATTTTTGCACAAGAAAACTTGTGTTTCTCTGGTCTCATCATCCGAGGATACGCGCATCATCGGATCCGTGAACCCATTAGATAATGAACTTTCCAGTTAATGAAAAAAATATTTTTTCTTGAATGTCGAGTAGGAATGTTGAAAAAATATCGATGTATCATATGAACGGTATTTTTCTTTCGATATATCGATATTTTTTACCGATATATTTTTGAACAATATATCGATGTATCGATATTAAAATTCCGATATCGACCTACGATATTTTTTTGAAATTTTGATGTTTTAAAGATTTTAATTGTTATATTATTTTAAGGAATATTGATAATTTTAAATTTAAAAACTGTAAGAGATAAAAAAGTCTGAAACCGAGTGAGATTGAAATCTTACTTGGCTGGCATTAGTTACAATTGAATTAACGTGAGAAAGTTATGACAATACAGTCAGGGAAGCATGAGAACTGGTACACGCTCTGACTCACAGACTGGCGATCCTGTCAACCCTAGTAGTCAAGATCACCGCAAGCTTCTGATCAGATTGAAAGCATTGATAGCCCCACTGCACCGCAACGTTCTTGTCCGGCGAAAGACCTATCATAGTTGAAATCCTTTGTTGACCGTGAAGTGCTAATTCTTGGCTTCTTCAACCTTTGTTACCATTGAATATACTATAAAAATTATGATCATTTAGTCGAGAGTAGATATATATTCCGTGACATGATTTCCGTTCCGTAGTTACGATTCTTGTAATTCAGAAAATCTCCATTGCCTTCATGAAGAAAGAATATACATTAATCATACGACCTCCTGTAGTAATAATAGACATTTTCGGCCACTATTTGACAAAAAACGCCACATAGTGTTGATCTTTCGCCTTATGGGCGCGATTTTGAATTCATTTATATTTATTTATTTACTTGAAGTCTTGTCATGAATGTCAAAGATCCGAATGTTTTCGAAGTAATTTCATGAAAATTGCTGCTTGGCATCACATTATGAAAGAGTTACGTTGATATGTTCCTGTGTTGATTTGAGCCTATAGTTAGAGTTAGAGTTTAAATGTTTTTGTATTTGAGTTTCAGTTTTGAAAAATAGAAGATGTTCATGATAAAAGGTTATGATCGATTATTCATGGTTAAACCAGAAACAGTCAATACAAGAACAAGAATGATAGATTTTTTCATATTGTTAAAAATTTGACTGTTAAAACTAAACATACTTACACAAAATGTGGATTGAGGGTATACATGAACGATTGTATACATGAACATCATTGTATACATGAACGATCATCACAGTCGACAGAATAGTTGAGAAAAACCCTACAGGACCAATCTTAAACACCGATGTTATTTGGGATAAGAAAGATTATATCTTATTATGTTTTCGAGACTAATATACCTTAACGCTTTAAATTGTGTAAAATAAAGATGAAAAATTAAATATAGCAATTTGCAGTAAATATCTGATATACACTTTCCTTTGAAAATCATTAAAAATACGGGATAATTGGTAAAGTAAATTATGACTTCAAGATACATTTGGGGATTAGATATATATAATGCATTTTTATCGTAATCCACAACATTTTAGATAATCCATTGTGATACTTCAGATGAAAATGGCGACGAGCTAGGTGTCGAACCCGGAAACCAGTATAACAATGGTGTGCAGTTAGGGAAGGCGAACAGGTGGTGTAATGGTTAACACCCCTGTGATCAAAGCAATAGCCCGAGTTCGATTCCCGGCTCGTCGTCATTTTCATCTGACCGAAAGTTATCACATCTTCTTCCCGTGTAGGTACACGCAAGAAATATATACAGGACTTCTTCCACGTGAGATGTGAACTTCTCGAAGTCGACGGAGCTTCTGAGTTCCTTCAATCCACTCGGGATTTCACTGTACGCTTCCACTCTTCATCCATCGCTTCGCTGCGGGGAATGGAACTGGCGATTCGCGTACCAGTTCCTCAAATACATCGTTGTGTGATGAAGTTACTTCCCTTGCTCGTTTGGCTGTGTTTGGAGAGGAACGCGGTGGCCAGTGAACCCCCTCTCGAAATGGCTGCAAGGGAGGTCTCGTTATTAAGCTAACTTGATTAACTCCCCTTCTTCGTAAGTTGAAATATCGCCTTATCAAGAAACGCGCTTAGAGATCTCCCGAGCAGTGCAAAAGACGCGCTGAACAAAACTCCACATTGAACGCAGCATTCTATACTTTGATGAGGAAGAAATCACTTTGTGTCTCTTTGATCTTGCTTAGTCATCTCATACACAGGGTTTGCTAGCGAGGGAGACGTGTAGACGGGACTCCTTTCATATTTTCTTAATTACATTCTTTAGTCAATGACTTTTACTGAATTAGTGGATCTGTTTTTATTTTCAAAATATTCTCAGGGGCAACAGATACTTTGTTTTTGTAGTGATTTCAAGTTGATATAATTTTTTTTACAATTTCAGTCCTTGGGAGAAAGTATCATTCTGAAAGTTACTCACTTCATAAAGACTGAAAACCAAAACGCTCTTACTTCTTACCTTTTAGTACACGAATTGCTTATGTGACCAAAGAGAACTTACTTATTCCTCAATAACTCAACAAACCAATCGCGTAAGTAAACTAGCCGGACACGTTACCAGCAGGAGCGGTATAAAGCAATGCAATCAGGACTACTGCGCAGAAATGTTACATAATCTTTTCTCAATTAAGCACTCTATTCATCATCTTAGTTTTAAACTACATAATTACAAAAGGAATATTGAATTGTTATAACGTTCTATAATTAATACTTGTTTTGGTGTGTATACTCGAATATTTTCATCTTTAATATTTTAACGCAAACTAATGTTCTTTTCGCAATTTTTCGAACACTAAAAGTTTGGCAAATATATGTTTCAGCTGATTAAGTAAATTAAATTACAATATCTACAAAAACATCCGTTGAATGTTTTTTCCACGCATTCACCCATTCCAAAGATATTGTTTGAAGTTCATTTACTATTCGGAGTGTATATCTGATGTTGGCTTTTCATTCCCTTTTTACTAATGACCTTGCCGTTGACGAGCCCTAAAGCCCCACAAAAAAAATTACTAGAGTCGAAAGAGCCACAAATTTTCCGCGTTTCTTCTTGGGATATGTTAGTAATGTCAGAATGAATAATAAATCATTGATCCGAAAAATCAATAGTTGTTTTAGAAAATCGCGATATTCTGAACGAGAAATTAACGGGAAATACTTAAACGCCCCCACTCAGTGTATGATACGATGGTAGTGCCTGGAACGTTTTGTAATCTTGAGCGCATATAAGAAGTCTATAAAAACAGACTGGTATTTTTCCCGTCAAAATCTAATTAACATGGAAAAGTGCTTCATCCCCCCTCTCGCACCCTCTCCCGGAATTCAACTAAAAATATCAATATTAATTGAATATACTTATTATAATCTTTCACTTTTAGGCTTTGTACTTTTTTTGCGGATATATATGTGTAATTGCAATTGAAAGGAATTTTTATTTAAGAAATATTTTAAGTCTTGGACTGCAATATATTAGTTAAATTCATTTCATGTTGATAAAAGTATTAATTGCAGTACACTTTTCAACTGGTATATACAGGGGTTCTACAAAGTTCATTAAGAAATAAAATGATACCTTTCTCATGAGGATGCAATCGTGTCTAAGACAGCTATGAAATATGTAGACACATATAATCACCCGGACCTATATCATCGAATGGTGGAACATTGTATGAAGTGCATCATTCGTTTATATCGCGTAGCTATCATTTATCAGCGGGGAAAGGGATATTTATGATTAGAAACGTTTGGAGAATGCGATTGTGCTGCAATCTCTTACAACAGTATTTCAACTACTGCGGAAGGGAAGAGATATCGTTGTACTTCCTTAATATGACGATCAGTTTTCTGTGCTTCCTAACGGTCCTTGTTGAATAAGAACAGTATCTTAATCCATTAGCATTTGTAATCATATGTCTGTAAAAACAAATTTTTAACTTTGAAAGAAAATATCAAGTGTACAATATGGTTTTAGTAAAACGTATACTATTACACGCAAGGAAATGAAACAATGGTAGGTGTGAATACCAGGGTGCACCAGACACAGCTGACGCCGAAAACCTACATTTATTATATTTTTAAATAATCTCACACATATCAAGTGTATGTCTGAGTCCGGAAGCAGAATCCGTTAAACAATTTATGTGACTTTTTCCTGAGTAAAATCCATGAAATGTTTTACTGAATTTCTCTGCGCGAGGATGGCTAAAGAGAGCAAAGTAATTAAATGCTGCTTTATTGCCATAACGCAATTCATTTATGAAAATCTGCGTATCAGAAAATAAAAAAACGGACAATAAAGGCAATATTCATGATTGGACGCGGAAGAGATTTTGCTGGTATAATATCGTTTGAATGGTGACACAAGAATACATCGCAATATTGATTAACGATTCAGTGAACGGCAGTGTGCGAGTTCCCTCTGGTTGAATATCATTAATGACCTCTGAGAGCACTGAAGCAAATTATGGAGGTGATTTCGGGGATATCTGGTTTACAGAAACAATGACTCTAACATTACCACGTTTCAGTCCCATTTCACATGTTATTAACAAATTACTGTTACAAAATTGTAATCCACTTTAATTAAGATTGTGTATTTTAGTCCCATATATTATAATATATTCTGATCATCATATGGTTATTTAATGGGATGCATGTAGTTTCTAAGAGTCTATTTTGTAGTGATTCTCAAAGAATTGGGGAATGGGATAAAGCTGAAAAATTACAATATCGTAGAAAACATCTTTGTGTCGCACATGTGTTAGGGCAAGGTGCCGTAAATTTACAAGTATTTATGAATGAAATACACAAATCAATAAATATTTTAGCAATAAAATAAATCAATAAAATTTTCTATTTTACGTTCCACTATAAGTACTCAAGAGTACAATCTAATGTACAATAAGATGATAGTGACACATCAATTATGAGACAATTGCCAGCGTCGAAGAAAGTTGGTTTGAATCGTTTTGAAAGCACTTGGGGTATGAATTTTCGTCGCGTTATATTGTTACCCACGAGTTGTCTCATTCACTTTCATGAAGCCATTCACCCTCCTTCCGCCACTTTATGGAATTCTGAAAATATTCATTTCTAACAGACATTTCCGAGTTTTGTTCGTGTTTCTGGTTTTTAAAATAGGTGTGACCTTTTCTTGATTTCTGTTATTGTACGTGTGCATTGAGAGAAAGTTTGAGATATTTCAAACGAATTCTTACCACTGTGTGCTGGGGGCAAGAATGAATGGAGGAGTTTTTTCATATTTTTTCTTTCGAAGGTGGAAGGGAAGAAAATGAGTTCTATTATGCATATTGTTGATAGTAATTCTGATACCCCAAAGTGGAATTTTCTAATACATTTTCTCTAACTGAAAAACTGCTGAAAATGTTAATTTGAATTTATGGTTTTCGTAGAATAACGTAACAATCTCAGTGTTTTATTGAAACAAGTTAATTAAAACTTTTACAAAATTAACAGGCTTGTGCTTCGATTCTCAGATGTGAATTCCCACTTCCATCTCGCAGAGGTGGGTGCCTCTATACATAAATCTCTAAAACTGTATATTATTCCACCGGGAATTCTAGGTTTACTCTTCCCAAGATTTTTGACTAATTTTCATAAATTTTGTTTAAGACCTAATGTATTCAATGAGTTTCCAGTCTATGATTCCATAAGATGTGATATTCTTTCTTGCTTATATTGTGATGTTTCCATGCTTTCCAGGAGTAAAAAATTGTTTCTGTAGGTTTCAATACAACTCGAAAATTGCTGTTTCATTTTCAGTAATAGACAAATAAAAATCTGATGAATAATACATCCTGAAATCATTGTTTTGCAAAGAATTAAAACAATGAAATGCACAAATTCTTTTTCGATGCGTACGTCTTTGTATTCTCTGACACACCTGGCGTCTCATTTGGGGAAGAGCATTACTCTTTCCTGAGCAAATAATCCTTAATTTACTACTTTATTAAATTTAAGTCTTTTTTGTTTTAAAATACTTTTGGATTCACCCTGAAACATGAGAGATCTGTAACAGTGAGATTTCGCAGAATATGAGTTACTGAATGATGATTCAATATACCAAATACTTGGAACTGACGAAAAGTATATAAACCAGAGATAATTTAAGTATTTTCATAAATGACAATATTGTCCTAATTTAACCACATGTGATTTTGAAGCTAGGTCACAGTGAAATGAATAAAAATTCATAAATTTCTCCCGAGATGTCAAGCCAGATTATGAAAGGCTGCTGGGTAATGCAAATGCCATAACGTTTAATTACACCATAAATCCAATGTCGTATTGCAAAGATAAATTTGCAATGCGCCAAAACTCGTGCATAATGGAGACAACCGCGCCAATTTCGAGGCCAGCTCGTCAATATTCTGGGCTGAATAAGAAATAAATTCTAGTTTAATTAAAAAGTCCGCCATGGTGATTTCAGTTTGAAATTAAAAATTGGGTTGAATCGGGAATAGACAGAAGTGGCTATTTCGCACGGTTGTGGACCCGGGACGCTGAGAATGATTGGCGCCCTTACAGTTGACGAGGTTTCTGAACTCTCAATGCCAACAAGAGACTGTCCATTAGCTCATGTGATGCAACATATGAAGGTCTTCACACTCTATTGTGAAGGTCTCATTCACATATTAAGTCACGCAAGCTTCGAGCTTTCTTATCCCCCCCCCTCCCCCAACACACTTTGTCACAATATCTCGACTTCTCTTTTTCCAATGAGACGTAACAAGTGCAATGATTAATAGCAATTTTGGCTCGGTTCAATAATGACTTTTAATTGTAAATTTATTCCAAAAATTCCTTCCCCCGAGACTGCGTTACGTAGTATGCGAATCACTTATTGTACAGTGCCGAAGCGATACCTGTGCACGCGAAACGGTTGCAATTAGCCTAACTGCAGACATTTCCGTGTCATTTTTGTTCTCTTATCGGTCAACATAGGACAAAATAAGTTTCATTTCGTATATCTAACTTTCATGACGACCACTTTCTAGTTACTAGTGCGAACTAATATGTGTTATTTTATTCCGGTAGTGAGGTAATGTTTTTAGAAAAGTAACCCTGCTTCTCCTTTTTGCCCTAAGACCAAAGACACATTTGCATTTTCTCCGCTCCGCTTGTGCAAAGACATACCTAGCAGAGCGTCAGCGGGTAGGTGTAGGGGAACGTGAGTAGGGTGTTGAAGGAACAAGGTCACTTCAGGACGAAAACCGACATGCTTCGCGCAGGTCTTGTACAGAGCATCCATGCAACTGCCCGCTAACTACACAACGCTTTTAATGTAAAACAAATAGCTATATGTTATGAAAATATTTAAAGTAATATTTATGTTTTACTGTGCAATGAACACAACGGTGACAATTTTTGTATTTTTAAATAATAGAAATAGACCTACTACATACAGATGCCAATATAACAGTAATAGTGAAATATACTTACATAAGAAATAAATAACAACGTAGGACCTTTTTACGGACGATTACGATATATATTGTGTTTACTAAAACATGTTGCTACATTCATGTTTATTGTAACAATTTGTTACCACCAAACGACGACTCGAACCACGAGTCCTTACGTTGTGCATTGTAATAAGAAAAATATGTATCGTAATCGTCTGTAAAAAGGTCCTAAGTTGTAATTTATTTATTTATTTATCATATGGATGTTAATAGTAGAATACATAATAATTTTATTCAAATATAATTCCCTTTTAAAATGTACTCTTACCGTGTAATTTATCAATAATTGATAGATAACCATCTTCCAAAATACTTAACATGATTGACACAATATTTTTTGTTTTAAAAGTTAATTTTAAGAAGTAATATAACTTTTTAATTTACGCTTGAAATAAGACCAACAACTTTCATCTATGTTCAAAAAGTCTTAATATCATATAATTTTGATAATTAAGAGCGAACTGTGCAGACAAAATTACCCAATATTTTAAAATTTCCCTACTCGACAAGTTTCTATTAGATTTTTAGGAAGTCGTGTTTAGTTCTTTTCAAATACACGCACAATCAAAAACACAACACAATGCAAATTCACAATATGACACAAAGATTCACAATGACTTCACAAAAATAATACGACATAGAATTCAAATTAAGAGCACAAACTGAGAAACAAATATTACAAGGAATTGAAATGTAAAGCTTTAAAATGCGCATTTCTCTCTTTTTAACTAAAACCACGCCAACATTTTTGATAATTTCATAACGAAACTCTCAAAAGACTAAAATACAAACAGAAGAATACACGAAGAAGTCAAAAATAGTAAAACACGAAAATAAGAAAGCTTCAGAAAAACGAACTCCACTAAAAAGGACGCGAAAAGTTTTTTATAAAGAAGTGAGGAAGCACTAAAACAAATACTCAGTGATATCATATCTCAGTGTAGCAATAATTAATATGAACATTGATATAATCCGTAGAAATTGAAGGAAATGAAATTCAAGGAAAACACCCTGAAATAAATCACCCGCCATCTTCCTCGCTTTTCTCAATATACCCATCTATTGACACTTGTGACTTCAGCAGGTGACAAGGTCGCGCAGGAGGCAGCGGAGATCTCCGCTTCGCGCCCGCTTGATGTGTCTTTGCTCATAAGATAACACGTACTGTCTCCCCGGTGGCCCGTAGAAATAAGCGGAGATACCCGCTGCAAGCAGCGAGTGAAAAATAGTTCCGCGCCTGCTATGTGTGTCTTTGACCATAAGATAACACAGGTCGGCGGAAAAATCGTTCCGTTCCCCTCCGCGAAACGCAAGTGTGTGTTTAGCTTAAGACTACCACTCAAGGCCATGCGCGCGAATAAGGCGTCGTCACTACATCTGCGAATGAAGTGAATACACGCAAAAGTAGTTTTAAAGATGGAAGGAGGATTCATGAAGTCAAATTAGGTTAGAACAAATCAAAGAGTAGATGAAATCTTTAAGTCACGTGTTTAATCATTAGAAATAATGTTTTACACACAATTTGCTCAAAATTTTGAAGGAAACAAAATTTGTCCTGTTTTCTAGGCTTTATTATCGTATCAAAAAACTTGACCAATTCTGTCCTGCAAAATCAATCATCATTCATTTAGAAAATACACCTGTGAAAGGAACTGGTTTTTCTTAAGGGTGGTCTCTCGAAAAAGGTCACAAATATTACTTGATTTTAATCTTAAAAAATTCGCCTTCAAACATTTGTTCATATTCTAATTTGTTTTTCTACGTATCTTTGCCTAAAGTACAAAACTGAACTCGTGTTCTATCTAAGTAAGATGTTTCTTATGGGAGTTATTTCAAATAAATCAAGAAACATTGTTCTGGAATCAGAAATCTTTGGTTCTTTCTCAGTTTTAATATTTGTTTAAGTCTTTAATTTCTGTATTGGTATTTATTTCGGTTAATTTATTTTCATCGTGAGTGGCACATGAATTAACTGACTGTAGAGAAACCTGATACACAAATAGCTGGAACATTGTCATGTTGGAGTGCATTGGTTTTCTCCTTGCAAAACGGAATTCTTCCTATTAATAACAGAAGGTAAAATGTTGCACAGCGAAGATTCAAAATACGCAATTACTACAAATGCCGAATTAGATTACCCAATATATTTATGAGTTCTGTGTACTTCTGAAAACCATGGAGTACGTCCTCCCACCCTCATTGAGAGAATAATAGGAGAAATGAAAGAAAGCCTTTCGTCATGAATCGGAGGCAAAACCTGTGGAATGTCAAGTAGAATGCGGAATGCACGCCCTTGTTCGCCATTGCACAGCGACGAGACGCCAAAAGAGAGCTTCGTATACTGCATTTTATTCGCGGGTCATTCATTAGGATTTACGTCACTAAGTCGATGATAAAAATGCTTTCGACGCGCGATTCCGAAAACCGCATCGAGGCTTTATAAACCACGAGGAACCTGTTATAGACCATTTATCAGGCTCGAATGGAAGCACAATGAGCGAGGGGCTTCCCCTTCGAGTTTTATTTGCTGATGAAACCCAACGCCGAACGGTGTCTTCAAGGAGAGGAGACGGTTATCTTGTTTGCACAAGTTAAAACTGTCTCGTTTATCCTTATTTCTTTGCACTACGGCGATCAATATCCGAAAATTATATTGTCAACGGAATATGGCCATTAGCAATAACAAACATTTTAAGTTTGAATTATTAGACGAGTATTTATCCACGCCCACGGTGCGAAGTGACATTTTGCTACGATGAAGTAAAATCCGTATTGTTAACAAGTTTTTCACGTTCTAATTTGTTCAATTTTTTGCTAGTATTGGTACTTTTTGAAGTTTGAAACGTGTAGGTGTCAATTAACACAAGATAGAGGGTACGTATCATTGTAGTGTTCTGGGAAAAGGATCTCATTAAGAAGTCATTTCCTCACGGTGAGCTATTTCCGGACTCTAAAACTCGTGAATTTTAAAACACACAATTTTCATCTTCATTAAAAATTAATGTTTTACCACTCTTCGTCCCACTACCCTGTTATTAAAATAATTCCCGGAGGTGAGGAAATGTCCGTCTGTAATAATAACAATTTGGAAGTAAACATAAAATCAACACTAACGAAGTGTTTTAGAAAATAAAATACATCAGATATACGAATTATGTTGCTCCTCCTTTCCAAGTGAGAGGTTCGTTTCTAAAATGTAAAAATATTCATTCCTTTTGTATTGTGGGTGTTTGACTTGAATGACTTTATAGTATTTATGTGTTACTATTCTCGTGTGACGTATCAATAATATGGACGTTAAGGTTAGAGATGCGAAATTTCGTTCAACTGAAGGAACGAGTCGTTACCGTTCACTCCCTCTCCGAAATCGTTCACACAATGTCGTTCCATCCTTCACATGTTTTCCCGCTCTTGTCAACGGTAGCTAATTGCGAGGGGGGGGGTGTTACGAATTTCACATTGTCGCGCCGTATTAATGACACATATAATTCAGAAATAGTTAATAAAGATTATTACCAACCAGAACTATGTAAAGAGAGGGAAAAAGGAGATGTTACGTATCCCATATTCTTGTGCCATATCCATATAAGAAAAAAAGAAATGATTTGAGTTCACATTAATTGTATAGTGATTTTTTAAAATATCTTTTTATTCCTTGGTGCACGACAACTAGACGACTTGTGTCAAAGATGCCACTTTGCTTCTGAACCACTGTAAGAACTTCCCTACCCAGTTGGTGTGTTGGTACCATAGACTTGTATATACATGGACCCAACAGCCTTACGCGCCGGATGCCTGGAGGGGTAAACGGTGAGCGAGTTCTCTGTCTCTCTCGCACATCGCCTTAGGAGGGGGAATTCGATTGCTGCTGCTGCTGCTCACAAGTCGTTGCACAGTTAACACCTTACCCTTCCAAGCGGAGTGCGAGCGAGAGGAAGAAGTCTCTCAGTACCTTGTGTCTCATGTTGTCGAGGACAATCTGCAGTAGAGACGATTGCCTCTGTTTATATGTGACTCTATGGTTGGTACCAGCAATAGAGCTCTGTGACACGAAGGAACGATTGAACTGTGTCGGACTCGTGAACGGCGTTCGGAGTAGGAACGATGGTCGGGGAGGATTTTACGTTCTGGAAGATCAGTTCTCGACGAATTATGTCAACTATTAATGGTTATATTGGAAGATTGTATGGATAATGATTGCCTAAAGAACAATATTGTTGGATTATCAATTCGAGGATATAAAACAATATATTCTGATCATTTTCTAAAATATAATGAAAAAATCACAGAATTCAAAAACGGGGTTTTTGAAAAACTTTTGATTGATTTATGAAGTCCAGTATTGTTGAATATACCATATGACCTTAAGATGGGCTGAACACAATATTTGTTGTGACAGTTTTTCAGTTGCCAGCGTAAAAGGATTTAGGATTTTTATACTCCAATAAGTTAACGTTATTTCATATTTTGTTATTACGCTGCTGTATTTACTATTTGTTTATTCTGATGTAATCTATAAAAGAGGCTTGGAAATTATTAAACATATACTTTCTACGATATCACTTTTCTGGAATAACAGAAGGTAGCAAAAAATTTAAACATTTAGGTGAACGAAGAACGACCGCTCACGAAATGAAAGAATTGGGGTGAACGATTCACTAAAAGAACTCGTTCCTTTGAAATCGCTCGTTCACGAACGTCTCATCTCTAAAGGCTGATGCAAGGCCTGGAAGCCCTCGAATCCAAGGTGAAGCCATCAGTCGCCATCTTACCTCATCACTTCCTGCTACCCACCTAACAGTCTGCTAGGGTAAAGAATAGCTGAAACTCATTTTAGTAAGATCGTTATTGGGGATTAGGACCCCGAAAAACCTTCAAAATAATTTGATACATATATTCCTACAATTATATTAAATATATGTATAATTAATATATTATATAATATTTTTATGAAACAAATCTAGAATACATGAAATATACTTATAGGGGAACACAAAAGTCATTTTCGCTCATATAAACGACGAGTGTTTATTTAAATGTCCTATTACAACTAAAACAAGCGACTTCACTACACACGGTTCACGATTGGTTTAATGAGGTAGAATGGCGGCGAGCACAATTCTGTGGCTTCAAATCTTCACAGCGGCCAGCATTGAGGCTGCCAATTTAGTATATCTGTGGACTGATGTAACTGAAGAATGGGAACAGTTGGGATGAAAATACCAAATTGAGTATATGGCAAACCTAGTGACTACAGTACAATCTTCAACGAGGCTAGAAGCACACTTACTCTCCTAAGTCAGGTCTGAACGCAGACGCACGCAGTTGTAATCGTAAATAACGAAACGCTCGCAGTCAACACCTTCGTATTTGATTGGTGGAAATGTTTTGTGAGAACACCACCGATCGGCAATAACCTCTAAGTCTAAGGAATTTATTGTTTACGAGTTTATCCCGCTTTTTAGTGCTCTCTGTTGTATTGCATCTATACCGGGTTAGCCAATAAGAACGAACACTTCAATTTTCTCCTAAGTGAATAAAACTATCGACATGACATGAGGTTAATTACTTGATATATTCAAATGGCTTGTAGTTTATTGCTGCTGCAGGGAAATTGGCACTTTTTATTTAATTTATGGAACTATCTATTGTTTGAACGCTACTTTAAAACCCAAGAAGTATTTCAATAAAAACGAATAGCGTTCATTAAATTTGAACGAACAACAGCGGCACCGTGTTAAACATTTCTAAACATAATGAATGAGGTCTTGTCTCGTTGAATTATAATATTTGATACATTTCCTGATGAAATTTATATTATAGTCAGTAAAATATACGAAGGCGGGTGGCTACCTTCCTCACCGTGTCACAACATCGTTCCGTGACGTCTTGACCCTGAGGTGCTCCCTTACACATCTGCTTCCGCTCACACTAACATTCTTAACCTTCGCGGTCGGAATAATTCACCTAATAGAGAATTCTTAGTGCAAACTACCTTTTTACCGAGCACGTTAAAGACAAATATGTCTAATTTTGGATTCTTCACATAATTTTTTTAAAAAAAGATACCAAAAATGATACCCTATTCAAGTATTCTATATTGACGTTGACAACATTCATCTACTCATCTCTTTACAAAATAAAAGGACAGTGATTGCTTGAAATTGGTCAGTACTTCCGCAAACATCGCCTCACGTTCTTTATGCACCAACCAACACCGAAGAACGCTTTGAACATCTGTTTGTTTTACTGTTTCATCTCTTCACCCAGGCTGAGCTGGCAAAACGTCATCAAGACACTTGTATGAGATAGCCACAGGAACAATTGGAAAGAAGCCGAGGCAGCTGTCGGGTTTCACGACGCTTCTGGTGGATATATCATAGGTTCAGCCGACGAGCTAACGTTTGGGACGGGAAATGTTTTTGGTAATGCCTAACAGTGAGATGATGTTCGCAGAAAGATAGTAGTTGCAGTCTTATCGACTCCGCCAACTCTACATGCATGAGGAACGAACAGTTGGAAAGTGTGGACCCTCGTCAGCAGGCTCGGACTGCCCCACCGACCCGCGGGCTGCTGCATCCTCCCGAAAAGAGAATAAATGCGCCCTTTCTTCAAAATAAAGTATTAAAAATTTGAAAAAGAGAAATGGAACAGAAGAGAAATAATTCTTCCAATAAGGGACACGACGAAGACCTAAGGCGCCGGTAAAAAATGAGACGGTGAGAATAATCATTCATGAACGGCGCTAAAGCAATATCACGACGTCGCATTCACGCCTTGTGTAAGAGGAGATGATTGAGACAAGAGCAGTGGCAGAAGATACAAAGATCGTCCAAGTTCATTTCGTAGTGAAACACGCCAGAGACCAGGGATATTTCACATCCACGGTTTGTGTCTTCTTTTCCACTTATGGTGACGACATTCTGTCGTATGTTACGGTTCCCAAACGCATTGTAAAACTGCTGAGAGCACAATTCTTCAAATTATTAGACGTTTTAGTTTCGACATCAGGCTTTAGGGTTCATGATTCAGGTACCTTCAGTTCGCGTAAGTATTAAGTATTATACAATGCACTGCGTTTAAGTTCAGAAAAGTGATTTCTTTTTCTCCCTCGCACCGCTTATAATAGGAGCCAGATATTTTCAGGTTTGTTTATTCTTGCATTCGTCCAGATATAGAATTATTGTTCTCTTAGCTTTTTTTTTGTTTGTTTTACGTGGGCCAATGCTGTAGTACCAGGCGCGCCATGGGACCTCTCAGACAAAGACAAATTCATGCCTCCCTTATCAATACGTATGGCCATATTTACATGCGTACTCGAAAAAAAACAATTAAATATAAATAAATTTGATGTATCATTTGATTGTAATGTTTTAAACAAAAGATTACATGTCCCTGCGACATAAAATAAAAAAACCAATTTAAACAGAAATCCTATGTATTCTACTTCGTCAATAAAACAAAACTCTTTTCACTGTTGACCGTAGCTTACAAACGGAGGGCGCGGTTTACTTGAGACTGAGACCCGGGGTCTCAGAGACACGGACGAACTAAGTTTAAAAATTTTTATAACAGCTTGAAACTATAAAATAATTGCCACGTTCTACACTTCGTAATTTATGTAACTGCAAAAATTAAATCAATTTAATTACTGACTACTGGAGATGCTGTTCGCATCAATATCACAGAGAAATAATTACTCATTAAAAAGTCCTTTGAATTAGACCAACAACGGTGCAATGCCTCACGTACCAGGTGTTTTAAATCTACGGTACATTTTGTACAGACAAACGCTTTTCAAGAGTATTTACTCCTCCAGAATGTCAGATTTTCTTACAAAGGATCTTCACTAGAATATTACATATAATTTTGAAAATGTTCGTAATTAATAATAATAATAATCTAATAATGATAATTTCCTCGACTATATCAATGACTGGGTGAGAGGGGTCCCGTTGTCAACTATCTGTCACGGTACCGAAAATATCTATCGAAAATCCACATAAACGCATTCTGACTGCCAATACCTGATATTTTTTCCAAGAGGTTAAGTAGATTATTACATTATATATAACACACAATATAGGTACTTGTGAACAATTTACAATTCAACCCTTCCCCAGTTATATGGGATTTCTTTCACGTTTGCGCCCCCTAACGATTTAAGGTATGCACCCGTAACGATTTAAGGTATCCGACCCTGCGCGTCTGTGTTCTTCCATCAGAATTGCGAATCCTGGATCGAAAATATCAATGGGTATTGCGTGAAAATTTCCCTTTACTTCGGTAGATCTTTAAAAATATATACATCACACAGATGTATTCAAAGATATGACATTAGTGCTCTCAACGAGAACGTATGTCATAGGTACATAATCATAGCTAATCATATATAATCAACTATTATCAATGTTTAAGCAGAACATGGACATATGTTTTATTTACGTTTTTAGATACTACACATATGACATAAACATATAGCCGTTTAATTCCGAAGACGTAAGGAAATGAATGCGCCAACTCTGAGACATTTTATTGAACAACTTTTATGGCAATGTTCAAATCTAACAAATCACTTGGTAAGCACAAGATATAAAGAAAATATCGACGCAATCTTTTTCCAATTTTTATTCCATTTTGAGGGAGAAAGTTTTCCTGGGTTACGAATCCTGGGAACTTTTCATCCTTTTGGATCTTTGATCAACGTATCATCCGTCCATTTTTGATCACACATTTGGACGCCACACGTTTCCTTCTCGTAAAACCACGGCTGTGCCAACGAAATCAGCGTGGAATTTTTTTATAGTTTCTGCTTCCTTTATATAATAAGATATATTTTGAAGTTACGAAGACGATTACCCAAATTGTTTTATGAGGTCTATAATAGAAGGCCAATATAAAAAAGAGAAGCACTAAATATTTTTCACTTCGAAAATAAGGAATTCGCCCCAATTAAAAGAGTGAAATTTTGAACAGTTTTTCCATTAACGTTTCCGTTTTTTAAGAAATTCAAGGTAAAGCACATATTAAACATTTGGTATAGCTTTGCCATTTATGCAAAGCTGGTATCATAAAGGAAATAAAAATTTTCACTTTTAGTTTAAATCCTCCTATAAAGTTCTCAGAAAATTGTTAATATTAGTTTAAATGCTCGTGGTGGCGACCAGGACTGTCATCAAAAGATATTTGAGAAGTAATACTTGATTGTTTAGCTCGTACAATAACATCCGTATTAACCTCAAAATGAATCTCACAATATCGAAGAAATAAAAATAAGTAAAATTGTTCCAGTAATATTTTTGCGATCATTCGCCGAAATCCTCGCAGTCCGCTAGCGAAACACGTATCGGCGCTTAGAAACCGCTATAAAATGAGAACTGGAGAATAGCTCACGTTGGTCGCAATCGTAGTGCAGTCGACCTGTGGCAAGGATCGTGATGTCCATTCTGGATGCTTTAAACCATGAACTCTCTCGGTGAGAACGATCAGATAAAATCTTTTTACTGGAGTAACCAGTGCCGTGTAAAAATAGTTGCACCCTGTTTTGGTGTCACCCTTTATTATCTCCCTGTCCCAAAAATTCTGTTAATTCCATTTTTATCGAGGATCAAATATTAAAACATTATTGCACATTGAATATAATACGTTATCTTTGATTTGACTGAAAAATTCAATAAATTGATCAAATTGCACGCGTAAATTTATCATTAAATTCTTCATTTAATTAAATATATATTTATCGATTTGAATAATATTTTTAAATTAAATGTATAATAGAATTACAATTTACTTCAGAATTCTCAAAATATTTTAAAACTTATTATTTTTAACTCAGAAATGTACTGAAGCTGTAAAATAAGTGATTAAATATACAAGTATTATACACAACAAATATTAAAGGCAATATACTTGTATATTGCCAGATTTCAGGGATATTAAACTAATTATATTTCTATGAGAAATACGGGACTGAATTATTTTTGGCGTGGCTCGGTACCGTCTTCGTTCCTCACGTCTTTCAATTCAATGAATTCTCTCTCTCTCTCAGGACGAAGGGACCGTCTACAAATTACGTAACGCAAAAATTATCATTTTCAACACCCTTCCCCAGCTCTTCATAACACACCTGTAACGATACATCACATCCGCCCTCCTAATTATTTTGTAACGCTAGCCCTACTTCCACCCCTCTGTTAAAAGTTTGTGTTGCTTTTCGGAAAATGTGAGGACAAATTTGGACACGCGGACTTAATTGTTCGTTCCTCTTGCGCTGAGCTCTCACTGAGCTGTTGCGCACATAGTGAAAAACTTAAAAGATTAAAGCGCCCTCTAAAACATACCCAATAAAACAGCGTTCCGTAATAACAAGTCTTACACCTTCTCACCCCCTTCACTTCCCGCAACGTAGTGTAATGGCACTAGAAAGTCCCTCCCGGGGTGCATTACGTTCGTAATTTATGTGCGACACCTAATATTGGTACGGAACACAGAAGTTCAAATCCTCTCAAATAATATGGTTACGCAGAGAAACACGTCTCGTGACCAGAATCTCATTATGAAGTAAAATAAAAATATGACATAGCGAGATGCCGAAAACTACCCCTTCGCGAAGAGATTAGTCTCATCACAATATATCACATATGACGAGCCGAAGTGAAATAATCAGTTAACATGGGAAATACTTTTTAATCGCAGCTTTTTCAGTGACCAAATAAGTTTGGATGAGATTTCGTCATCGCCTCCAGACGGGCATCAAACATTTTATGTGTATGACCTCATATATACTCGAAGTCATGTTTCTTGGCTTCGAGAAATTTAACTTCAGAAAAAAATAGTGAACGGAAACGCGCTGAGTTTATTAGTTTATTGTATATTAGTCGCGGTAAAGTACTTTGTTTTTCTCAACGTGGTCTTAGGCAGTATGTAACAGCTCTCTTGACAATGAATTACTTATTTGTCAGTCTAATTGGCTTGATGATGGTTTAGCGCTTGTGCACAATGTAGCCTACACTTAACTTTGCCATCGTCTATAAGAGTAATGGTATTTGTACCTCGCGTTATGTTGGCAGGACATTCGAATTTCTGAAAACGTAAGTCCATGGCCAACCTCTGACACAAATTATATTTACGTGCTTTTGTGGCCTACTCTGTTCTTTCTGCATCGAGCGTGTGGAACGAATATTAGCTGTGGTCTTAGTATGTTGTGTTATCAAATTGTATTTCTTTACAGCAAATAGTCGCTTTTGCAACTATAATATTTATTCAGAGAGAACTTGAATTCGTAGAAGTTGGCAATGCGTGTCAGGCAGCAGTATTGCATAATTTTCGTGTAAGTTACAAGACTCGCAGTATACGTGTTCAAAAATAGCGTAGATAGGAGTATACTTGGACGCAATAAATATTGTGGTAGATTATGATCAAAATCAAATATTGCTTTGATGATAAAAAATAACGAAAAGTATTTTCTATGTGTATTGACAAACAGATAAAATAATGGTAATAAGTATGAACGATTAAAGTGTTTATACGTTATTAATACATGTTGTCGTAAATAAGAGTACTGCCAACTAATATAATATATACTCACTATATATATAATATAATATAGATAAAATAATGGACAATTTGCAAAATCTCGAAACATCTACGTTGAAGTTGTTAGTAAAACATCGCCAAGGAGGTAAGGCAAAGTCTAATAAAATGTACCTGTTTGACTCCAATTTTCCTTTTCAGAGGAAAGGTTCTCCATTAAAATCACAGCTTAAAACAAGTCTCTCGAAAAGTCAGTGGGTAAAGGAGATGACATTACAGGGATAAAGATATTAGTTTTCTTGAGACAAATTAAGTTACTGAAAATTCAATAAATTCAGGGTTTGAAGACTAACATGGCTCTTCAGAATCTTTCAAAACTTGATCAAAGAGAAAACTTGAAAGCAGAAAGGAAGAAACCTATATCCGTTAAGGCTTAAAAATAAACGCAAAGAAATACTATTTTCAAGGAGATAAATGCTGGCACTCGTGAATACAAAAGAGTTTGGTTCGTGCTTCACATGCTTAGATTTCCTCGGTGATGGAGCTTTTGATTGTGATCATTGTTCACCCTGAACTGCAGGAGACGACAGTATTTTAAAGTACAAAAATTCTAATATCAATTTAATTCATCATCTTCATTCTGAGCACATAATATTTTGTTGCCAACAAAACTATTGGTTTAACGTCATATGTGTTGTGGTTGCGCAGTCATCCACATTTTACCTTTTAATGTTTTAGTACTGTTTTTGATTAGTCAAATATTGTCATTTGATCAGGACGACTCGGAGAGGACACAACTAATAGTAGACTAGGTTGAAACTAGTGTATTATTAGTAAGTAATTAATTAAACATAAAAAGAAACATAACAATAAGCATGCATATAAGTGCCTTTTTCCAAAATATAATATTATAAAAGTTATATGACAATGGCGTGATAAAGTATAAACAAAAATTATGAAAGATACCGTCATCCATTATTATATTCAATATTAATTTAGTGACCAAGGGAGTACTCTATATTACACTATGGATTATATTTATATATAGAAATCTTTCTTAAACGAAATAAATTAGTTAATAGAATCGAATTTAAAAATAGAAGGAAAAGAAAATCCCTTTAGTATTACGAACTGTGATCTATGTATCCTGATTCCGAGTCAATACAAGGGAGTTAACACCAGTGGCATTCCAAGAGCTAATAATTTTTTGCTAGTCACCGTTATCTAGACACACAAATGTGTTGACATGAGATAATCTACGTAAAAAATGAAATTAAAATTTGTTGTATCGTGCAAGTTGAGCCTTAACTTATTTTGCCTTGGTAAAATATTTGGAATATATTTAACTTCAAATTTACGTTTTTATTTAATTTTTGTTAGTCCAGTCTTTTGCTTGAATGTGTTATAAATGTTGCGAATTTATTCCACCTCTCGCTGAAATTTAAGATATTTTTAAAGCAATATTTAACATTTCCTCTTCAATGCGAACTCTGCTTTTTTTAATCAATAAATAAATATTTGTTACTTGTTAAACTCGAATGTATTCCATGAATCCCGATGAAATTGATATATCTCGAAATATAAAATGAGTATTTTGTTTGATTTTTGACTTAAATTTCCGTAAAATATTTTTCTATGCTACGTTACATCATGAACTTTTTAATCGGTGGGTACATTGGTGGAGGGGGCTCTTATTTTGGTATATTTAATATATGTTTCGCACTTGAATTAATACAAAGGATTCATTACAACAACAGGCATTGTGTTACGGAACCGACGACAAAGTTATCAACAGAGAAAGTAGGTTTTTATGTATATAACGCAGCAGAAGTGACACCCAACCACAATGGTGACCAGAGTGGAGTCCAGATATTAATTACAGACCATTTTGCGAGCGCACAAAAACATTGCATTGTAAGTTGCTTTAATTTTTCACAGATGTCCGTTTTAAAACAGAGAAGGGTCGTTTCTTGTCTGTCATATTACAAAAGAAATTTTGTAAAGTGAGAAAAGAAGAATCATGAGCATTTTTAAAAGCTGGCACTCATCCGTCAAAATGATATTCTTTAAAGGAACGCTGGAGAAGGTAGTATGCTTCCAAATCTAATTTTTATGCAAAAAATTGTTTCTAGTTTTTTATCACTAACTTTTCTTTACGTTTTTTGTTGGGGAGAATTAATTTTTGCTGGAAGTAAAAGCATTTCCCGTTAAGATAAATTGTGACCCTATTTTCTGTAATTTATCTTTCATAAACGTAAGTAATATTAAATATTGAGGGAGTTTTTAAATTTATAACTTAAACTTACAAAAATAACATTATCAGACTTCTTTTTGCTGGCGTAGAGCGATGATTTCTTCCCATACTGAAGTAATTAAGTAAAACAACACAAATCAACCGTTATTCCACATTTGGTTGAAAAAATAAATGTGATTTTCCCGAGTTTTCTCTACAGAAACTGGAGAAAGAAAGTCATGCGATGATTTATAGTTTCCCATGTCTAAAACTCTGAGGCTCTTCGTTCTTTAAGACAATACGTATTTGAGAGCAAGATGCACTAACGTTAGAGAATCCAAAGTTGAGAGTGGATTGAAATTCCTCCAAGTCTCCATTGACTGATTTTGGGATATGCCGGAGAGAAAGAACGGCTTCTGAACCACAACTTGTTGTCCTTGGTTTCGTATTTATAGATTGTAAGGGATTTCTCAAGTGTTAATGGTGATTCCAAATATTCACGCTAATTTTAAACTGAAGCTTACTTTCGTTTTAAAAATATATCCTGTTTTATTAAGAAAAGTAACGTGTAGAATGCAATTTTCATTTCAACAACGATTAAATTCGTGAGAGAACTTTCCACTTTTTCTGGTAAAATCACCCACGATCAATACATGCAGAGAAATTATAGTGCTGAATGTTAAAACTTAAAATATTGACAATTTTTGAGAATTTAGTTTCTCTCGTTAACTTTGTGTATGAGCTTGTTACAGATACGTTTTAAGTTATTCCGATTTTTTGAAATACTCAAGTACTTGGACAGATATATTTTATAAATTAGATAAGAGATATAAATTAGATATATTTTATGTTTTGCTTTGTCCTAAGAAAATATTACTAGTGATAAATTTCTATCTGTGACACCGAATCTATAGCATTATGTCTATTACCTCGCCATAAGCATTCACGATACCTACATTCGGTGCAGAGCGTAAAAACGTAATTCTCTAGAGAAATGTAAGATGTAAGCAATCCGGTTCGGATTACATTTTTTGCATTTAGAAAGAATTTTTGTTTGTGCTGGCGCCGACTAGAGAATTTAATCAACTTTTGTTGAACAAAATATAGTCGGTATTCACTAAAATGAATTCCAATGAACATTTGTACAATATAACAATGATTTTATGTATAACACATCACCACATCAAGAGTCTGGACAACGATATTCACTCTATCAAGTCTTCCTTGCGATTTTTTATTCATTTTGTAATTAGAAAATGATTGTAGTTTTCTGTTCAATTTTTTTAGGTGTTCTTTAAGAGGTGGGATACGTAGAAAAATGTCTTACAAAGAATGTTACAGATCTGAACGTAAAAATAGGTTTAACTTGGTAAGTTTCTGTTTGAAAAATCATTTAAAGTGATTAAGGCAAGCGAACTGCAAATTATTGTTGACCCAACATGTGACACTTTTGTTTTATAGTATGCAACGGAATATACATCAAAATGTGAGTTTTACTCACATATATATCGAAAGTGAGGTAATTTCTCAAAATTGGCGAACTTGTTCTGAATGAAGATTTCATAGTCACTCCATAGATTTGGCTGCACTTCAAACAACAAGCAATGAGATTTTGTGTTGCGTGTGGGCGAATGGGAATGAATGTGGTTTATTTTCTCAAACCTGACATCATTTCCACACTTTTCATCTTGATCATTCAGGGTTAGTTTAAAACTATGGAAGAACTCTTGAAATTTTATCAGTGTATCGATACAATAGTTTTGCTTCTCATTACTAGAAACAGCAAACAAATATTGAAAGTGTGGACCAAAGGCGTAACCGTAAACTGAAAATGAAGGATTCAAAAAGCATGAATGTAATTAGTGCGTGTGCTCTTGAATATTCTGTAACGAGCATTGTTTGTATTCTCACCTTCCCTGGATTACCACGAAATTATGACTCGTGTTTGTTCCCGCGGAAAGAACGTTGAGCATTTTGTAAGGGGTTTTACAAGAGTCCCACACACCAGGGATTTAAATCTTTCCGGATGAATAGAAGACGACGAATGGTGTGATTCCTGGGTGTTCTTCCTTTGGAGGGAACTGGAAAGAAGTTTCGTAGAAGGATCGCAGAATCTGTCTGGAGCAGAGAGATATTGTTCGTCGAAGACACTGAACGATCAGCAAGAAAGAACAGGACTTGAAAATTGCGTCATACAATCTCCAGAGAGTTTCCCTCTTCATTCGATGCATTCCAGGAATATTTTTAAAATAGTTGTGAGCCACCAGTAGTCAGTTGGTCTCTTAAAACTACTTAAGTCAACGAAATGCTTGTAACTAAATGAAGGCCAAAATTATTCTTCAACTCACAGACATTCCATTATGCACAGAATATTATTTGGTTCAAATGTTAGTGTTTTGTGAAAGCAATTAAAGACAAAGGGGTTGAGTGCAGGTTTCGGGATGCCTACATGTGCATCTGTCATGTTCTAAATGATGATGAATGAAGATGAGATTAAAAAAGAAAATGAATCACATTGTTTTCAACCATAGCCAATAAAGGGTTAGTTTAGATTCCATATTATAAATAAATAACCATCATCTTTGATATCGTAAAACGATCCATTTTTAAGACGCATTCCAGATGACTCTCAAGGAGGGATTGCTGTTCATACGGGAACGTAATTCATTTGCTGCAAGTTTTGTGGAATCACGCGAATCCATCCCATGGGTACATCGTAATTGTTTAATATAATGGAAAAGGGTACTTGTTTCACTAACTGGTCATATACTTTAAGAAGATTTATACTTCGTGGCCCACAAAAACGAATCGAACTTTCCTCACAAGATTATATGTATAAAAAATTTATTAATTCATTAATTGTGCTCATAATTCTTTTTATCACACAGGAAAAAGTAACCAAAACATAAACATTGAAATGATTTAGAACTGTACATGAGAGTGTTAATCACTATTTATTATTATTGGTTATTGAAGACCCTAAAACAATAAAGGAGAACTTTCTTACATTTAAAATTTTCGTTATTAAAAACTTGAAATAACTTATTTCAGAAAATATTCATTACGGTCTTCCACACATTGTCACAATAACTATTTCTTTCATATGTCAGTAACACATTATTGTTATATTTATGTAATATTTGTATAAATAATTCTGTGATGAGACAAGAGCTTATCAAGAAAATTGCTTTAAAGCATATAATATTTTGTGTATTTATTTCTCCTAACTGCTCCCTGCACCAAACTCAAAATCACTACAGAGGTTTGTACATACATGATTTCTTTTTTCCAAAATTACTCCTTTTTTCTTGTAAGGTAAACCTTGTAATACGAAAGACTTCCATTGATTGATGTATTGACATTTTTCAAATTTACTTCATTAATAAGGAATTTTTTTAAAATTATTTATTATGGTTTTATGAAACTTTAGTAAGGGTTTTGATTCTTTTTAAAATCGATGTGCATTAAATCAGAGGACAGGAAAGGGAATCAATACATTATTGCGAGTTACTAAAAATTACATTCAACTACATAAAAATTAAATTAATACCATTCTGGAAAAAAATATGTCAACTGTAGAGAAACTGATAAATTCTGAGTTTTTTCACTTGAAGGAGGCTCAAAAAGGTATCTACGTAATATTCAGTGGATCCGTTTTTGATACGGATTTTGCTTCTTCAAATCATGTGCGTGTAATAGTGAAAACTCCTCTTAGTAATGTATATGAAAAGAAAGTAAAACAAGTGGAAGGTGAACGGGTGGTGTCGTGGTTAACACCCCTGCGATCTTGTTAGAAGTCCTGGGTTCGATTCCCGACTCGTCGCCATTTTCAAACCAAAAGTTGTCACATATCTTCTCCACGTGTAGGGTACACGGAAGAAATATGCACATAACGAACCTTAACACGTAGGTACGTGTGAAACCGGTAATAAAGTGCACACCGCCTGGTTCATTTATCTCCTGTATGGGGATGTGTCTCAGGTCTTCCGGGGATTAGGTCTGGGTGGAAATGGTGTACAGTTGTGGAAGGCGATCGGGTGGTGTAGTGGTTAACACCCCTGCGATCAAAGCAGGAGTCCCAGGTTCGAATCCCAGCTCGTCGCCATTTTCATTTGTCCGAAAGTTATCGCAAAGTAAAACTAGAAAAAAAATCGCGGAATACACCTTTATTGCTCTCACTGTTTTTGTTTCTTCTGTGCAAAAACAAAACTTCGCGTCTTTTCTTATGACGAGGAAACAAAAATACAAGTATTGAGCTCACTTCTCGTAGTTGAGGGATGTATTGCTTGCACATTAACAGAGTTACGTGCTATCAAATAGTAAGTTTCATAATATTCTCAAAGTTCTTCAGTTCTTTCGTGACAGCTGTGTATTTATCACGATCCATTAAGAGTGATCAATTTCTATCTCGCAAGAATTCTCCGTGTAGATGGAATGCCCACACTTTCCGCATTTATTTAGAGCTTCTGGCGTGATTTAACGAACAGGAGCTACTCTTCGGCGATTTAATGACATTCATGGTCATACTTTCACAGGATCAATCAAGCAGCTTATAAAATAATTATTTGATAAATAATTGTAGTAGTATAAGACAAAAAATTAGTATCTACTCTGATTGTATTCCTGATTGCTAGAACGAACACAATCTGATAAGAAAGACATTACTTTTCCTCGTTTCACTCTCGGTTATGACAGCCTCCAATCAACGACAAAAATTGACACATATTCGCTCCTCTAGTTGTTGTGAAACCTCAAGTGTAATAGAACCTCAAGGAGTGGATGGAAGAACAGAAATGGCGACAATGACAACACGGGATGAGCCAAGTCATGGTGACACAAATCTTTCTGCAACCACTGGTACGACCTTTTAAGCTTTAATTGTTGAATGATAATGGAGTACACTTAAAAAATGTTTCAACACATTTTTCTGTTGTGGTTACAAATAGAGAAATAATGAAGACGTCAAGATAGACTTAGGAAGAAGGAGAAAATGAATATTCTTGAGATAGCACAAACTATTCTCACAGGTATAACTGTAAAATTGTGGGATCAATATAGATACGTTGAAATAAAGCAAGCAGTGATATCGAAAATAATTCAAATACCACGTAGAGACCCACATTTCACCAGTTCATATCTTTTGCGTCATAATTCACTCGTGAGAATTTATTTAACGCTTGTTTATTATTTCGTATACTTCATAGGGGTGAAGAACATGGACGTGTAAGTTTTGCTCCCGTTTTAGGGTAAATAGAGACGTGTCAGATAAGTTGGCAGACCAACTTCACCCCTCAAGAATTTAAAATCCAATTTTTGACTATTTTTTACTATTTTGTACCACCCAGATCATAAACAACAGAAAATGGCAGTCAAAATGATTTTGTGTTAGACATTTTATATGAGGGTCTCGGGACACTTATTTTGGGGATTATGGGTCAGCTATCACAATTATGGGTCAATTTCCAGGTGACTGCTCCAAGTATTATGGAATCGGGACAACGTCAAAAGCAATTTATGCAGATACATATTACGGATGCAATAGGAAGCTCATTCATCACAGGGTTAACACTTTTTGATTAGATGTATTCTCTAAAAATGTTGATGCTGAGAGGAGTTTTCTAAAGACCTTATGTTTTTCTTTTCGAAAATGATTATTAAGAAACTTATATTAAAAGCAGTGTTGAAAATTCGAATCATCATTAATGACATTAGATTTAGTCATCATGCATTACAGCAGAGTAACATCACGGTATTGAAACGCCATTATTCATCAAATTTATGTTAAAGCAGAACATTGATTTCACTAAGATCCCGTGACAGGAATATCACAGTATTTACAGAAAATTTTCTTATGTTTTTAAAACTACTAAGGCGGCAAGTTACACAAGTTGGAATAGACGTTCTGGGTCAACGATCCGATTACACCCACGTCGAAGTTGTTTTCGTCAAGGAGTGGCTGGAGAAATCTTTTGAGCGCCACACGAAAATTTCTAGAAATAATATTTAAATGTTGTTTAGTGACCTGTATAATCCTACTCTGAGTATACATATTGCTGGTAATTGTACAATGTCATGTTGCTTTGCCTCAAGAAATTTAACTTAAGAACAAAAAACGTATGAACGGAAACGGACGGTTTATTAGTTTATTGTGTATTTGTGGCAGTAAATTACTTTATTGTCATCAATGTGGTCACATGCAGTTTGTAAAAGCTCTCTTGACAATAATTAATTAATCTATTGTCAGTGTAACTGACTTGATGTTGGTACACATCTTGTACTCAATGTAACCTAAGCTTTTACTTCACCATCGTCCATAAGAGTAATGATATTTGTACCTCGCGTTATGTTGGCAAAACATTCGAATGTCTGAAACTTAGANCTATTCCGTTCATCCTGCTTAGAGCGGGTTGTACAAATATTGCCTTGTGTCTTAGTTCGTTGGTTATTAACTTGAATTTCTTTACAGCAAATAGTTGCTTTTGTGAAAACTATAAATATTTATTCCGATGTTACTTAAATTCGTAAATGTGCGCAATTTGTGTTAGGTAGCCATATTGCATAATTTTCGGCAAAGTTACATGACTTGTATATTCCTGGTAAGTTCACTTCACTCACATATGAGCCTCATGTAGATAGTTCATTTCTTTCTCGTTGTAAGCATTTTATTCCGTTTGTATGTGTATTTTATAGATATTGATGATTAGTTTTGTAACTTCGAATTATTTTATTATGTATGTATTCCTTTCTATCTTCCACCGAGCATTTATCACTAGCAGATTAATAAATTATTATTATTATTTCCATCTTGTTCACGACTTTCTGTCGATTTCTTGTGGTTGGAGAAGTCAGAGACTTAACCACATTTATGATCATTTTGTTTTGGAGAGAAACATCAAGGAGTTATCATCAAACATCACATGTATAAGAATCGCCGAATTATGCGGGATGTGGTTAGGATAACTTATTTTTGCATGAGTTGGAAGTTTTGTGGTTTGAGTTCCAGTTCTTACAACGATTTGAACAGGTTCTTGTGTACTACTCCTATGTCTGACAGAATTATTGGGATTACTCTCACTCCGTCATATTTCCAAATGTCCTTAATTTCGAAGTAAAGGACAATGACTTCGAAGTAAATACTTTGAAATTTTATTTTTGTACGATAGTTCCAGATTATTGTTGTTGGTGATGGCGATGTCTATAAGGAGTACTTCTTTCTCTCTTTTTTTCTTGACTTCTATATCTGGTCTATTGTGCTCCAACCTTCTCTGTTATGATGGCTCTATCCCAATAAATTTCATAATTTTCATTTTCAAGAACGGTGGTAGTTTACCATATTGGTAGTAGTTTACCTTATTTTCCTGTAGTTTGTATTTAAAAGCTAATTCCTGATGAATGATTTTTCCCACTTGATAAATATATTATCGTGATTGTTGACCATTGCGGTAAGTGGCCTAGAGTGGCATATTCTCTTTAGCTTCGGAAGGCAGGGTCTCAAATTAGGGTTGGTGTCTCTAAAATATTCCAGTGTACTGCACAGTCTTTCCCGCACACATGTAACTACATCTTCCGTCTGTAATGAACCATCTTCTGCTGGTTCGGCATTGCCTCATCCGCTCTACTACCTTCGTATGCCACGCATACTTCTGACTCCTTGTGGCTACGGTTTAACTGTGTCTTTGGATGTCTGACTGCGTCAGTTTGTTCTTCTGTAATTACTCTGCGAAGTTCTTCCAGCTGAACAGTTGTTAGGTATCCCCTCTTTAAGATTATAAGGAACCTGTCTACAACATTTTGTTACATTTGTTCTAATTCCGGGTATTGTGTGGTGAAGTCAACGTGTAACAATTGTCGATAGCCTGGGAGGGGGTCTTCCTGGCATCTGTTGACGCGGAAGGAGCTTCTCATTATAGCCTTATTCATTTCCAGTGTCGACTATTCCCTTACTGCCTCTTGATCTGTTGACAGCCCTTACTTGACGCGAGAGCAAGCCAGCAGTCGAGTTGGATTCTAATGGTACTGTAGTATCGTCCTCCGTCAGCTGTGACGCGGGACTTGTAACTTCTTGAGAAACTTGATGTTGTCTGGAGCTTCTGCGTTCAGCGACATGTCGCTCTTCGGGTAACCCGATCGGTGCCCACCTGCTCAGCTCCCGATCACCACCGGCTCGCATACTGTCACCTCCAGCGGC
>NNCF01126505.1:885678-938093 GCA_002313205.1 Laupala kohalensis
CAGACAAATGAGATGGATACAACCTGCAACACATAGAAGTACTGCGGGTTGCGCGCGTTCGTGGCGGGTATGTGTGTGTGTGTAGCGTCGTATGAAGAAGTATGAAGAACGATTCCGAAATGACGCAACGTAATTGCGGTGAAATGTTCTCCTTCACGTAAACGAAACACATGCTGCAGAAGGATAATTAGAACCATTGATGTGTCTGCGACGGAAAGGAGCAAGAACGGTCCTTCTTCGACAAAGTCTACCCGCTCAATTTTAATTTGTCTATCAGCGCTGGCTACTGAAAGCTGGTAAACTGCGTTCTAGAACTGATACATTGACTAATGAAGGAGCATCCAAGTAATATATGACCTGAAATCATTATTACAAGAAGTACTGCTTAAGTCTTAATCGTGTTCGGAAATTGAGAGCTTCTAACTTGGAATGAAGAAACAAAAGATGCCCCACTACCCAAAAACCGATTAATAAAGTAAAAAATTTGAACAGCAGTTTATGTCATTAAACTTAGAGATATGTAGACTATTGTAACAAGATGATTCAATCAGAGGAGACTATAATACAAAGATTAATTGATGAACTCTATAAAAATATAGAAGTAAATTGAATAGATTGGATATTGCTCTCATGAAATATTTTACTACTCCCTGACGGGAAGGAGGTATTTTTACAAAATTGATACTTGTGGAATGGTCTGATGGACGCTATGACTGGGAGTTAAAAAGAGTAAAAGTTTTAGTTCCGTGGGCAAGGATGCAATTTGAGTTTTTGAGAGGAAAGTGTAAACTGAGAGCACATGCTGCAACCGACAGACAAACAAAGTTAAGAAGGGTTTTTGTGTGATGTGAAATAACGTCGGCGGAAGTACGATTTGAGGTGGAATAGGATAGTTGAAAATTCAAAAATTCTTCGTTACAAATGACAATCTCAAGAAATTCGAGCTCCAAATAAGGATGTTTAGTGGAGTCTTCTTTAACAAGGAAGTAAATCAAGGAGAAGATTATTGGAGTTTGTAGGAAATTAACAAGTTTGCATCAACTATTAATTAGCTAAAACAATTTTCAAGTAATAATTGCTCGAAAAATAAAAGCTAAAGCTCTCTTAAGCGATATGATGTTGACAAGATACTTTCTTCACGGGTAACGATGACAGAGAAAACCATACACATTCCAAACATTCAAGATATATCAGATAAATTTTTGAGAATAAAATTATTTACTAATCGTTGAATGCAATTGCAAAAGAAACGCTCCTTTCTAGATTTCCTTAATATTTGAGGTAAAAGTTCCCAGATTCTAACCCATAAAGCATCCGGAGTAAGGAAGGTCCATTGTTCCTTCCTTTAATTCGCGTGAATGCCTAGTTGTCTAACTCAATCTTGTCGGACTTTTGAAGGCAGAGGTTTTGTCAGGTCATGGGTATTTCTCAATGCCACGTGGTCTCTCAGAAATCGTCACCTGGGCTCTTCGATTGTCCTTTAGTGGTCGCAAGACAGATGAGGGAAAACGAGACGACATCGGTTTTTATCTCCGAGTGTGGGACCTTGTTCTTGGTGGGGAAGAAACTTTTCACAAGCCTCTTTATTTATACATTCCAAACATATTTACGGAACAATCACGACCTCAGTGAAATAAATGTGACCAGGATCGGAAATCTAATTCGGTGTCCACCTTTTAGCTTGGTCCCTGGATCCGGGAGACCAGGTGATATGCAGGGGCCATAGAACAATTCGATCACCTGGTTCCGATCTACAATGCTGGCGAGGAAAGGGTTTGAACTGCGCATTTACGAGAGATTTCTGTGGGTGATGCCGTCTCCACATGTTCCGGCACATTGCAGAAACTCACGATAAGGTTTCTCAAATGTAATTGTTAAAATGTGAACACGTAACTTCAAAACAAGATCATGAATGTGCCAAATCAAAATACTATGGCATCATCAGATAAATATGATTAATTTTAGTTTGATATTTTTTACTCGTAATTACTATAAAAACATTTGGTGCACATTGCTCTGGGGTATGAAGCATTTCCAAATATGTATTGGAGAATCCAGTCTTTAAATAACAGACATGTTTTGGAAAATAGGAGTATCTTACAGTTCTGAATCCTCTTGATCTGACCGAACAATTCAAAATTTATTTGTGAAGATTTGTAAGATAAAGTTTCGTAAATTTATTCATAAAGGACTAAACAGTCCTTATAACTTCGTAATCTGATAAACTTACTCTCCAAAACCTTTTTTCACGACGTATGTTTCATATTAACATTTCTTCAAATGTTGTTTAAGGAAGTAGTTGCATCCTAGGACGATTTTTCTTCAAAGTATGGCAAATATCCTTTTCATTCTTCATGTGAAATCTCTCTTTTATCTGTTGCCGCGCTCCAATTGTCTTCATCGTGCGGCATTTACAGTGTAGACACAGCCTAAGGAATACAACATTTTGGTGTAATTGGTTCATGAAATTACTAACGAACATAAACGTTACGAAAAGTGAAGAGGCAATTTTTTACATAATCCTACCTCCTGCAATTGTGCAGTACTTCAACCACCTTGAAACCCATTACCTTGCCACCTTTATCAAAGAGAAGACCACTTACGCTGTCTAATGAGATAATTATTTCTCGTTTTAGAGTTGTTTCGTCCTCCCAGTCCGCTTTGAGAATTCTTCGAACATATATGTATTATCATTGAAGTATCCTGGTACAAAAATTGTGAAGTATTGGGAGAGGTTCGTCATTGATAAGTATAAACTACTACGGACAGAAAATGTAAAAGAATAAGACAATTATGTCGCAATACTTTCCATGAAAATTAGAGATGGCATTCCAATGAATTTCTTGCACCACGACTTGGAGGAACTAAAGTGCAACAACGGTCATGTTCGTTGTAATATTACAATTGGTCACTGTAATGAAAATTTGGAATTATTTTATTCCATGTATCCTTCTTTTGTACGATTTTATTTCGATGATGAGGACTGCTTTTTACATAGCCAGTTTATTTCTCCAGTGACAGACGGTTGAAGGACAAAATGTTGTGTTCCTGGGAGAAGATGGTTCGCAGCGTGTTTCAATCAACAGTAACGGATATTTTAGCTCACAACTTCCGAGTACCTACTCGTGGAGGAGTGTTTGCAACGTCAACAGCCAGGTGAAAATTGCGACCGTCGTAATTTTCACCTGGCTGTTGGCGTAGTAAAGGATATTGTTTATCGCAATTATTATTTTTCTCATCGCTCCCTTGCACCTGTAATGTAAACGTGAAGTAAAATTTACTCATCTGTACCTTTAAATGTATTATATCCGTCAGAGCTATTAGGCTGAAGTGCTCCAAAATATGTTTTAAAAGATTCTTTATTATTCTTGAACAATTCTCTATCTAGTAGTAATGAATTTTTATTCCTATACGCAGCAAAAGTTTGAATTATTTGACTTAAAATTACAATGGTCTCATTACAATACAAACTTGCGGAGGTTTATTTATTTTTATATCCTGCCACAAGTATCGGCTTTACATAGCTGAAAAACAAACTAAATCATAGAGAATAAAAATAGAAAGGCAATGGCGTTAAACTTTTATACTATTCACCGCTTTTAGAAGGATTATTCATCAAAAAATGCGAAAAAAACTCATCTACCGGAAACTGAAGCCGTATCACGTGATTGAACATAATGAGATTCTCGTCAAATAACGACTCAAAAAATGTTTAATTTATTATTAATGTTTTAAATTCATGAAATAATTGTCTTTATCCACCAGAAATAATCTGTTGTGGAAATTATTAATAAATAAGAACTCCTTTGATGAATATTTTCAAGTTTCGTGAACAGCTGAAAACTGGACTTCAGAAAATTCGGATATAATGCCTTAAACCAACCTTAGTTCTTGACCTAGATAAGATAATTGCGCTTCATCAGTTATCCTCTCTCTGATCATTTATGCATCAGTTATTTTGGGAAACGGGTGCGCTAAACAGAGTTCTTGGCAAATATTTTTTCCTAAATTTATTGAGTAATTATCCCTCATCGTTACCAATAAGAAACAAATCTGTTTGTATACTTATTTTACATAATTAAACAAGAATAAAAGGAAAACTACGAGATTATCAGATATTCTTATCAATGTTATAAGCATAACGTGTGTGAATTAATTCGTTAAATTAAATTCACATAAAATATTTATCGTCAGACTGGCAGGAAACCTAGCAAAATGCTCAAACCGAGTCGGCAACATATCGGAAAAAGACAAAAGCTGGTAGAGAGAGAAGAATTTGTTTGACTCCATTTACGATTGACGTTCGAGACTAAGTGGACTGAAATTTCATTGTAAACTGAACTGTAGTAAGAAATGGAAAAAGAACTGTTTTCACTCTTCAAGATTCGACTTGAAAGGTCACTCGCACGAATAACTGACCATGGAGTGTAAACTATATTTAACACCAGTAATTATAATCGTTCAAAATGATATGTTTGTTCAATAAAAAATAATAAAACTATGCCTAGGATTTTTCATATTTTATAAACGATATGAACACTTACGAGAGTTCCACTAACATTTGTTGAATGCTTAAAATTCGAGCTTGTTATTATCAAGTGAATTTTTGACGTCCCGTTTTCCACCTTTTCCATAGCTCCAATATTTGCTGATGAACGTCAAAACTCTTCGTGGAAACCAAACCCATGTTTAAAGTGAAATGTGCAACGGTTTGAGCGTGATGAATATTACATTTTCAATGTGCAGATTTTAGAGGTCGGTGTACGTGAAATCGGGAGGAAATTATAGCATAAATGCGGGTCTGTTTCAAACCGCAAACATAATTAAATTCATTAACAGTTGTATTCCTTGTATTATTTAGTAGACCATTGTTCTAGAACTTAAAATAATAATGCATTTATATACAAAAATTAAATGCATGCTTGTTGCCATCATCCCACATGATGTAACTGCTTTTATGAAAAAAAAAATTTCGTTCCAATGAATGGATTCTTAGTCGAATAACAAATTGACCAATCTTATTCCACGAAACTCATTCATACTCATACCTAAAACACTTCACATCGCAGAACTATGGAAACACGATGTATTCAGAGAAGAGAGCTTGAGGTATGTTACTGATATAATGCTTTCCATACGACTGTACAAGCATAAAGTTATAATGGACTTCCCAAGACCTACGACATCGCAGATATTCCATTCCATGCCATGGCTCCTACATTTGTATCGCGCTCTCAGAATTAGCCCAGGCCAATGGATCATCCCAAACTTTGACTCAATGCGAAAGCTGCGACGGAGATCCCGAGAAAGCAACGCTGGATCTCCGTCCAGTCACATCCACCGCGTTTCCGCTCCGCTTCGAAGCGACCTTCCGGCCAACTCAGTTCCTTCTCCTGCCGCTGGCGGTCCCCGTCCCCTGTGTCCCCGTCCGAGTTCGCTATGCAAATGGAGCGTGATTAATTAGAGAACTCGTGGAGCCGCAGTTCTTGTTTTGCTATTAGCCATCTCTCAAGTGTCAGCCGTGTAATTGGGAGGAGGGGATTGACAATAGTCTCCCTTCTTAGAGGTAGGTTTTGCGTCATCAGATGAAGAATGAGGTGAGCCTCGATTTGCCCTTCTTGCTGCGACTTGCCCTTCTGTGTGCGATACCACGTTTCCCATCCCTCAAGCACGAATCGTATTTACTTCAGGTAATGCTTCTTGTCTAGTTGGATTAAATCATTTGTTTATCTCTAGTTCATCTAATTACTTTATAACATTAAAAAAATATGCAAAGGTCAATACTTAGAAATACTTTGAATTTACTAATTTTGAAAACCTTTGCATACTTAAACACGCAATTTTGTTTTGATAAAATCCATCATATTTGGTCAAATTTCAAAACTCAAAAATTATTTTATTACAGCTTCTTTTAATTTTTCTATCCGTGCCTTATCTTGAAAAGGTTGTGTTCGTCATCTCTAGAGCATTACTGGATTGTTCTTCGGTTTTCGTGTGAGCGCATTCATCGGAATTTATGGAATTGTCTTCCACTTACTTCCTCAGACTAAATCAGGTTATTGTCCTCCACATGGACATTTGCATTTTCACAATAAATTATTTATTTCTAGCTGAATTTTCGACTTAAAACATATGAAAATATATAGGGTCGCATTCTGAACTCTAAATGACTTTCAATTTTCCCTGGAAAAAGTTTCATGTGCACGTAAAAATAAATTACTTGTCATTCTCAGGCATGAAATTATCGGATTCAAAGCTTGGGTGCCTGTTTTACACAAACGTGGCACCCTGTGACCGTGACACCTTGTGACTGACGTCTGTGCACCAGAATCGCACAGATCAAGCAAATAAATACATATGGTCATCTTGTTTAAAACATGACAATTTATTTGTTGAATGTTTATAGAAAACATCCCTCTAATTGGTTCCTGGACATGTACAAATAATATCTGAATACTTTCTCGTGAGCACATTCGAAACGAGGCATTTTGATCAGGCAGTTGAAATTTCGTGTTGGTAATTTATAAAAAAAACAGACCTTCGATAATGACCAAAAATATTCTGAAACTTAATGAATCTTATAAAAAGTAAAAACAAATAAGTGTGTGCTTAAAAGATCATTTTCGACGTAGTTCTGTCAAGTACCTAATTATTATTCAGGTTCTTGACTCCTAAGACACCTGTGATCAATCTAAGACTGGTCACGGTTTACACCATATTTTTTATGCGCATTGCCAGATTTCAAGGTAAACTTTTTCTTTATCAATAGACTTTTTTTAAATAGAAAGTATATTACATTCGTTCTTCAGACAACTCGGAAGTAGAAGTGGCAACTGATATTTTTTCACCTAAATGTACTCGAGTATTTAAAAAGGGTGTGAAAGTATAGTTCACATTAACTATAGTTAACACAAAATTCCATTTTGTAGGAAAAATGCAATTATTAAGTTTCTCCATATTGCTGCAAAAGAATTCTTGGTAGTTAAAGATCATTGATGAGGGTCACTCCGTCTCAAAAGCACTCCCAGTTCTGCCGAACGAGAGATCGAACACGCGCCCGTTCTCTCAGCAGTGCGTACGGTGCGGCACCACTTCGCCACGACTCGACATTGGGACGATAATTCACTCCCAAATAAGTGAGTAGAGCGCTGAGCTGCTATCTTAACAGCCGAAATTCAACGAGTGAGGTCGTGCGAGTGTGAACGGTTTGCTCAACGTCCAGACTGACTCCCAGGACTACTCCGCCTGCAATCCCAGGATATATCCCAGGAGTCATAACGGTCGGAGTGTCATGCAGGGCCTGATCCTCGCCATACCGTAGCTACGAAATTGCGGAGCCGGTAAAGGCATATGGACATACCTACGGTTCTGCTATGGAACAGCTTGACCTTCGTATGCAAATGTATAACGATCCTCAGAAAAGAAATTAATTATTATTGCCCCGAATAGAAACGAGAGGAGTTTTTATTGAAATGGATTCTGATATTTCTAAAAACACAAAGGACGAGCAATGGGATTGATCAAAATTTTCTTGGAAATTATATTAACTATGCGTCGACTCATGTAACTAAAATGTTTGAAATTATTTACATTGGTATCTCGAAAATGGGAAACTTCGCACCTACTCTTTTCGGAAAACACATTTATAATATTTTATGAAAATATACTGATTCGCATTCAGTACGTAGTGCATTGAGATCTGATTTATCATTTGTTAACAAATACATTTTATTTTCAGAAATCAATATTTTATAGGAATATGAAATATTTTCCGTTGCATGTGTTCCGTTTCCGCTGTCGCTTCCGAGGGAATTCGTGTGGACGGCGGTATCGTGATTTCACTCCCCCTCCCCCTATTCGCACTCCAGGGTGAATTCCTGCGAACTTCGTGTTTTCATCTCCTTCGGGGCGACGGCTTCTGGAAATTCGCCGTCAACAGGTCTGATCCTCCGCTTCCGCCGTCGACGCTCTCGAGAGGCGCAGCGCTTCATCGACTTGGCGCGAGTTCACTTCGCAACTCATTGGGAGCATCGGCGAAGCGGCGGAAACCGCGAAGAGTACAGGACTACGAAGCTTCAAATAGGGATACATGGGGAACTTCCTCAAAGCCGGATTGGTAATAGCCAGTAGTTTGCACAAGTTTTTGCAAGAGTCGTATGTTTTTGGAAATTAAATGGAGATCATAAATACTCAAGATTGTTTGAATAGAAAATCCATTTTATGTTGACAACCTGCTGTCTTAGTAGGACGAGACACATTTACCGGGATCTACTCTCAGATGAGTTTTGTCGCCTTACGAAGGAAAGTTTTCACTAGTTCCATAAAAACATTTCTATCATTCTCAGTTTAATATTTCCCTTGAAAACTTCTTTGGAAAATCCCATTGGAAATTTTGAAAAAGCTGGAAGTGGTTGAAAGATTTTAAAATTAACTAATAACTAAACTGGTTCATTGTGTGTGCTAATCATGTTTGTTGGCTGTTGATTGTGTCAAGGGGAGCCAAACTGAAGTGTTTCTGGCTGGATTCGCAGTCTTCTTTAGCTTTGCCTATTCAGTTCTAAGTGGTTGAAGTACGGCTACCCAAGGAGCCGAGGTTCGAAGCCTTTGTGGAGCCGAGGACAAAGCTGTGGCTGTAAAACTACTTCTGTTAATATGATTTGACAATATATTCATCCTTGATGTGGGTAAATTTCTGGTTTTATTCCCTTGATTTCACGCTGTTCTGGATGTTACTACTCTTGTCATCATTCAATAGTCTTCCATGTCCAATACACAAAGGGGATCACGAAAGCAAAGTCAGATTAAATCGCAAAGTTCAGATATTGGAAAATATTATTAGTACATTAAGAAGATCATAAATAAGTCGAATAAAATACCGGCAACAACATTTGAGGGTTTTCCTCTACCCCAAGCTTTCAGAAGAGAAAAGAAATTGGAATCTTTAGAAGAGATTAGCCGTCGTTCAGGATAAAGGTTCGATACAGGAGGTAATGATGAGCACGTTCCCTCCTAAGCGTCTAAGACTAGTTACAGGAAGAGTATTGTGACCTATTTTATATTTATGTTATATTACTTTATTACGAATGTAAATTCATTATAAACGAATGATAATGATTGCTGTCTCAGAACAGTCCGGTTACGGCAGCTTCTAAAATTAAAATTTTCCGAAGATTCTTGTTGAACAGAATTTCACTTCTCGATGGTCCTGGTCCCTCTAGTAGAGATTCCATGTTTTAAGTTCGTACCAATTATTTACCACGAAGCAGTATTATTATGGCATTCGAGTGCTTCTAAAATAGGACTTTCTTCTCATCTCTCGAGTCAAGAACTACTGAAATATAAAAGTTGTTTCTCTTGTCAGTGTCAAGATTAGATGTTGGTCTTAACGAGAAAAGCACATCGTAAATATCTCACTGAAGTTTGGTTGCCAAAAATGTGTGTCTGTTTAGGAAGTTCTTATCACACTTTCTAGCCAGGACACCTGCTACAATTTGTTAGTCGAGGTTGGATGAAGGCAGGACTTAAAAGAGATGATGTCGCCATACTGTCCATACACTTATGCGTTAATATATTCGACCCCACCCCCTATGATGAGACTCCGCGTCTGAAATGATATTATGCAGAAATAAATATGGACATTAAATGACATCTACTGCATCAAGTGCATTAGAATTTGACTTAATATTAAAAACAAAGTAATAGTTTAGTAAATGAATTTGATTCAGAACACAATATGAATTAGTGTACTGAAATACTGTTTAATACCGTAAATTAATAACATGAACTAAATAGGTATAGGTATAAGTAAAATAATTTTCTTTAAGTTTTTGAAATACAGGATTAATGTCATAGCTCGAAGAAACTTAATGTAAAAGGCTGTTAATATTAGGAGCTTGACCAAATATTAACTTCACTGGAGCATAGTTCTATAAACTTCCCTGTTAGTCAAAATTTATATTGTAGAGTTCAAGAAAGATTCTCTTTATCCCCATATAATATTATAGAATTTTAAAAAGTCAAACACTTTGGACATTGTAAAATATTTTCTCAGTAAATTAAACATGTTTTATGATTCATAATGAAGTAAGCTAAAGCGAGGATTTAGCTTGGAAACATATTCGTTGTACCGTTTCGTAGCATCGTTTGGTATGGCTTCATCATTAACTTGATCAGCATCAAAAATATTCCACATGAGGGAACACTATGCTTTTTCGGGATCAGTTTTCTGAGATTTAAATAAGAGCAAAGTTTATTAGACCAAATGGGTATCAGATCGTAATATACATAAGTACATCGAATAACCGGGAATGTTTGTTTTGTAATTAGTTGAACTACAGTTTTACGTAGTTTTAATGAGAACGGTAGCTCAGAGGAGAAGTTTTAATTAACTCCCATTTTGATTCTTTTGTGAGAGTCCGATTCTGCATTCCGAAATCAAAAAATTGAAGCAGAGACGCTCGAGGGTAGTTCCTGTCTGGTGCCTCGCAGCAACCTCCTCACATTTGCAGTTCTTTTCCTTCGTATCTACAACCTCTATTCCACATGTGCTCTGTATCAAATCTCTTCTGACATCATGATGAAAATCAAGTTTTCCTTTATTTCGCGGTATTTCATCTCTATACTAAATCACAAAAATATTCAGCAAATAATATTCCATATAATTCAACTGGGATGTTTTTGCCGGTTGAATTTCTTCTATTCACTGTTTTGTTTGTTGATAAACATTTTGTCTTCGTTTCTAGTGCCACAAGTTCTAGAAATATGTCTAGGAAATATGCGTTGGAAAATATTCAAAATAGCTCTGGCAAAGGTACCGTGAACATCTTTGCCAACTATGTTAAAACCACCGAAAATAACTAAAAATCACCAGAAATACAGAGTTTTAAAACTATTTCAACTCTTCACTGCACAGAACATGGAATTATTCGAATCACAAGACTGAAAATTCATTAAATTACGTTTGAATGTACGGACAGGGTGAGACACTTATGTTGACGCCCAAAAACGTGAGTTCGAGTCGAAAACAAAATTCAAGCACGGGGAGAATTTAGTTTTGGAAAAGCGAAACCGAAGACAAATACTGATAACTGACACTTAAAACGTGTGTTACTTATATGAAATACAATTTCAAGATGAAAATTCACTGCTAAGTTTTAATGTATACGGGAGAACGACTTCAATATTTATATAAACTTAAATAAAACGTAAACGGTAAAGTATGTTTAATGGTTCTGTTCCACTAGTCACAACAGCATTGTTCATTTAATTTATTTTATAAGTACTACCATCTATTATTTTCCCTTTATATTAACAAACACATAAATGGTATTGATTAGAGTTTGAAATCAAATTCTTTAGATCCTGCTCTCTCTCTCACTTGATCCTCCTATTTTCTCAGAAGATTACCAGCGCGAGTGATTGTGCGCACCAAAGCGTTGACCTTGAGAACATTAAATCCTCATGAAGCTTCCTCCATCTGTCTGTGACCTCGTGCATTCGGAAGTTGCGCTGCTTCATACATAAAGCAACTCCGTCTTTCTAATTCCTCTTCGTTCCTTGCACTTCCTATCGCTCATCTCCGTTTCCTTCTGCATCCGAATCCACTTAAACGCAGGGGTGTCCCAAGGGTTGAAGCGCGCCATGGAAATACGTCTCGGGAACTCACCGTCCTGTACGCGGCCCGCGAAACATTATTTATGGTCAGCGAGTTACAGTGCATTTTACCAAAAATATTTCATCAACGTAGAGGGGACAACTTTATCTACGCTGTCAACATTAATATTTGACGTGGCACGTTCGGTGAGAGAAAAATAGAAAATTATGTTCGGAATTACCTCGTCATACACTACAGTATGAAAACATTTCATTACAATATTATATATTAAAGATACTTTTTTTAAAATAAAGAAATAAACTATTTGAATTTTCCAGCTAGAAATAATATAAATTTGTTGATAAGAATCAAAATATCACGTTTCAAATAAATATGACTCATTAGTTTATTTGTTGGGCAGTATTTTGCCAAACTCCATCCGGTGCCGGCCCAATCCATCGAAAGTATATAGAAAATGGCCCGCGAGCCAAGACAAGTTGGACAGCGCTGCTGTAAAATGACATGACGCTCGGAAATCACGAATGCTCTATACATATTGCACGATTTCATGATGACCAGGATCAAATTGAAAATCTCATTTAAGAATTAAGCTTATATGGATCGCTTTTTGGTAGATGGGCTCAAGCCGCCTAATAACTCGCTAAATTCTATCTTCTAATTGGACGCAAGAAGGGGGTAATTAAATATACCGCGAGAATGTCGGCAGATGTCCTGCCAATGCCATAAATTTCTCCTTCGCTGCCACGAGTATGATATCTGGAGAAAATGACCTGCAGTTGCACACATTTCATTTGCAATTATTCATACAGTTTCACTACTTTCTCCTCCACTTCTGACAGCACTTTGCCATTGAATTAGCCCCCAGGGTCACACACGGCGTCCACCAAGTTACTCTCCTTACGGAAGTTGTGGCAGCACCTGGCCAAGAGAACAGTCGTATGGTACGAACGCATAGAACGCGACGCTCCAGTTTCTGGTATAACCTTTTTGGACGGAATACGTGTGACAACAACGCGCGACTGTAATGCATGGTGGGCCGTTCATGGATACCATGGTTTTATTTCCCACTTGCTGGAGGCTGCGTAAATACTTTTAAACGTTTTACTTCATTTATAATATATCACAGCATTTTCTCTGAGTGTGACGATGTAAATTTTAATCCTTGATAATGTGTCTGGTCGTTTTTAGCAATGTTTTCGAAAAAATTAATAAATAATTATATTTCACGAATAGGAGTTGTTAAATGTTGTCACAAAACCAACAGTAACCATTCGCCGAATGGGAATTATTTTTGCAGTCTTAGTATATTCTATTACAAATAATAAAGCCGTCAAAATCGTAAAAATGTTTTTTTTTCAAACATTTGACATTAAAAAAGATAATATTAATTTATGAAACCCATTTCTTCACTTGTATACATGCAAAATACTATGAAGAATCTGTGTTTTTCTTCGAATTCTGTTGTGCTCTCCAAAAGTATTAAAAGCCAGGGAGCTCTCCAAAAGTAATTTAAAAAATCGAATAGTAGTGGTGTGGTGCGGATGAGCGAACTCTGACAGTTCCCGGACCGGGCAGTCTTTTCTCCCTCGCGGAAGTGCTTACGTTATTTCACCAAAGAAAACTGATACTGTCATTGTTATTATTTAAGTAAGTAAATATTTCTAAAATATTAAAATTTTGGATAATTACTAACGATCAATAAAGGATGCCTCACGTGGAAATAAAATTGAATTATTTCGCATTATATTGCCGTAATAAAGTATTTAAATTAAAAGATATTTTTAGACCTAAAAAATGACTGAGGGGCATTTATTTTCATTTTGTGATCAGACAGATTTCTCACCGGGAACATTTTAGGTAAAGGGTAAAAATAAATTGTTTATTTGAAACTTTTCAGTCTGAAGTGGAAAGTTTTGCTAGAAACAGGTGATGTTAAGACATTTTTTTGGTGTTATGTTACCAAACAAGTGAATCATCTATGAATCACTCTTTGTGCACAATGAGTGACATATCTCAATTGTTGGACTTCTGTGGACAATTTCTTCCAACCTCATAAGTCTATTCAAATCTACGCCTTTGAGTTAAAAAAAAGAGATGAAATGATTGGACAAAACATAACTGTCTTTATTAACCACAAGCTTCTTTATTAATTATATTTATATATTTATAACCAAGGTGCTGCACTACCTCGCCAGATCCATGTTCAAGAATCTCCGTAATATTACGTAATATTCACAACATCGATAAATAATCGATAGATGGTCAAGTCGCGACGTCACGCAATCGATCCATCGATCGACCTCGCAGCCATGCGCACACAAAGAGACGGATTTGAACAAGGCAGGGCATTCATTCTCTCTTCGCTGGAGAGGCAACTCCACTTCGCTTTAGTACTATCTTCATTCGACAAGCAAGCCGACCTTTTCTCTCCTTTAGCCTGCACCAGGACACAGCTGAAGGCATTATCTACTTGAAAATCTTTTCTTCAATTCATCGGTCTTCATTCCAACTCAACTGGCATCAACCCAAAGCCATTCAACTCGACTTCAACTTCACGTCATCCCAGCTGAATTTGAAGAAACGGACCACTTCATCTCATCAGTGCACCACGGGAATTCAGTTTTGTATTTTCATTCTTTTTCTCCATTCTCATATTGCTCGTCGTTAAATTGTTTTGTTGGCAACCAGTGCTAATTCACGCCTCATCCACCTTCCTCATTTTCTAATTCATTTAAACATTTGGTCCTTCGAACCTTATCACCCTTGTGCAAGTATTTTAGCAAAAATTATCTGCACATATACCATACCATCACTCCACGCTGACCATTACGGAGTAATTATTTTCATCCTTCACTTCACACTTCTCCTACCGCGACATGTGAGGACAAGTGAGACACGCCAATCACTAATAAATATCGTATGAGTCAATAAGAAAGAACACCTTAAATATCTGCTAAATGAATAAGTATATAGTATTTAAATTATTTCTAACCTTTCTTAGCCGCAGTTATTGACATTTTTATTGATTTGTAACGGAAACTAAGTATTTTTTTTTAGTGCTACTCTAAAACCTAAGAAAAGACAAGCAATTTTTGTACTTGAACGAACAACAAAAATACTACTAGAAATTTTTAAACATTTACGGATAAAATGAAAGGGAAGATAATGAACGTGCTTTGCGTTGGCGCGAGATCTTCAGGTGCATTGTTTATGTCCTCATTTCCTTGGTCGGCTTTTAAAAATACTTTAATATTAGCGGTGTTTACGCTGCAGTTATTCGTTCATATTCAATAAATGTTATATCATTGTGTGTGTCTTTTGTTGGGCTTGAACGCAGCGCTGGAAAATATAAAGTTCTATTAAAAACAAAACAAAACTGTCAATACCTCTCGAGTAAGAATAGCTACAAAACATTTAGACACGTCAATTGTTCAACCCCTTATCAAGACTTACGTTTTGAAAATCGAAGTTTGTAGTCTTCATCCGTTCAAGAGATGTCTAAGGTGTTCGTTCTTGTGGGATCACAGTATAGAATCTCACTCCTTAACATTTTAAAATTAATTTTCTTTCTTCGGGTTCGGTGGATTTTGCTACGTGTAGAGTTACAGGTAGAGATAAAAAGTCTGCATTTTGTACACTATTTCTGTACCTTTGTATATCTATAAGCCAAGTGTTTCCTATCACAAGAAACAATGGAGATCCTCTCCATGCATTCCTCCCATGTGTAACGACCCCTCGCTTCTTCATTTTTCATAAAGTAACATATTATTCCATTACAGATAAAGAATGCACTGAGAATCGCTGTGCTTCGCACCGCGTGATGAATGTATTGCGTGTTGCCCTCAGGGAATCGTTAGACTCGGTCTCCACAAGGCGTTGCCAAACACCGATACGACGGATCGAAGCCGACGCAGAATGTACATTTAAATGAGACCATCTCCACATTCAACGTTGCGTATTTTCCCTACCCGTTGGTTATTTCCGCCGCCGTCCTGCTGCGTTTACTACGGGCAGCACGTCGTGAAGAAATGAGGGTTTAACACACAGTATCTTATGGCACTATTCCCACATTGCGGACATGATGCATAGTGCCGTGTGACTTTGTGCGTGGCCACCGGGATCTGCTTTCACGAAGGCTGTGACTTGAGTCACTGCCTAGAGATTTAAGTCAATCAAATGCTTTTTTATCCATCTGGGACGTAATTGAATAATTTATTTCATTTTTATTAAGTAAACAATTTCGTAATTTTGTCAAATTAGCTGGAGACAATCTTCTGGATTTGAAGAATTTACCTTTTTGACCCTTTACATTTTATAGTGAACTAATTAAGAATGAATGGGAAATGCGCTCTGTTTCTTAATATTATTTAAAAGTTTTCATTATTATTTTTCTTACAAAACCAAATTTATTGATTACATTTGCTATTTATTTTGTGACTTAAAAGAAGACTTTTTTACCATTTTTGTACAAGGAGAAAGATGTCCCAAATTTAAAAAAATTTTACTTCAAAAAAATAAAGAATTTGTATCCGAAAGTTAAATGGTTGGACTAAATTTATCATAAATTTCACAAGATTACACAGTATTTAATTTACAATAACGGAACATTTACGTTCATCTACATGAAATAATATCATGATATGAAAATTAATTAATATTATTTGATGAACACCGTTACTCTCCGGCATAAATGTTCTTTAATTGTGAGAAATTTTAATTTTTTCAACTTCTTTCAGGGAACTAAATCGCCGATTCAAACGAAGCGTAGTCTGTAGAGTCCGACTACTCTGCAGTATTGCCTCCGTTCGAGGTGACAGCAGCATTCATTGCAGATGACTGCTGACAGCTGGGTGCGTTAGCAACGGTTGTGTGGGTACAGGTGGAAATTTTCATGGCTGCGTTGATGATCCGACATACTAACTGTCGGGAACGCTATGTGGAGGCAGAGCCTTACGGTATCCCAGCGAGAGTAATCGTCAACAAAGTGAACCGGTGTTTCGGTGAGTGGAAATTTCCCATTTAATTATAATAAAGATATGAAGAGATGAGTAATTGGTTGAAAACTATTTTTAGTTAGTTTTGTTGAAAGACAAACAGGGTATCTTATACCGTACCAATCCCATGGGGCCATAATTTCAAAAACTTTTACATATTTTAAACATGAGAAACGTTTTCAGTTGTTGTTCTTTTTTTTTTTTTACACAACTTAACATTTTATGTTGCAGCGACGCGTCTGTAAAACCTGCGTTCACAATTCAAATTGTTAATTCCTCCTTTCCACAAACGTTAGCAGTGAGGACACGAATTTTCCTGCACGCTAGTCCAAAAAGAACCTAGAAGTTACGTGTTATCGATTGCCTGATCTTTTTTAAAGGGAGCCGGAGCGGCCTCTCTTCTCAATGTTAATTTGAGTAAATTCTAGAACGTTTTCTCTGGAACTAATAGACATATCTTTCTTTTTTTATTTATTGCATGTTCAGTACTACTTCTTACACTAAGGTATAATGTAATGTTTAGAAATAGTTGTTAGTTATTGTTGTATAATTTTTTAAATAAGATACTTGCTTTACTTTCCATTTTCTTAGTTTTACTTCATCAACTTTTGTCTCGTGACTAATTTTTTCACAATTTGATATAAAAAGAAAGGAGAGAGAACAATCAATATTGCGTACAAATTTCAATGCTCTATTGTTTTTAGATTTTGAGAAAATGTTCCTTAAATATGAAAATTTGTAAATTACGGGAAATGTTTAATGTATAAAGTTTACTAGTGCATCCCTACCCCATATTATGGATCATCGACTTCTTCTTATTCCTGTAGTTTTAATTTCCTATTCAAAGATCTATTACCTTTTTCTGCATTTTTGAAGTCTTTTTCTCTTCTTGCTTCACTTCTTAGCCTTTTTTACCTAACTGATCCATTGCGGAAATAATGTTGTGGCTTGGTTGGAAACCTAATTTTTAGAACTTCAGTTCACGTCACGTCAGTCTTTAGGTCATAAAAATGTATTTAGAATCCACTTAGAAGAATTAACTTGGCCTGTTAAGTTAAAAAAACATCGAAGTTTGTAATTATGTAAAAACAAATAATCTATAATTTCATGATTTTGACCCATTCCGGCTCTCCTTAAGTTTAGTTAAGATATTCAATCTAGTATGAATGATATTGTTTCCGATGTATTTAAAATCCTTGGTTTAACGTGGCGTAGCGTCCTGATCTACCACGCAGATACCTCACTGCGAATTTTACTTCGAAACGCTACAATTACCCTACGGTGACTTTAATTCGATTAATTTTCTATAACTAACTGAATGAATTCCTAGCTATCGATCCACCTTTGCTGCCACCACTAGTTTTACCCCCCAAAACTAGAAATATATTGAAACTTAAGAATGTATACATTAGTAATTTATTACAAATATTACTATATACACTATACACAAATTGGAATGTTCAAAAACACCCAGACATTGAATACTCAAGGATGTACACTCCTGAATAATGTCAAAGTCAACAATTACTATGACCGCGCATACCTATCGGGAAATTGCCTTTATGCCCTCCCACATACTAACAGCCTCCGGCTGCCTGTCACACGCCTTGACTCATGCGTAACGCTCTCCGTAACAACTCTCGTACCACTCCTCCCTAGCAGCGATGCACCTGCCCTGTATATCATCAGGAGACTCACTGGTTTGCCAGATTTGCGAGTTGGTCGTCTTAGGAATCTTCTACACGCCGCCGCGTCTGCTTCGTTTCAATGGAGACGGCTTACCGGCGACCGCGTGGCTGCTAAATTTAGGATAAGCTCCCGGAAAATGTGCTGCAGGTACATTACACACGTCAAACAACCTCACAAAATGTATAATTCATGATGAGGAAAAGCAGCACAAAATTACGCTTTTAATACGTAACAATTTTAACATATTCTTCTGGCGTCGTTAAAACTCAGCGACGTCACACTTGTTTGTCAAGGTGTTAACCGCATTTGGTTGGTTTTCCCGTGAATCAACTTCGACGATCTGTCTTCAATTTTTTCTCTTACTTTCCTTTTGATAGTATTTGACATATGCTTGCGCGTTATAACTCTCTCAGACATTGATTCAGTGTTGTGGGTTCCTTCCGAACAAGAAATATTGTTTATATCAGCAATGGTAAAAATCTTTAGTTTTACGAGAATTTGTAGTACATATCCAGCCACGTTTCTCGGAAGAAACGACGCAACGGTAGAATTTATAGTGTAAGTTCTTGTGCACTAAATTTAAATTTCCCATTTGGCTGAACATTGCATAAATAAAATGTTACCCATGTTGAACACTCACATTAAATTACCACAACTAAAACCTATCAATATTGAAATTTCTTTAAATTTTACAGGAATATTTTAGCTCAATGAGACACATGAAGAATATTCAGAGCAACTCTCAAAAGGGTGGCAGGGTATGAGTAATGCGGATTTGGAATTTCCGGAGTCGGTCCTCAGGCAAACGAGGAAGATTCTCAGTTCGTGCCTAGGGATTATTAGATCTTTTCTTGCGGTCAAAATAGTTTCTCAATTCGTGTCTGCCCATTAGAAAGACTTACTTTGACATTTTTTCTGGTTTCGAATTTTTACCCTCCCCCCCCTACGAAATTCAAGCTCCATCACAGTTTTCAATTAGTAATACTAAGAACTTAATGGTTACGGTAAATGCGTGCATATATACAAACGTGGTATTGTGTACTTTAGTTGATGGAAACTGAAGTGGGTGGCAGGTTGATTTCTTCCTCGGGCCCCTGATTTCTGTCCACGACTCTGGTGTTGATGTACTAGGCGGATGAACATGATGTGTGAACTTGTGATGCAAGGACTGTCCTTTTATTTTGACATATTTGTGCTTCATAAATGATTTATCTACAGCCTTCGCAGCTTATTTATGTAAATTGAAAATGATCCATTTAATGCAAACCTCACAATTGCGTCAACATTGTTCTAACATCATAAAGAAGTTATGTCTGAATAAAAAGAAGTTCCGTATTTTTTAAGGGGAACTCTTGTCTTAAACGTTTTGTGTTGTTCAAGAATACAATTACATTTTACATTGAAAAATATTCTTTTAAAGTGAGGAATCAGTAACAGTTTTATGTGTAGCACTTCTTTAAAAAAAGAGATATACTCCGAAATAGATATTCCAAAAATACACAATATGAAATAACAATAATTTAAATATTTAAAACATTCAATTAAAAATGTTAAACGATAAAATCAGTGCGATCATATAAACCCAATATTTAAAAAACATATTAGTAATTATATTCTACCAAGTAAAAGATAATTGAGGTGATGTGTACGGAAACTTATGAAAGGATATCTCAATTTAAAGAATATAATGCAATAGCTCACAGTAAATTCTGTTTGTGATGATTCAACATATTTTTCAGCATGTTCCTCAGCAACAACCAGTTCCCTTATATATTTGTTTTCCTACATATTTTTTCTAAGTGACATTACATTTCAATTTCGATTATTAAATTTCAATTTATCGCCAAAACAGTAGTTCAAACTTCGAATGATATCATGAGAAGAAAATAAACTAATTTACTCTCCGGAAGAGGACAAGGAACCATAGCATCAATTGCGATCAGATTGATCAAAGGAAAACTGGAGAAAAACGGGAGAGATATTTGCAAAAGTTAAAAAACACACAAGTTTTTTTGTGTTTAAACCCTGTTACTTTCATTCTAGTAATGCGCTTACCGCTAATCAGGCACTATAATAATTTAAAAAAGATAAGAATAGAAATCATAATTGATTGATTCAGTATTTATTTAGCCTTCTCGTCTATTTTTTTATATACATATAAAATACAATCAATATAAGAATTGTACCCTAATACAATAATAAATTATAAGACATGTACCCTAATACAGTAATAAAGTAATAAGACTATTTACTTATGAACTAAAGAATTACATCTTGCAATTTACGTTGCAAGGCTGCATGTCAGCGTCTTTCATCATTTCGCTGACGGATGCCGCAGCGTCGACGGCGAATATTCAAATAAAACAAACACCGCGCCGCTCGTAAATGCGATATCGTCGGCATTATTTATATTTGTGACTTGACAAATTCCTTCAAGAGACGTTTAAACGAAGTCAATGATTGGCATACTTTTATTTCGTTAGGCAATGCGTTGTACATTTTGATGCCTTCATTGAATTTTCATGTCAAATCGACCAAAATTAAACCTTCATATTTCATAATTAGACGGTTTTTATTTATTCGTTGATCTATTGATTCATATGAAAAATAATTTTTTAAAGATTTTTCTGCCCATCCAGTTTTTAAACATTAATCACCAAACGGTGGATGTTCGCGCCATTTCCGGCGCGTTTGGAAATATTTAAATGTCTCTACCTTCGAAATTATTTGACGCAAAGAGTTGAAATTTGTGACATTCTTGAGATTTCTGTAAGCTTGAACGTATTAAAACTTCCTTCTGTTAGAACTTGATTATGTACAACTTAACCATAAGAAAATATTTTTAAAAAATTTTGCTATCTCAAAGTGGGAAGTTTTAATTTTTTTGAATAAAACCATAGATTTTTAAGAATTTTTTAAAAACAAACATATCAACCTCAAAGTTGGGATGAAATGGAATCATATAGAAAAAAATAATATATACCAGTTACTATAAGTTAGAAGGCACCATATAATTATATTATTTGTACATTAACAATAATTTTGTTTTGATTTTTTAATTTGTAATAATTTTTATGAATTGCATTTATACAAAGTATCAGTGTTGGGATTTCACTTTTGGTTCTCTGGTTCGTGTTTAATGAAAAGTTGAGGGGAAAATTTAATAAGATTACTGGGGGAAAAATGTTATATAAATTCATGTGATATGTTTAACGTGTTTCTACTACAATTTTGGAGGATTCAATGTTTTATAATAGTCAACTGCTTCGAATATTCTTATTTTTTATTTGTTAGATTATATGAAATTCCTATCTGAATGAAGGCCACCATTATCATTGGTGTCATCAATTATGGAGTATTAAATTTCAATATCATATATATGATAGTTGACACGGAAACAAAGAGTCCTTTTGGAGTACCAAATAAGCAAAACCCTGAAGATGGTCAGATAAATAATAATTTACCACTATTTTATATGATAAGTAAGAAAACATCATGTGTAAAAAGTATGAAGACAAAAGTTGAATTTGCATCATGACATTATTTTGAAAAAAATTATGACTAATTCACGTTTTATGAATCATTATTTTTCTGGTCATCTGAATGATTTTGCTTATCTCTTACTCTAAAAAGTACTTTTTGTTTCCCTTTGAAATTCCAACATAAATACATGGAATGCTATTTGAAAACGTAACTTACTAATTGAACTTCGAAAGATTATACATATATAATTTAAAACCGTATCACCCCCACAGATAATTAGAAAATGAAATATCTCACACGAACATTCGGCTCCATTTACCAATAATGAAAAAAACAAAATAATTCGAAAATTTTAATACCTCATCCAAATTTCAAGAACAATTTTACATTGATAATTTTCAGTATATTAAAATTTCGAAAGTTTCATCTCCTCAATACTTGTTGTTTTGCTTTGCATTTCTTCAGATTGTAACTTTCTACCATATATGATTTCTAATTTGGAAAATTCCTTCGTATTGCCATTAATTTCAACATTTTTTGCTTCTCTTCTTTTCCATTTAGTACATAAAGAATCTGAAAATATAAGTCTTATTTAGGTGGATAGAAAAAAACTGATGTAGTTTAATAATAACAAATAGATTTTTAATTAATTAACATCATTATTTTAAGCCAACATATTCGAGAACATTATTGGCAAAGTAAGTTAAATCATGTTATTATTGAATCAATCAAATGCAAGATACTCATAGTTTAAAGATATTCATGTTTTTTGTATGCTCATTTTATATGTATTCATTACAATTTATTCAGCATATTTCTCAGTATGGTGTTTACTGATATACCCTTTTCTGGAATGAAAAATAACTCCTGAAAATACAGAGAAAACTAACTTTGGATGGTGATTCTGATTTAAAAATGAATGGTACAAGTTATGAAACATTTAAAATTATTCTTTTGAAACTTTAGTTTATTCAATATATCCTGAATATATTAAGAATCAGGCACTATTTTTTTAGAAATATTCGTTTAATTTTTACAAATGCTCCTACCTATTAAATTTCATGATGGTTGAGGATTTTAATTTTCTCCTGAAGCAAGTGGAAAATTTGATGAGTGTAGTGGTAAATTTAGTCGTCTTCAAAACATTCATAAATGAAAGATTCTGGAAAAAGTTACATGAATGTTAATTTGCATCGAACCATACAAGTTTCACGGTATTTAAAAATATTGTTTTCATTATAGATATTTAAAAATGTAATTGACCCAGTCCAAATATCTGAAAAGTTTAAATACACGCAAGGTTACGTTGCAAGGGTACAAATTACTTAAAAACAAAATGGATTAAATTAATCATATCATAGTTAAAAAGAGAACGAAAGATCTTACCAATTGTTAATTTTATCAAAAGTCCCAGAATAATAACCGTGAGATATATCTGTAGTCCCAGCGCGGCAAACATTCCAAACACAGTACACATTAATATATACATTCTGTCAGAATGTCAGACCAGCTTTGGAGTAATGAAGATGGCGTGTTAGCTTCTGTCAAAATAGTCTGCTGAGACCTTCGTTTCCATAGTTTCTGAAGAGGGCACATGGAATAGGATTGTTGTATTTGAGGAGGCATTGTTAGGTCCTGAATGAAGAGAAAATGAAATCAATTTCCTTACAACACGAATTCAAGCCCGTGAACTCATTGATAAGTTGCCGGAAAACGAAAGGAGTGTAAGTTAATTCCGAAATAAATTAATGAACGCACTATGATCTTATGCAATTTTTTCTGATTATTAAATACAGGAAAACTTCCGAAAATGGCATTTAAAATATTTCCGACATGAAACTAATTGTAAAGTGCGTCTCATTTCCGGCAAATCATATTTAGTGTACTCAACAATATGCATCGCATGAATAAAGGGATTAATAGTACAACATTGCTGAGACCTCATCAGCATCAAGTGATAGAGTATTTTTGAAGATTTCATGATCATGTTTATTTTCACTACTCTTCAGGACTTAAGGTTGTTGTGACTTCCATATTTTCATTTTTGATACATATGTATATTTTTGAAGTACCGTTTATACATTCCGAAAAAATATAACAAATTGCATTTTTTAGTGTATAATCCTTCGCAATACGAATCATTGTTTTATTTTTTATTTCTTCCACAGAAAATAGTTTAGAAAGAATTGATTGTGTAAATATGTATTGAGAGTTTGGAGATGCGTGATGCTAGAAATATTTGTGGGTTGCTTATCGTGTTGCTACGATGGGAAAACATAAAATACCTATTCGATATTAAGAATTATTTAGCGATTTTATTTTCTTTAATTTTGCCTTTTTATCAGAATATTTACGCGATCCGGTGACCAAATTTTATTGTAATGTTTCAATGTCTACTTTTGTCTATGCAGGGGCGAATCTAAGGGTGGCGGGGCAGAGTCGAAATTGAGGGTAAAGAAATATTTAGTGCCTGTTTTTAAGATTCTTGGCCATTCTGGCCCGGATTTTTTCCCGATTATCCTTCGGGTAGTGATGGTTTTTATACAGCTAATTGTCTATTGAAAAAATAATTCTCGATTTATAGTTATTTTAATAGTTCTGATTGATAAACAATGTTTTCCGAATTATCTTAATTTTATAATATATACTAGTGAAATGACTTTTCTGTTTTATTATATATAAATTGATTGTTCTGTTATATTACAACACATTGCAAACTACTTAAATAAACGTAAATTTTAGATTTAAAAAGAAATTTAAAAAATTAATGTGACGAATCAATATACACTGAAAAGAAGACAGAGATGTGTTAATTTGTCGCTTGCACGTGTGGATAGGATTCCGTTGATCTTTCTCATGACCTTCGTATGATGGATCAGTCGCGACTGAATGTCACTGGCGTAGCGTCTTGCGCCTTACGTGAGAAACATGCTAGATTATTTATTAAGACGAGAATGCCAATAATTATGAAGTTATAATTGGTCGTTAAATTGTGTGAACAATGTAAGGCCTTAATAAATTTTAATAAGTTGCAAAGATAATTTGTTAAGCAATTGCTTTAAACGTGCAAACGGATTCTTCATAGCATGAGATATTCACGTCTCAGATATCTAGATGCATTGGATAAAAACATCAATTTTTTTAAACAAAATATTCAGCAATATAGTAAAGAAATATCTTTAAATATTAGCTCAACATATTTGGATTCTTTTTGTGTTTCCCACCTTAAAGAATGTGCATTTCTGCAAGAGCCTTTTTGCATAAATCTGACAGGCATGTTCTTACAAATAGATCAAATAATTTCTTGATCACAGTTCTATGATACACTTGTGATAGCAGAGCGGAGCGTCTTTTCCGCAGACCACTGTTATCTTGAAGACAAAGACACACTTGCAGCACAGTTGGGCGGAGTGATTTTTCAACCGCAGCTTGCAGCAGAGATCTTGGCTGCTTTCTGCGGACGGCTGAGAAGACCAGGAAAAATTTAAACAGTGATGGTGAGAGCGGTCCCACAGGGTCTGCGGCGCGGGCGGTTTCGGGGTCTCAGGTCCTTACCGTAGTAAGAAAATTTAGAAAATGAACTAGAATTTAATTATTGTCGTAACTGTATTTCTTCAACATAAACTGAGTAGAAACAAATTTTCATAACTAGCTTGAACATATAATTTAATTTAAATAAGTTATATTTATACATTGTTGTCATTAATTTTTTGTAAAGTCAGACAGGAAGTCAAGTTTTGTGGGTACGTGTGGAGTGATTAGTTGGATACTCCGGCTTAGCTCGTCGCTACACAAGGGTCGGAATATCAACGAAGGAATTCTAAGAATTCTCTGTTATGTTCCTGTAAACCACAAGGAAGGAAATCAGGCAACGTAGGAAATGCAGTAGGAAATTACAGTGAGACATATCTAAATAAACTATGAAAACAATGACTTTGAGTGAAACTATAAATAGTAACAATAAGTAATAATGCAAATTATGTTTTATACTGACTGTAATTTAGTAGTAGTTTATTTAATGTATACGTGATAATTGTGTACAATTATATGTCACGAGTAATTTTTTTAAGAGAAGTGAGCCTCGCAAAGAAAACCCTTGAGGGGGGGGGGTAGAATCCTTACTACCGCCACTGGACAGAAAAAAATGTCAATTTCCAAAACAATTCGCATAGGGATGAAATTTGGTATACATCTTATGCTCATTATGCAAAATGAAATATCAAAAGTCCCCATTGATCCCACGTTTGCTAAAATTTTATTCTAGGTCGAAGGTCATGAAAAACGGTCTTTCGTAAATATGTCTTCAGCGATACATTTTATCGTTTTTAGTATGAATTTTATAGATTGTGAAATTGCCTACAAAAATGTTTTGTACATGTTTTCTTTCGAAGCGTTATTTGCGAGCTAGCGCAGTTTAAAAAACGATGTTCATTGCGTTGCGCCCACAATGGGCACAAGTGCGAATTCACACACACGACCTTACTCTCAGCAATGTTAATACGCACTTTTCTTCTCTAATTTAGGTGCATACTTACAATATTTGTTTTGTAAATTTCAAGAAGACTGTTTTTTTTCCATTCAATTATTAATTTGTAAAATGTCCATATGTAATATAGTTCATGATTGTGATCATAATACATTACCAAACAGAAGATGAGCGGAAGACAGCGGGTGAATTCTTTCACAGTTTGAATTTTGCGGACTGATTATTAATTGTAGCAATTTTCTTATCAATTATTGCAACAGTGAATTGCATTTATATCACTGTTTATCTGTTTTACTGCTTCTACACTACTTTATAAAACCTTGTCGCGTTTTTTTAGTGGAGGTCTGTTTTGAAGTTTTGTCTCCAGGAGAGCCAATACACGTTTACTAAAAATAATGATGAATAAATAATTGAATGTTTTCTTTATTTACAGTTACTATTAGATAATCAAAAGAATATAAAATTTTAATATATTTTTTTTCAAATTAAATTATTAACAAATTTGGTGAAAAAATTGCAATAAAGCAGTTACTTTTCTGATATTCACACAGAATATCTGCATTTCTATACAAATCCTCCTATTTTTCTGAAATAGGTTTATTGATTCTATACCTGTCCAGATTTATGCTCATCTCCGCTTTATTGGAAATTTCTTTGTTATCCGTGCTTCATCATTAGACCACCAACCATGGAAGCGTCTTCAATTTTGCGTCATCAATCTCATTCGCCTCTCCGTCCTTTCACTTCTGCGCTCTAAATTTCCATGTTGAAAAGCAGCTAAAAGTAGAGAGTGCCTTTGAAATATTTTGCATAATATATTCATATTGAATTTTTATATGTTACCTAGGTAAATGCCTCACTGACTTTTTATCCTGACCCTGAAGAATCATGTTTAATGTCCAATCAATTCATTTATCTTCACAAATAACTCACCCAAGTTGATTTGCAAAACGTTATATGACAATGTTTCTAAATTACCATGTTTGTACCTTGCTAGTGAAATCGATGATTTCTACAGAATATTAAAGGTAATCATTTTAATGAGGGATGAATTATTATTATTAATTCTAACGGAAGGTGTACCAAATGAATTCTGTTGTTGCCAGGCATAGAAATGGAAAATATTTCGAAATTAATGTGAATAAATTATAATGAATTTTCTAGCACATTTGTGTCCAGGAAGGAATGGAAAGGAGAAAGAAAGAAAATTTAGGGAAGAATGAATTTAATATCTAGGAGAATGTAAAATATTCAATGAAATGCAACATTATGTTTCATTCTACAATACATTCCAGAGAATTTCTCTCGAATGGAAAAACTATTTCTCAAAATCATAATAGAAATGCGATGTTTTATCTTCTGGTAATGTTAGATAATCCGTGTGAAGACAACTTCATAGTATATGGAAGTCTAAATTATTATGTAATGGTTTGTTATGAAATATTGTTTTGTAATGGTTTGTTTGGAAATGTATTATAATCACAGTCATTAACAATATTTCTTTTTTTATTAAAATATATTTATCTATAAACATACATATGTAAATTCGAAAAATTAATAATAAAATGCAAAACAAAGTCTTCTTGATATTTACAATACAAGTACTATATGTATGCACCTAAATTAGAAAAGAAAAGACTGTGTTCGTGTACTCCCAGTTGTGCGCATTGTGGGCGCAAGGCAGTATTAATCGTTTTTTAAACCGTGCTAGCTCGCAAATGATGCTTCGGAGGAAAAAAACATGTACGAACCCATATTGTAGTCAATTTTATAATCTATACAATGTATAATAACTATTTTTACAATATAACATATCCCTGAAGAGATATTTTCGAAGAAATATTTGCCGTGACTTTCACCTTGAATAAAATTTTGTGCACAAGTAGGTCGATGGGGATTTTTGATATTTCATTTGCAATGGTGTTCTTAAGATGTACACCAAATTTCATCTTTATATGAAGTTGAGTCGGAGACAGCGTGTCTCAATGGGTAGAGCGTTGAGTTGCTGACTGGATGGCCGGGTTTTGATCCCCGGCGAGATGGGGATTTTTCATCACACCTCAACATCCAGACTGACTCCTAGACCTACTCAGCCTGCTGTAAAATATGTACCAGGGTCTATCCTGGGGTCAAATAGATCGGAGCGTAATACTGACCCCACCTCCTTCTAGTGCTGAGGTAAAGTAATTGCTTAGCTCTAACCTTCGCGTACCGCTTGGGCACATTTGGGACCTGTTCAGAGATAGTTTGATTTGACTGCGATGAATTTTTGTCGAACTTCGCTTTCTTTCTGTCATTTTTTCTGGGCTATCATATAATTTTTTTATGTTGGAACTATTTTGGTGTCGTTCAATAATTGCTTAAGAGTGTGTTTTCACTCTACGTTGAACTGTTGGAGTATTTCATTACATGCACTTTTTCTCAGTTATGAATTCTAATAATATTAATTTCTTAATCCGATATATTGTTGTTACGTTTATTTTGTGTATTATTTATTTATGTGGATGGTTAGATATTTCCGTTCTCCTGTGATCGCATCACCAACATCGTAACATTCTCCGTGGCGCTCATCCATCTCACCTAGTGTTGTATTCGGATCTTTACGGTTACAGTACATATTAAGTTCAAGCGATGCAAATTGCACCTCTGTGGAACTTCTCTGTAAAATATTACATTTCCTTGAACAAATACGCCCCCCAGGGGGCTAACATCTAGTTAGTACGTGTTTGGCGAACACGGGGCCCCGAGCTGAGTCTGGCATTACTTCCACTTACTTGTGCCATGCTCCTTCCTTTCTCTTTCCTGATCTCCCTTGGTCACCTCTTGTTCTTTTCGATCCCGACGCTATTAGGGCTAGGGTATCTTTCATTTTCCTCTTTCCTCTTCTTCTTTTTTTTTAATGTTTTTAGGAAAGTGTTTTTAGATATGATGGAATTTCTGTTTTGAGTTGTAATGCAGGAGGGTTTTTAGTGGGTATGGCTGAGTCTTTCGGCGAGTCCCACACGCGGGGAGAGTCATGTTGGCTCTCCCTAGTGCGTAACTGCATTTTCCCTACCTGTACAAGTTTTAAGGGCTCTAATGACATTTGATGTTGACGAGCCCTAAAGCCCCACAAAAAAAAAAATGAACAAATACGCGGTCAAAATATATGGTTCCGATCAGGTTACAAAAGATAACTTTTTTTCAGTTTATGTAACTGTACTTTGCGCCTGCTTTTTCTTTTCAATTAATAATAATACATGCCTTAAGAATTATGATTTTGTCCAGAATAGGATAACTTAAACGACAGTATACAAATTTTTTACCTCCTGAAACTACAACTTTCATCATTAATTTCTTGGATTATCGAACCAACTCTTTTACTATCAGAAATCTGGAAGTGTTGAGTTATGTGGTTGAAGACAATCGAATGAAAAGATATTTTGAAGCCCTTTATTGAATGACGAGACTGATGTGAGCCGGAATTGCATTTGTGTACGTCAGGTCTGCTCCCTTTGCGCCGAGCTCTGCCAGGCGAAATTGAACAGCGCCCGCAGCATGCAGCCGTCTCTTAAAGCACTAGAAGGGATGCTACGGAGGGAATTGTGGAGCAGTCAAAAGGGTAATGATCGTGATGTTGCAAAGCTTCGTGCAGGTTTATTGTGATCTCGTTTTCCCTCGATTCAAGCAACAACGTTATTGTTAACTCCGTTTTCATAAACGGAAGTCGAATACTCTCCGTGTTCCTTCAAAAACTGCAATTCATAACTGAAAGTATGATGCTTCTCTATTAAGATCCAGAGGTAATGAAAAAAATGAATCATTTTTGTATGATATTCAGAATAAATCGAGATATATCTGAAACTGTACTTTTTTGATGAAGTTCTGGCTAATGTGCAACTGTGAACTTCTACCAACGATACTCACAGTTTTATGTACAAATAATTCGAATATGTCACTGATGCAACGTCTCAATTATATTAAATTTTGAATTAAAAGAGTCATTACTATTATTATTACTTCCTTCTTTTAAAAATGTTTTTCTGAATTTTCCCGTAAATTCAGAATAACAGCGGGTTTGACTTGCGAAAGCCTGCAATACGTTTCATAGTGAAATGCAAGTTATTTCTCTGACTGCAAAATTTTCTATGTTGAGTTGCACAGCTTTCTGCATTATTTTCAATACTGTAGCTTTAAGCCCAATTTGCGTAAATTACCAGATGCATGATTTTCTACTATTCCTGTGCTTGAAATGATAATGATTAAAATAATGTATCGTTGAGTCATTGATGTTACCAGAATTTCTGCACCCTTACAGATTGTTTTTTGTCAACCTCTCTACCGAGGGGTCTAGGGGGGAGGGTATCGAATAGCAAACGCGGTGGTCTTCTCCCGAGAAAAAAAAATTAAATTAAACTCCTGGAAATCGCATTTACGCTATTCTAGTGGTTAAAAACTATAGCGCCGGATTAAGAGACCCTTCGTTCTGAATGACTAATGTTTTCAGAATAGCGTTGTTTTTCCTCCTCTTCCACTCCCGCACCATCACTTTTGGTTCGGCAGCCAGAGCGGGAGTTATGTTGCGCCGGTTATGCCATGATCTTCTAAAGTTCCTGTAGTTCTAAAGTTCCTATATCCGAAATTTTTTGTAGAACCCTGGGTATTAGAGGCGTTTAATTATTTTTAAAAAGGTGCATTTTCAAAAAAAATGCTTCGATTTTATTTTTATTTTTATTTTTCGAAAAAAATCATGATTTTCCTAGAACCGCCAACGGTGCAAAAATATCCCATACCGTAAAACTATTAACACATAGTTTTTAAATTGTTTACTTGTATTTATATAAAATTGACCATATTTCCGTAATTCTTCATCAACCTGTTTGACCATTATAATAATAAATTGCTTCGACGGTCAAAAGTTATCTTTAGCATGATATCCAAATTTGGTCGGTATTAAGTAAAGTTATACGTATAAATTCTGATCATTATAGGAGTTCTATCAAAAGGTTTGGTTATCTCATGCACAAAATTAATATTACTTTCCTCTGCAATTATGTTTTCCTATGTTAGAATTTGTATGCATAAATTATAAGATATTCTACGTATCTCTAAAAAAAATTCTCATCTCTCATGAAGTTCTAAGTCATCCCTAAACATTTTTTTTCATTTTACTGGTGATAAGGGCTTCAACGACCTTGACGAGTTCTATAACCCCAAGAAAAAATACTGACGATAGTGGGTCAATTTTATTGACGTTTCGAATGGTGCAGAGGAGATACTTCGCCAGGGGTCAAGGTGATAAAAGAGTTTCAGATGGGTCATTTGGATAAAGTTTTTTTTTGTGAAGTTCCACAGATAATATTTACTTCCCCAGACTGAAATTTTCTTGAGTCGTGAGTGGCCAAGTAATCTACCCGATAGTTGGTTGCAATATTTTTATACTTCCCTTTTTTTCACCAATTACATATTGTTGATAATTAAACCCATTGAACATTTTTTACAATTACATGAAACTAATGGAATCAATGACGTTGGCGAAGTAGTGCATGATCCAACACCACGGTTCAGTTTTGCACTTGTTGATAGAACGTAAGACCTTGGAAATGCCAATGTTGGACCGATTTATTTACGTGACCTTCACTGAAGAGCACATCCACACTTCAGTGAGAGGAATAATATTGTTGTGGCTCCCACCGTTTCTAACCGACGTGAGACCATGCGAGTCCAAATTTAACGTTTCCCAAAGTGTTTAATCGATTGTTCACCCTGCAGTCAATAAGTACGAATCATCATACCCGATATTTTATCCAATAGAGTAAGTCATAAATCATAAATGTTAGCTCGACTCAATTTTACAGATTGTCCGCTAAGGGCTCCGAATAAAAAACAGACGATATTACCTGACTTTAAAATGTAATTTGAAAAAATATCTGATAAACCAATATCATTTAACTAGTTGTTACATATATTATTTAAAAAGTGTTTTCTTTAACCTCTCGATTTTTGTAAGAAGGAAAAGATAGAGATTGAAGCAAATCTCGAAAGTACTTCATTAGGACCCTTGATCAGAATTGATGGGATAGACCCTTTGCTTGATTCCGGAGAGTAAATTAGTTTATTGTCCTCCACTTGGTCATACGCAGTTTGTAACTGCTTTTTGGACAATAGAGTTTATTCATTTATTAAAAACTGTTGAGTTTTATCCTATTATAAACTTCATTTTGACTTTTATCGTGTGTGTACTGTAAACATTTTGGAAGGATTCAATCTTCCTTCAAGATACTTCGTCGTGTGCTTGAATGAGAAAACAGTACGTCGTTATTCCACGTAATGATCCGTACGACCACACCACACATCTCGCACCTGATCGCTGTGTACGTTGGTAGAAAATGATTACAAAGCGTAAGAGGGCTCAGTCTGTCCGGAAGATTTCAATCCAGCTGCGTTCATCAATTCATCTTCTGCAATGACGTGGTCAAAAAACAGATCAACTTCCATGTACACTTGTTATATGATGATTCTGTGTTGAAAATAAAAACACAATAAAAAAACGTTTTACTCGTAACGAAGAAAATGTTCCATAACAAGTAGATCGTGACGAAAAAAGTCCCTGTCAACAGTGATAGCGACTCAAACGACCTAGGAGGTCATGAAGCGTAAAAATAACTTGGAGAAATATCAGTTAAGTTTGTGATACGAAAATGAATAACTATGTTTAATGGCCAATAAAAAAAAATTATGGGAGGAGGCAAGTGTGTTCTGTGTTTGTTGTACTACAAACACCGCGTCATCAAATTCAAAACCAATTTTTGGGGAGCATTTGAACAATTTTCGGAACGACCCACTCCATTAAATGGACCATCTACCCTTTTTTATCCAGTTCCGAGATCCCTAAATGGAGGAAGCCAAAATAATATTTTAAAACGGAAAATTAGGGAATTAAGTACGACAGGATGTTTTTAATATCAAGTATGAACGATAGCAAAATATTTTCATCCAAGTATTAAACAATTTACATTATTGGTTTAAATGACCTGAATTTTTATGATGTTTTTTAAAAAGATGAATGTATTTATTGAATTATTTTTTTTTTACTTTAAAAGATAATAATGTAATCAAAATATTTTATTTTTCTGAGAAATGGTCGAAGTGTTTATTGCGTATTGACTTAGTGAAATTAAAAACAAACTATGATCTCAATTTTCGTTATTAGGAAGGGCACTATCCCTACAGCCTCCCTTCCCTCAAGTTCCGCTTACAATGCACCTGGTTACGTTCACAAAATTTGAATTTCATCATTTAGATATTGCATGGAGTCCAATGTAAAACGTTAGTGACTTAAAATCATTCTCTTTTAAGAATTCCCGAAGTCCATCTTATTAAATGAAAATACTATGTTCTATGAAACTATATTTAGTAAATTTTATTAACAGACTAAACAGATTCAGAAACGCGTATGTTAAAGACATTGTATAATCAGTTGAATTGAAAAACCAACAACGAAACTACTAGAGTACACACACTCTTGATTTCTTCGAGAGGGAAATCCATCAATTGTAATTCTTAAGAAGTATTAAATTCAAGAGGGTTCTAATGACGTTGACGAGCCCTAAAGCCCCCCCCTAAAAAATTCAATTCAATTTTACTTACATGCGAGTGGAATGTAACACTGTTTCAGTATACTGTTAGACTGATTCACTCAAACCCTTCGAGTTGTCACTCGTAATACTGAAATTACCACTCGTTTTTCGGAGTGCCTCAGTGGAGTGTTTGGAGTAAATTCAGCCAGTCAGGCATTCAATGTAGATGACAGCGCTGTTGTTACCTAGACAAACAAAAGAAAACCTTGCTCGTATGCCAATTTTTGTAACATAAAAGAAAAAAATAATTAATTTCTTGAGCGTTTATTAAAATGGTTTCAATGAAGATTCACTAAATCAGATATTAATGCTTGCAAACTCGCTAAGTAATTTTAAATTCCAGTTGCAGCTTAATCACAATCCATGCGATCTTCTATCTGAAACGTGCTAGCAAAACTTTATAGGAATGTTTATGAAATTTTATGCATATTTCAATTAAACGCATTAAATGAGATAAAATCTTAATTTTATCTTGTACCTTTAACCATCAGGACAATGTTGGATATAGTCTGGAGTTCACAATTTCACTATGAGGAAAATAGGATTTTTACTCTAAGCTATATGTTGATACGGGAACGCCTGAGATGAGCCCCAGAGTCAACTCCGGGAAAAATAGAGCCGCGAATGAGGCCCAAGACTCCACCAAGGTCTTAACTCCCCTCCATCGAAAGTATGTATTGGGTCAAGGCGAGCGGCAGGAATTAGAGCCGTCTAACTTAGATGCGTCCCCACTAGCTCTTTGCACTGGAATCTGTTAGCTTGTATTAAAGCTCAATGTAACCATATTTTCTTCATTGGAAAGTTCAATGTGAATAAACAGTACTAATAACTTACACTTACACCTTTTCATGTAACTGCAAAGGAGTAGGTGAATAAAACTTAAGTATCGAAATGACGTACATAATCATTTCTGAATTTACTTAGATAATGACATCGCTCCATCTAAAGAAAGTTGAGGTCCAACTCGTGCATTGGATTAGCATTCCCTTCCAAATCTTTCCAGCGGTAATTGCTTCGAGCCCAATTCGTGTCCATCCCTTGATATTTCAACAAGCATGAGTTGAAAATCACCAGTGGAATTTCACTCGAAGGAATTAAGCACGTCGCTCATGGTCTGCAATAGTGGCACAACTAAAAAAAATATGAGATGTGCTAGCATTGCTGATGGAAAGAACGTATTTTCTTCACATTAAGACCTGTACTTAGCCCAAAACTCATAGTTTTGAGTATTGCAGCTTATGAGCGATATAGTGATGAAAAATCTAGGAATGTAACATGTCGTACGTAGAAAGCCAAAGTACTCAAGTCGAGGACTCCATGTTCCGATGACGACCGAGTGATCGAAGGGTGAAGAGGAAATGTAATGCGATTGATGGCGTTCCCTGGAGCCATCGAGTGGCGAGCATTAGTCGCGGTGGACGTTTTTCGGGGGCAGACGCCACCTCGAGGGTGCCAGCCCACACCCCCCTCGTCGCGGTCGCCGCCAGGTATCGTCTCTGTTGTTGTTTTAAAAATCGACGGGAGAACTTGTTGCGTGCGGAGCCGCATTTCATCGTTTGATCACTGGCGCAACCCTCCTACCGACGAACTTCATGAAGAGAGTCATAAATATTTTCTCGTCCGCTGAAACAAGGAATTGTTGCGAGAACCAATTAATTCTTCGTAGTGATGTACTTCAATGCTCTACAAAGTTCTCGAGCGTTCTTATATCTTGTTTTTTCCACTTGCTCGATATTGGGAGAGATGGACGATACAGTTTTCGCACAATGTTCTCTACCACGTGTCTTCGGCGCTTCCGATCTCGTCCACTGTGGATGAGAATTGGAGGTGATGGAATGATTAAGCGGAAGAGTAAATGAACGTCCTTTCACGAATTCCAACTTAGATTCATTGAGCTCGTAACTCATACCCTATGGATCGTTTTCGAGCAAAATCTTTATTGGGGGGAGGGATGGCTTGAGTCCGGAACTCCCCCGTAAATATGCCGTTGTTCATGTACAACGTGCGGATGCAGCCTTTAGCACTCGGGAGCGTCTCCTCAGAATGACGACTCCTAAGCTCTCACGAGTAGAGATGTCAAATTTTCCAAAACTCTCGGTTTTCTACCCTTCCGATTATTATTCAACTTATAAGGAATGTAATAGCGTAAATAAGATTATTGCTAAAATGTCTGAAGTCAGCATTAATAAAATGATCGACTAGAATTCATTTGGATTTCATCTAAAAATATTACAACGATTTAAAAGAAATAATTCTAACAATTTTTTATGATAGAATACATTGAATCTCATGTAAAAAGTATTTTTAAACCAGACTGATTTAAAAACCCGAATATCTCAGGATATTAATTTACATTGAAGAAAATTTTCCCTAGTAATTTTTATATTTTTATCTCCCTTGTCACTGGACATTTCAAAACAGATATTTAACTTATTCTGCGCTCGACTGCCGTACATATTAGACTGAAGCAGGGGCGGATACAGACTAATATTTTAGGGGGGTCATAACAAAAGAATATAGTCTTGGGCATAGTACGTTCCAGAAAACATCTCAACCACAGAAAAAAATTTAAAATTCTAAAGCAAATTGTAAGTTTAGGTCATCTAAGTGTTAGTTAATACGCGGTTCGTTACAGTAACGCCCTACTTTCAAGATTTTTTTCAAATTTTTGTGCAACAGAGCAAAGTGATAGATGAAAAATATTTATTATGATTAAAGATGCAAAACCTTTATTCACATTTTTAAGGTACGTACAGAAACATTTAATATTTCCAGAACAAGAACAAAATTACTGGTGAAAGATGGTGCTGAAGATGCGGTTTTTGAAAAATTGAGTCGGTCTAGAAGTGCTGTATACAATTGGTACTGTTCCTCTCTATTGAACCCAAAATTTGAAATCATCGTTAATTCATGAGACATTGGCTTTGGCCGTGTGGACAAAAATTCATTTAAACAAAAAATGTTCAAAATAAAATTGAAAATTTACCTTTTTTGCAATTTTAATCGAAGCATGCCACTTAAATTTCGTAGAAAAGATTATATTACTAAAAATTATTCTGAGTATAGTGCTTAAAAATCAAAAGAATTGAAATAACACTAAATTCACGATTTATTGTTACAATAGACCCGCCCCTAGACAAAGCCTAGAGAACCTGTATGATAAATCCGCCTCTACCCGAAGGAAAACCGGAGAAAAACCCGGGCCAGGATGNAGTGCCTGAAAAATGGTCTATGAATATTGAAGTATAGGTTTTAAATAAAAACATCGTGCTAAAAAATCAAGCTTCAATTTATTATCAATTCATTTTTTATTTGATTTTATTTGATGAGACATCGGTTTCTGGACGAAACATGAAATTAGAAATGACCCACAGATTGCCTTTAATGTTTCCGTTCAAACAACAGCTAAATTGTGTTATTTTTAAATAGTAATATGTAAGCTCAGAGGAAGACAGCAGATTAGGTACTCTTTAATTACGAATCTTCATATATTTTTTCGACGAATTTTGATCGGATTTTTCGTGCGAGTTCATGCTAACGCTGCAAGAACTCTTAATAATTGAAATAAGTACATCTATTTAATTTATACGATAAACCGTCCAGCAATAGAGCAACGAAGAAACATAAACATATTATGAAAAACTTCTTCTAATAGAAAATCGACCCAGTGAATTATATATGAGGCTCCTACCCGAGAGAAACCCCGTCCGAGGGTACTAATAATGTTTTAATGTATTTGGATGAATGAGAAATATTATAGATATCGCCTCAATGCGTAAGAGTTATGCAAACATGTCCGCATGAAGGAAGGTTGAGAAGGCTGGATCATTGTAAACTGATATTTCTGTTGATCATTGTGAGATTTACAGAGATCCTGGTAGAGCGGACTGGAACCTGGTTTCGTCAAAACCTTCAGAGGATAATACTTTATGCAAATTGTCCAACTTCGAGTAACCTTCATAAGTGCCTATAAATTAATTTTGATCATAAAATGATACTCTATGAAGTTTCGATTTAGAATAGTTAATTATTTTTCATTTAACAGAAAAATGCTTAAATTTATAGTTGAGTGGGGAGGGCTGCACCCCTAATCTCCCCCCTGCGCTAAAATGCAACCGCCGTTCATAACTCGAGGGTGGCTCTTCCCATGAACGTATCATGTCATTCGCGTCAACATCCACTCTCACAACCATAATGGCACCAACATCGCCTCTAAAACAACATTGTCGAGCTGACTATGTCACGTTGTGCGTTGTTAAATCGTTTCTACAAATATACTTCAGCACTAATTACTAATTAAAAATCGTTGAAATGTGTCAACCTTCTTGAAAATCAAAAACGCTTTTGCGCGACTAGAAACTCATTCTCGATGGGATTTTAGGGGGGGGGGCATGACCCCCTTGACCCTTCCCTTGTATCCGCACCTGGACTGAAGAGTATTGCAAACGAATCTAGCGAGTTCCTAAATATAGTAAATATTGCATATATTTCTTCAGTGTACCCTACACGCGGAGAAGATGTGTAATAACTTTCGGTCAGGTGAAAATGACGAGCCGGGAATCGAAACCGGGACTCCTGCATTGATCGCAGGGGTGTTAACCATTACAACAACTGTACACAATTTCCACCCAGACCTAAACCCCGGAAGACATGCGATCCTCTTACAGGAGATATGTGAACCAGGTGGCACACAATGCTGAGTGCACTTAAGTACCGGTGCACTTAAGTAGTTGTTAACACCCCAGCGTCCCCGTTTGGTTTTTTCCATTTTCACCTGACCGAAAGTTGTCACGTAGTAAATATTGTACTGTTAAGTAATAGATGTAAATTAAACCACATTTTTTCATAATAATTATTGTATTATCGATTAATTAGTAGAAAAATAAAGAAACCAATTATTACAATTATCATTGATTTTATTTACTTGAGATGCTAGTACTACCTTAACTGGTCAGTCATGGTCGTTATGGTATCTGAAAATTATATATTACTAAACCGATTTATTTCTTTGTATCTACATCCATTGTATGAAGTAATTTTTCAAATAACATATTTCCCTAATTATGAAGTGCGAAGAAGAGGCTAAGATCTAAGAGGCTATAACAAAAAGAAACAGATGAATCTTCAAAGCAAAAATGAATTCAGGTACGCAATCTAGAAAAAGGATACAGAAGCAGATAGTTCAATCATTTCTTGTATTACATCAAACAAAATTTCAGGTCAATAGAATTTAATCCATGACGTGGCTTCTTTTGTCGTTGCTGCGGTTTGCTGAACTAGAGAAGGAAGGAAAACGTCGGAAGTTGCTTATTCGGGTGAAATAACGAATAAAACTATGAGTTTCCTTCAAACGCACATGAGTTATGAAGAAGAGCAATACGAGGAAGTTCTAGCTGACTGATAGATGCCATGACTGAAAGTGCTGTTGTGACTAAGGTCGCGGGGGGGGGGATTATTGCCAGTCGGTTCTCTTTCAGGCAACCTATAAGTGTTGCCACAGATATATGGAAACTTCTGTTGCGCAGAATACCTCGAGAAAACACTTGACCGTGGACAGCAAATAGTGTTATTTTCTCTAGGGTGCCACGGAGAGCATTTACTCTGATTATTTGCTTTTCACAGTGATAGAATAATTAACATTTTACGTTCGACGATGCCTTAAAATGTTCGAAACACCGGGGAAAATAGGGGTTTTGTCAAAGCAATCTAGAGACTTAGTTTTCCGAGTGAAGTGCATCAAGAGAGATCGGTAGCGAGCTAGTCGTTTCTAAACGTTGCCAAAGTGTAGGAGCTGACAACCGATGTGACGTGAGGACTATAGTCAGAGATACTCGTACAAAATTTTTCAATAATATAAAAGTACACTCAAAATCATCTTACTTTGCCTCGACAAATTCGACTTCAGAAAAAAAATCATGAACGGAAGCGCACTGAGTTTAATAGTTTATTGTAAATTAGTTGTAGTAATGTCCTCAACGTAGTCATACGCAGTTTATAACAACTCTCTTGACAATAAATTATTTGTTTATTTATTGTCAGTCTAACTGACTTGATGTTGCTGTAGAACCTGTACTCGATATAGCCAACGCTTCTACTTCGCTATCGTCCATGAGAGTAATGATATATGTACCTCGCACTCTGTTGACAAGATATTCGAACTTGAATCCATTACCAACCTCAGACACCAATTCAATTCACTTGTTCTTGTGGCGCTGTTCTGTACTTTCTACATGGAGCGTGTGGAGTGAATATTACCTTGTGTCTTTGTTTGTTGCGGTATTAACTTTTATTTCTTTACAGAAAATAGTCGCTTTTGTGACTACTGTTAATACTTATTTGGATATTACTTAAATTCTTTGTGACCGCGCTTTTCCTGAAATTTTTGTAGCACGATGTAGCTGGATGCTTTAAACTCACATTATCAGCTGATGAGAATGACATTGTGGACCGCTGTGAGTTTCATCGATTGTTTCATCGCTGCACGCGAGTGAATTTCAAGGATTTGTTTCGTAGAAGTTGGCAATTTGCTTAAGGCAGCCGTATTGAACAATTTTAGGCAAAGTATCCTGACTTTGAGTATATCTCTGTCTTCGTCTGCGCGGCCACATGTCATTAACGATGGGGAAGACAATAATTCTCTCGATAGCGGAGATGGGCAGTCGGATGCAGTCGAAATGATGGGACCGCGTTAAAAGGAGCTAAAACTTATACACCGAATGGCAGAAAATTCTCAAACATTTATCTGCTTATGGGCGTCAACTCTGTGGTGTACAGACGCTCACTTGTGACGTGAGTCGAACGTTTATGTCCTACAGATGACTCTAGCGCTCGCGACACCATAAGCATTTTCCATTCAATGTTTCTCAAAATCTTGGTATTATCATTAGGACTCGTAGAAATTTCCAATATAATCTCCTCTCCACACTACGCTCTGGCCCATTGTTCGGGGAGTGGAATATAGAAAGATGAATTGTCTTCGTTCCTCAACGTCACGTCACGTCACATTGATTTTAGTCATGTTGTAGGAAAATGCTACAAGTCTGCATTTTTTACAGTAGCTTCATAAAAATTAAACAGCTTAAATTGCGAACAGGAAATCTCGTCGTTTTGTGTGTGTGTGCGGGGGGGCGGAATGAATTAAGAGAAAGCTGGGAAGTAAAAATTCCCCTATAAAACATAATTTTAACGAAGAGAATAAGCAAATGTATAGCTTATTGACATCCCTTGCAACGAGGGCTCGCAGCAACTCCCTCCATCACTTTTCAGTGCCCAGAGTGACCGCTACATGGTGTGAAGCAGGAAGAACAAGCAAGGTCCACTCGTCCGCTCCCGAGAACTAATTAATGACTTCTGCGAAGTTTAATCTAATATTACCACAATACGCCGTCCCCTGCAAACACGTATCTGCATACTGAGACGCTGCTAGGAGTGTTGATAGCCACATTCCAACCTTCCTCTCTTTGGTTATGACGACACTCCTGAATTGTCGAAGTAACTAGTTTTTATATTTTGTATACCTCAAATGAGTTCTGGGTTGTAGTTAACCGGAATGATTGGTTGAGGATTGTAAATTATGTTAACCTCAAAACACTATTTCATTCTCAAGGTCTTGGGAAATCTAATATTCCTACCCGCATTTACAAATAATTACATAATGACATTATAATATTACATTTCAACCTTTTCTATGGACTGTCAGTATTTGAAAATGGAGGAATTAAAATGGAGAAAAAGTGCTCGGAATTTACTGGTTAAGAGTTAAGCTATTTTTAAATTCTGCTGTTTTCATCTGAGAATAAAAAATCTGATCTTTTTTCTTTTTCTGTGTATTATAAAGAGAGAAGAAAAGATGGAAGTAAAACACACGTAAGTGTTTCGATCGATGGCTCTCCCTTGACTCGAGTTTTACATTTAACAAGTTCTGTTGACATGAATTCGTTCTTGACATTCAAGGGAACAAATTCAATCTTGAACATACCAAACGACTTGGGTATTGTCTGGTCGCATATATTCGATTTCCTCTTAAATCGTGCACATTGAACAATAATACTGCTCAATGCCACATCCGAATCCACTGCGAGTTATGCAAGGTATTTGAGTTATGTGAACACCTGTTTCTCATTCCTCCAGTAGAGAGCTCGCTTCGAGCAAATACGCGCGGGGCGATTGGAAAAGTGTGCGCACGGTTGTACTTGCGTGTGAGGGGGAGCAGCCTGCAGGCGCCACGAGTGCACGTCAGCTAATAGGGTAACGGAAGAGGGTTAATAAGCCAAGTCCAAATCCCTTCGAGTGAATGTGTGTCTGAGGATTGAATGATATGATAGACATGGATTCTTCATTTAAAAGAAGTAATTTTGAATATCTCTGCGGGTTTCTTGAAAGTAGAGTGAAAGTTAGGAAATGTAATTAGAAAGGATTCCGATGTTAAAAATAATATTTCGATTATTTTTAACCCCTTAAAAAACAAAGTCAAAATACGGGCAGTCACAGAATCGTTAATTTTTTGTGGGGCTTTAGGGCTTGTCAGCGGCAGGGTCATTAGAGCCCTAGAACCGTTAAGATTTATGACCAAACGTATAGTATTAATTCAGAATGTCCACTATTAATTTGTGGATTACTCAAGAAGAATTCATAAGATTCATTTTACTTTTATACACTGTTTCCTTCAATGAATAATCAATGAACATACGTACCAGCAATAAATGAGATACATAACAAAAACCAAACACACAATAAATTCAATGCTCCAAGCATATGTCAATTATCATGCTTCTATTGTAACAAATTCTACGTTAGATAAGCTGACCGCACTTTCAGAGAAAGATACAAAGAATTTACAAAAGCAATCCACATAAATACATTCTAGGGTCTGGAACAGTTTGAAGTTTACAGATTCGTGAAAAGTCATCTCAGGGGCGGATCCAGGATTTGTTTTTTGTTTTTTTTGTTTTTTTGAGGGCGACTAGTTGGCCTGAAATCCCTTTCCGCAGTGGTGTCATGGTTCTGGAACGCCATTCCGACTCTGGCTTTTGAAATATGTTTCTTTTTTACTTATATATTTACATAATAGTTTATTTTAAGTGACTTAAAAAGAAAGAGAATTTGAGAAACAACTTTCAAATTAAATACAGCAAGAAACTTGAACTACGCGCGAGAGGAGTGAGGTTGTTTCTCTTTCGGAACCATTTGATTTTGGCATATGCTCTATTAGATAGTGAAAATCTGTCAGTTTAAAGAATTCCCATATTATTTAATCACAGATACTGATTATAATTGTATTTCGTCAGTCAAGACAGCCATATCAAATATAACTTGAGGTGAATATTCAGAATTCAAAGTATTAGGTTAGAAAAAAACAGGTCTAAATATAAATTTATCTTTTGATTACAGAAATGGTGAAGTTCTAACGCCGAAAATTGACTCAAGAAGACGTTAAAATGTACAAATTAACACATCAATTTTAAAAGTTTTCAGGAGAGGGGGGGGGCGGAGAATTCCCTTTTGTTGGAAAGTATGGGAAATGCATGCAAAAGCATGCGTTCCGGCACTGCTGAATTTGCCATGACACCATTGCCTTTCCGCGAAAAATACTTCATAAAACTGCACTTTAAGACGTGCCGATACATAAATTATTACAATTAAAAATTAATGACTTATGTATATACTTGTGCAGTTTATATAATGAAACCAATAATGAATCCTCGAATTTTTAATATTTTTGAACCATGCATTTCTCAGCACTGAAAGTAAAATTAATAAAAATGTCTATTGCATACGCAACTATTTACTCGTTTTAGTTCTCTCAGTGATTTTTAAGAAATAATCCAATCCTTGCTGCCTTTCACTCATTGTGGAATGGTACTGCGAGTAGTTAAATGACACAGAAGACATATAAATTACACAGAGCACAAATAATAAATAATGAGACAAGGTAGATAAGGCACTATATCATATCAGCTCCACGGTAGACGTTAATTCACTCCTCAACGATAGACAAAACTCAACTACAGTTGAAGGCGTGATATTTTTCCCTTTTCTGCCAGAGAGTGAGAGGTACACATACACGGACGCAAGGACTTGAGGAATTCAATCCGATCTCTGTCTGTTCAAAGAATCACTTCCTGCAAAATTATCTATAATGAAACCAAGAAACAAAGAAAGTAATGATTTCTAGTCCTTAGATTATAGTTTAAAACTGATTTCTGTACGTAAAATTGTGTTTTTATAATTTGAAGAAACTAGCTTGGTGTTGTTAGTGAATGAACATGACTCCATCGCAAGATTCTTTGTTTATTTATTAAGTAAACATTCGTTATTTTTCACGTTTTTTTAGCAAATGCTAAAGATTGTTACAGATATTGTTTTGATCTCCACATCCACCCGTTGATACTGAATACGCCATTATCCACTCCTGTGTTGTGCGCTGAGCAGTGATAATTTCCTTTTTCTAGTGGACATGCACTCAAGTGCAGAGTTATTTTTATCTTTGTTATTTCTACTTATATTACTATCTTTGTTATCTTAGTTATTTTGACTGTCGATATATTGTCAACATTATGTGTTTTCAATCGGCTGAGTGACATAAAGAGGTAATAAAAACATGGTCAAAAATAAATTTACATTATCAAATCATTTGTCCATTTTGTAGTTTCTCCTTTTATTTAACACTTTACCTTGGTTTATCATTTCCTTTCCAGGCAATCTGAATGGGAAATTTGCATTATTGCACCATTCGGTATCAGACGACATTCCTCTATTCATACTTAGCTCACCTTTACCATCCTTAGACAACTTTTGACTTATTTCCTCGATCTTCTTGATTGCTTCACCTGTTTTGCCTTTTACGACAATAGACTGAATTTGGCAGGGAATCTTTCTGAGAGCACTGGCCTTGTCAAACTTAACAGATTTAGAAAATAAATTAGTGTTACTAGAGTGTAGGCTGGTTCCAAATTTAATCCTGCACCCGATGTCAAAAGATTCATCGCCACTTTTCTTGAAATTAGGTCTGCTATCCTATCTCCTGTACTATGCATTATGATCAGTGTACGCAGCAGGGCTCTTGCTTTTGCCAATTTTCCGAGAAGCTAGCAGCATCCAGCTCCGAGAAGATAGCCGAGACCATCATTAAGCTAGCAGAATACAGCTTAACTCAAAAACTAAGAGAGCGGCAAATTCGGGAACAGTGCACTAAATTAGCACCAAATTAGCACTATTTATTGTGTATGTTAAAAATGTATTCTGCCATATGTTGTCTGACAACTTAATGTACGCCTTTCTGTCCTCCTCAAGGATTCTTTCCTTTTTCACTCAAGTGAGTGAGTCAGCAGTACCCGTGCGTCCAGGAACTAAACCTATTGTCTCTGCAAAGACACTCCTGCAACTCTGTATTGGACAAGAGGCACACACTCCCTACGAGAATAACCACAGGTTCAGCCTGAGCCCGCGAGAAGGAAGAAGGGGAACGTAGATGAGGTTATTAGGGATGGTGATATCGAAAAAAAATCGATCGGGCTCAGGCTGATTCTCGCTGGAGAATATGTTATCTATACATATAAATATATTCTACCGATCATTTGATACAACGATAGTTTTAAAAAATCTAATATCGATTATCAGATAAATAGAGAAAACATCGTTATATCGGGATTATTACGCGGGATAATGACAAACTTGCTTAAATTGTTTAAGGCTACTAAAAATACTCTTTCGCAAAGAAAAGTTAATTAAATTTGCTTCAGAAAAAATGTATCTGTGTAAAGAAAATTAACTAGCATACTGCCGTAACAAACGTATTTATAGACGAGCACTTCACGGTCAGATAATTTTATAACTAATTTAATTTAAACTATGATAGGTCTTTCGCCAGTCAAGGACGTTGCGGTGCAGTGGGGCTGTCACTGCTTCAACCCAATCAGAAGCTTGTAAGGACTCTAATGACGTAGGCGATGACGAGCCTAAAGCTCCAATTTAAAAAGAAAGAAGCTTGTGGTGACCTTGACAACTGGGGTTGACAGAATCGACTGCCAGTGAATCAACGCGTGCACGTGTTCAAACGCCTCTCTGATCACATTCCAGTGCCTTTCTAGTTAAATTCAATTATAACTAATGCCAGCGATGTAAGACATCAATCTCACTCGGCTTCAGTTTTTTATCTCTTACATTGTTTTCAAATTTAATATTATCGATATTCTTTAAAATAATTAATAATTATTAATATCCTTAAAACATATCAAATTGTAAAAAACCTTATTCAATATTTGCATTTTTATATCGATACATTGATATATCGGTCAAAAATATCGATACATCGAAAGTTGATATTTTTCAACATCCCTATGGGATATTATGTTAGGGGCATTAAGACATTATTATTATTTTTCTGACCATCTCCATGAGTTTAACGTTGGTAAAGTTAGCACCCGCACTTCATCCCCCACCACCATTTTTGTTTTATAAATTTATACAAATTATGGAATATTATGGACCATCATAAAAATAACTCTTTGGAACTGCACCCACACATTACAATTAAAGAATCAGAAACTGGGGTGCTAACTTAAGCTCAAGCAAGGAACAAAACTGTTTAAGCATTAAATATTAGACGTCAAAAAAAATTAACATTAAGAAATTGTCTCAAAATGAAAGAAAATTTTTAAAATACTTTTAGACTACACATTTTTAATAAAAAATTCCATAGTTTATGCCCTTCGGGAACAAAAATATTATTAGCATACAAGGACAAAAAGAAACAACTACATAGCTTGCTGTTATTTTGTACCATTTCTGACTTTACGTTGATGCAATTTTTAACAAAAAAAATCCATTATTGCGACCTTCCGGAAGTAAAATGTTTTTAACAAAAAGAACCAAAAAATCCATCTTGAGAAATCACTTAAAAATGCAAGCTCTAATTTTGGACTACTAATAGAGTAGGCATTGGTGTATGTTTTAACAAAAATTCTACAGTATAATTTCTCTAGGATCAGGAACACGAGAAATAATAAAAATTAGAAAAAATAAGTTATGATTATGCTTGGAAGAAGTTGCTGAAATTATTGGACTAATTTTAGAATTCTTATTTACTCTTTTCAAAAATAGAAATTACTTCATTTACTTACTTTGATTTTGAGAAGTTAATATTTAATAGAGATAAAGTTTTCTTTTGAACTCTGGTAAAATATTCATTATAAAATGTGAAGAATTTTGGAACTGATTATTATTGATTTATTTAAAAGGTTGTAGAAAAAGATTCCTCAGGTGCAGGAAGAGGGAAAAGTTCAAAATTATTGTGATGACAACAAAGAATTTATCAAATTTTAGCCTTGATTTTACATGAAAATATTTCTTTTCATAAACATTATTACCAAATTTTCTTGTGTCAGTCACTTAACTCTATTAATTTAATTTGATTTCTCACTTGAATTTTTTAAACAGGTTTTTGGTAATAATATACTTTCTAATTAATTCCAAAATTTTGACTTGTGTAAAATTCCAAAATTTTGACTTGTGTAAAATTCCAAAATTTTATTTCCTTTCTAATTTTACACAAATATCTATTGCTTAAGGTAGTATGAATGTGTCAGGCAATAGTCAAGTGTACATATCCATTTATGAAACATTCAAGAATGGTATCTAATCTGTTGTATCAAAATAATCATTATAACAGAAATTAATGAATTCTGGAGTATTAAAAAACTTTGAATCATTAATTATAATGTTTAAACTGAAACACTGTGTTTGAATAAAGGTCTCTAATTTGAATATAGTTCTCTAGTTTAGCAATTGTATTGTTGAATTACTTTTCTAATTCTCCAGAAAGGCAAAGTAAATTTTGTTCTGTTTTTTATTCCATGTATTATATTTATGACATGGGCCATAGTTTTTCATACCAATATCAATGAGAATGACATAAGAATTTATAAAAAAGAGTCCCTTGAGAGACACTATCCATAAGAGCCCATACAACTTTGAGAGGGTTTTATTCAAATATTACCCCCCAAAATGGCCAAATTTGATTAGAGAACTTGATAGATAATGATTTTTTCTTTCATAAAAATATATTTATTTGATTTCATAACAATCGTCACGTCATTCAAATATTTCATTTGAGTACTGCAGTGTAAATCAATGATGTCCTCAATAGTAACATAATATTTGATCAAGTAATCAATAATTAGATATCACCAACAAACCCTTGAATCCTACCAGTAAATATTTGAACCACCGCATTTCCAAATGATTTGCATCAGCATATAAACTCAAAGTATTTATCTTATAAAGCCATCTCAGTCTCTTGACAAATAAAAATAATGCATTGACAACATTTAATTGCCTGAACATCCAAGTATTACTCCCCCAATAACCAAATACAAATTTAAATATAACCAAATAGGAATTACATATTTGAGGGTATGGATCAATAGTGGAGCACAGAGATCCTTCTAACAAATACAGGTGTGTACATTTATATATTAAACATTGATTCCAGTAGTTACACAAAAACTAAAAATCCTAAGCACTTCAACATGAAATATTCAATATTTCATATACCCTCCCATTAACATTTTGTCACTAGAAGTATAGATTAAAAGTAATATACAACAGAAAAAAAAACTCCATTAAATATTAACTTCTGAAAGGAAAGTAAGAAAATGAAGACATTTCTATTTTTAAAAAGAGTAAATAAGTATTTTGTAATTAGTCTAATAATTACTGAAACTTCATCCTGGCATGATCATGTCTTAGTTTTTTACATTTATATTACTTCTTGTGTTTCTGTTCCTAAAGAAAGTATACTATGGAATTTTTCATTAATACATACATCATCGTCTACCCTAAAACAAGTCTAAAATTATGGCTTGCTGATTTAGATGAATTCATAAGATATTTTTCTGTCCTTTAATTGTGAACAACATATTTCTTCCTGAACAGAATAAAATGAAATTTTATTTAAAAATTACATCAACATGAAGTCCAAAATTACACCATTCATTTTCAGTCGATGTCTCAAAGTTGATTTTTTTACTTCTTATATTTAATGAATTGTTTAAACATTTTTATTCATGGAAAGTATAAATAAAGGTATTAATTGTCAAAAATTACAATAACATTTAGTCCATATGTAGTCCAAAATTTCTGCAGATGTTTTGAGACCGTTTCATATGGTTGATTTGTTTGCCTCTTATTGTTTATAACATATTTGCACCTAGTGGGTCTAGAAAATTGAATTTGTAGTTAAAAACAACATCAATGTGTAGTCCAGAAGTAGTCTAAAGTTATTTCAAGTGTTTTGAGGCGGTTTCATGTAACAGATTATTTTTTCTCTTTTAATGTTAATAACATTTTTGTTGGAGGAGGGTGTAAAATATGAAATTTTATATACAAAATTACATCAATGTGTAGCCAGTAGTTCAAAATTACAGCATGCATTTTGAGGTGAATTCTTAAGGTCATTTTTTTTGTTCTCTTAAATTTAATTAATTCTTTAATCCTGAAGGGTGCAAATAAAATTAATTAATTCTTTATTTTTTCCTGAAGGGTGCAAATAAAATGACTTTTGGCTACAAATTATGTCATCATGTATTCCATAATTAGTCTAAAAATCTCATAGTTGAAAATGATTTGCTTGAGGTTCTTCTAGAGTGGGAGTGCTTGCTTGACCATAAGAACCCCCACTTTTCAATGTTTGTTTGCAATGTGTGGGTGCAGTTCCAAATTTTTTTTTGTGATGGTCCAAAAAGTCCATAATTAGTATAAAATTATGAAACAAAAATGAGGGGTGGCAGATAAAGGGGTGTTGCTAACTTCACCGACATATGACTTTGCTGGTTTGTTACTCAAAAGAATATTTGTTTCCGTTTCAGCCATCATTAATGATGTTGGAATTTAATATCCCGTAATGGATGACACCCATGATAGTAGTACCACCATCGAGATGGGAAATTCATATAATCTAATGAATAAAAAGTAAGAATATTTTAAAATGTTGACTATTATGATGTTTTCCATCCCCCAAAATTGTAGCAGACATATGTGAAATATTCCAAGAAAATTTATCTAAGATTTTTCTACAATCCTGTTATTGAATTTTTTCCATAACATTTTCTTAAGTTCTAACCCGAGAAGCAAAAATAAGATCCCAACATAAATACATAAATAAATGCTGTTTGAAAACTAATCGTAATAATTGAATTTTGAAAGATGATATGTACATGCTTTAAAAGAGTAAAACCTAAGACAATTGAATAATGGAACATATTACATCAATATTCAACTCTATTTACTAATAATGAAAACAAAGAAATATATCCCAAATGTTTTAATACATCCTAAAAAGTTCAAGAACAATTTTGTTATAAATTTGTTGACAATTGCCTTCTTTATAAGCTTTCCTAAATATTATTGTTGTGAAGGCACCAGTGGAGAACTTTTCTTCATACTGTAACACACTATTGATTTTTGAATTTGGAAAGTTGCAAGATATTGCCAAACATATCTACTATATTATCCTCTCTTCATTTCCATTTAGCACCAAAGTGTCTGAAAATACAAGGCATATTCATCAAGGTGGACAATTTAGAAAAAATTAGTTTAAGTTTTATATATGGCCATACCTAATAAAATACATGTTGGTTGAATAATTTTGATTAGTCCTGAAGCTGGAGTGAAATTTGTTGGACGAAGTGGTATTCAGTCATCTTCAGCTGTATCATAAATATATGTCTCTGGAAACAGTTACATGAATATTAAATGCATCTGTCCAAACAAGTTACATGGTAATTAACAAGGATTTTTCAGTAAACATATTTAGAAGTATAATTGACCCAGTTCAAATATCTTACAAGTGTTCATATATGCAAGGGAACTTTGCAAGGGCACAAATTAATTAAAAACAATTCAATAATTCATATTCTAGTTAAGAAGAGAATGAAAAATCTTACCCAAGTCGAACATCAATTTTAACATCATTATTATAAGTAAGTACAGGAGATAAAACTGTAGCCCCAGGGCGGCTAAAGTAGCAAATATGGTGCACATTAATACATGCATTTTCTCAAAATATCAGGCTACCTTTAAGAGTACTTTTGAATGAGCAAGTTCGCTCCTGTCTGAATTGTCTCCTGTTGAACGTGTCGTTTCGTTCGTTTCCTGAGTGACTGAAGATGGCGGAATTGAATGGAAGTATTGTATTTGAGGAGGCCTTGGCAGATTCCGAATAAAGAGAAAATGAATGCAATTCCTTTAAAATATGAAAACACGACCGTGCATAAGTTTCCGGAAAACGAAAAAATTAAGAATTGCACCAAAATCTCACGCATTTCTTTTTTTTCTTTTCGTATTATAAAATGCACGGATTATAGAATTTGAAAATGGCATTTAAGGTGTTTTCGACATTAAACATTCAGTATAGTGCGTTTCATATCCGGCAAAATTGGTTTTGTGTATTCCTTTAGTAAAAATGACCATTGAGTGGCCATCTATTAATGTCAAGTTTAATGACATTCAGTTTAAGTGGCCACCAATGGCTGTTTGGCGATAACACATGGTCACTCAAGGGCCATTTTTAGTCGTCAACAATATGAATTGCATGTATTGAGTGGTTAATAGTATAATATTGCTTAGCTTTCATCAGCATGAAGGGAAAGTAATTTTGAAGATATCATGGTACTTTCTAATTTTACTTCTGTTGCATTCAGGTCTTGAAGTGATTCTGAGTTCCTTATTTTCATTTTATGATACATGTATTTATTGAAGGACGGTACGTACATTCCGTAAAAAAGAAATTTTTAGCACATAATATTCCGAAATCTGTTTCATTGTTTTATTTTTTTATTCCAAACACAGAAAATATTTTAGAAAGGAATGCTTATGTAAAAATATATCAGAGTTTGGAGGTGCGTAATGCTACAGACATTTAGGGTATGCTTCATGTATTGCTATATTCAATGGGGAAACATGAAATATCTATCCTTTTAAGACTAAGGTCATCGATATAAGACAGAGCTAGAGCGAAATTCAATTTCAAATTTAATTATAATATTCAAAATATAGGGCAATATATGTTTACTATTCCCATGATATCACTTTTCAATAGATATTGAAACATGTTAAAATCTTGTGGTCAAGATAGAGGAAAAGTTATATAATGAGAAAAAAGGGATCTATTCTGATGCCATTAGACGTGGTAAGTCAGGGGCGGATCCAGGATTTGAATTTGGGAGAGACCCGTGAAGGGAAATACCAGGGTGCGCGGGACACTCGACTGGATTTTTAGTTCACTTCTTGAAACCGCAATAGGACATTTCAATACATAAATAGCGCATTGGCTTAAATTGCAGTTTTCATCAATACGTTTATGGAATAATTTGTATGTTTAGTCAATTTTTTATTTTGCTCATTCCTGCTAACAAGCATATTCACTTCTCCATATTTACTCTACATATTTTCAACGGTAATTCACATGAATGGGCTCTAATGATCTCGATGTTGACGAGCCCTAAAGCCCCGCAAAAAAAAAAAAAAAAAAA
>NNCF01126505.1:938121-963724 GCA_002313205.1 Laupala kohalensis
AAAAAAAAAAAAAAAAAATTCACATGAAGTCGAAATGTTTCGGCGTTCCATCTAAAACTATAACACGTATGAAATTGTACTACTTCAGTGGAATTAATAGTGGTAATATTAAAATGTAACGTAAGTGGTAATATTAAAATGTAACGTTGAATACCGGAAATGAGGTGAATGATTTTTTACCACATGCACACGTAAAGAAAGATAATCCCACCAAATCATCAAAAAAAGATCGAATCACTAATCGATAAGTCGTACGTTTTTCCGATTATGCATGAATGATACATTGACATTATTACACATATTATAAGAAAACCAATAAAAAAATGTCCATCATTCATTTATTGTACTAATAAAGTTTCATTATTCCAATTATAAATTATTTATTACCTTTTATTTGCTGTTTACACTTTTTCAATCATCTTTCTATTGTACATTTTATCGAGGTAATTTTCTATTAAATAAGTGACTCGGGTGTGCTAGAAACTGAAATATCGCATTCCTGTGCTCACGTTCACTCGTAGGAGTGGAAATCTATAAAAGCAAAGTAAATCACATGTTTGTCCTATTACGACGTCTTTTTACACAGATTCTATTACTTCTTGTCGTTTTCAGTGATGATACCTATTTTTAATTTAAAAACACTTCCACTTATTACTAATTCGCTCTTACGATTCGCCACTGAACCAAATACTGACTGAACATACCAATTACAAATCACACGCACGCTTTCATTACCTTCACAAATGAATTTCTTTAATTGTTAAAAAGGTGTTGCAAACTGTGTGTGACCACGGGGGGAGCAATAAACTAATATACTCTCTGGAAATAAGAAAGGAACTATCCCATCAATTCCGATCAAGGCCGAAAGGCAGGGGCAGATTTAATATTTCTAAAAGACGTTATTTAATAAATACGTGGTTATCCAATAATTATGTACATATTTCTTCCGTGTTCCCTACACATGGAGAAGATATGTGACAACTTTCGGTCAGGTGAAAATAACGAACCTTAACACGTAGGTTCGTGTGAAACCGGTAGTAAAGTGAACACAACATTGTGTGCCGCCTGGTTTACTTATCTCCTGTATGGGGATGTCTCTCAGGTCTTCCGGGGTTTAGGTCTGGGTGGAAATGGTGTACAGTTGTGGAAGGCGAACGGGTGGTGTAGTGGTTAACACCCCTGCGATCAAAGCAGGATCCCGGGTTCGATTCCCGACTCGTCGCCATTTTCACCTGACCGAAAGTTGTCACATATCCAATAATTATTTACAAAATACATCGCAGCAATTAAATTCAGTAAAAATTTGAAATTAATAGTAAAAGTATTAATAATATTCCCGCCAATATATAAGTCCGCCTCCACCCGATGAAAACTGGAGAAAACCCGGATCACGATGGAGCTACTAAGACAATGTACACAATCGTGCCAAGGCTGCGTACGGACAAAAAACTATTATGAATAATAAGGAAAAAAACAGTATTATGAAAAAAAATCGTAATTTAATCAGTATTAAGAGTACTACGGCATGATAAAGTATAAGAGGAATTAATGTCACTTTACATCAACTAGAATCATAAAAAACAATCCTAATTGTGAAATTGAAACTCATATTAACTTATTTTATTATCATCAGTAAATTCTTTAACATTATCACCATCCTACTTTCAAGTCGACCGCCTCTGGGAACTATTACTCACCCTGGAGGCCGAAGTAACCGGCATCCCTGAAGTCACGGAGAAACTTTTTTTATGTCAATTATAAATTCTCCGATCGTCCTGGAGACGTCTCACAAGAATTAGATGTTGAATTATCCAGTGAATAAATCTACTCATGCGCTACAGTTGGAAATGCACCTGCTTCGACGCGGAGGGATTCAAGAGTTCACAGGACAGGAGAAAATCCTTTCGCATTCGTCTTTCGATCTTCCTCATCTTGCTCACAAAATGTGCTACATCCTTCAGCAGCTCGAGGATCTCTTGTTCCCACTCCTTCTACGCATATTAGTCAACTTTGTCCAATTAGATCTGGGGCCCACTTCACAAAAGTACATGTGTTGTTCGTAACAAGTTGTTACTTATAATTTGTCAGTAACTTGTAAGTAACAAGTACATGTCGGTAACAAGCATAATATCTTCACGTTTGTCAGCAACAAATATTGGCGGACAGTCCACGGTTTCTCGTTTGATTCTGCGTTACATAATGTCAAATTTGATATTTTCAAAACATTCATTAGTACACTTTTTGGGAGATATAGCACAGGAAGTTATAGTTTAAAAAAATGTATTATTAAAAATATTTGAAGCTTATCAACAATGACTTTCCAAACAGGCGCGGATACAAGGGGGAGGTCATGGGGGTCATGAACCCCTCCAAAACAATCCCCTTGACAATGTGGTTTTTAGCCGCGGAAAAGTATTTGAGAATTTGAAAAAAGTTGACGCATTTGAACGATTTTTAAACAGTAATTAGTACTACAGTATATTTATTTATATTACTACTATTAAGTATATTATTAATATTAGTACTATTAGTATATTTATAGAAAATTCTGTCCTTGTCCTTGAAAATTTAAACTTATCTCTGTTTTCAAAAAGGTGAATCAATTTTTTGCATCTTTAATTATAATAAAAGTTTGGTATTTATCATTTTCCCCTACCCCACAAAAATTAAAATAATCACAAAATTAGGGAGTTACTGTAGAGATATTCTTCTTAATTAACACTTAGATAACTTGAACTTACAATTTTCTAATTTTTTTCGATGTTCGTATGTCTTCCTGTAATGTTTAATACCCAAGACAATATTATTTTGTTATGATCCCCCCCTCTAAAATATTAGTTTGTATCCGCCCCTGTTTCCAAACTGCATAATAATAACTAAGCTAAAATAATGACGTATAACTAAATTAAAATATGTAGTAAAACAATACGGTTCTTCTGTTATACGTTTTTCTTCCAGCGTTACAGACGTCATTCTAAAGCGTACGTTGAATCGTTGTCGTTGTCGTGTTCTTCATTCTTCGTCACAACACGCACGCCTACGTATGTTCATCTTCAGTGTCAGGATTTGGTGGTTTGGTGGGAATTTCAATTGAAGCACGCGCCGTTGAACGCTGTCCGCCGAAGATACGGCGACTTTCGTCCTGGCAAAAGTATTCAGTTGCCGGCAAGCCCCACCGGTGGCGCAGGTGGTAGTGTTGTCGCTTCTAATCAAGTTATCCCGGGTTCGATTCCCGATGGGGCCAGAAAATGTGTGGTTTTACACATTAATGTCCCAGTTCACATAGCTGTGACTACTGAAAAGCCAACCTTCCTTCCTCTATCCTGCTGCTCCTAGTATCAAGAACTAACCACTTCTACTAGCCCCTCCACTTGGGCCAAGTTGCGGCCCACCCACTAAATGACCCAACCCCAAACTCCTATCGCTCCATGTAGATAAGCTTCAATAGCACGCTACATTTCCCATACAAATACAACAATGCAGTTGCCGGCAGCAAGTAGTGCGACCAGTGAGTGTCATTTTACAATACTTATAGTTCTACTCTGCTGAATTTGAGATAAAACAGAAGAAAAAGAAGATTTTATAAGAAAGAAGGAAGGGGTGGATGTTCAGTATGTCAGATGGATAGAGTATTGCGTGAGAAGGGGGGTTCTCGGAAATATGGTGGCGATGTTTATTCAAAAGATTGGAAGAATCTGGATCAGAGTAAGCGCGTTCAACACCTCTTTTAGCGAGAGAATATAGGAAGAGAGTGAGTGGTTCGAGTTTCGATATCTTTCTCAACTCTGAGTTCTTGGTGCCCCGCGGGGTTTTTAGAGGTTCGGTCTTTAAATTCGTACACCGATACAAATGTAAAGTTCACTCTTTCCCTGAATGTCTTCCCATGTCGATTTACACGAATGAACAGCTCATCTTCATTTTCCGAGGAATAATTTGACCACCTCATATTAATAAAACAACGCTTGTAACACAGTTAACGTACGTTTATAGCTAAGTAAGAAATTCTTGGTTGTTAACAAGCTTATCTTATTCGNACGTTTATAGCTAAGTAAGAAATTCTTGGTTGTTAACAAGCTTATCTTATTCGGAGAAAAACTATCTCAATTCATTCGACAATAAACGTGAAAATTTTGTAAACATTGGTCGTATTACTTCATGGCCTGAAGTAATATGACTTGTTTACACGAACTTAGTACTTATCCCACTAATGACAATTGTTTGTAATATTTGTTCCTCAATTTGAGTTCTATGTCGTATTATTTTTGTGAAGTCATTGTGAATCTTTGTGTCATATTGTGAATTTGCATTGTGTTGTGTTTTTGATTGTGCGTGTATTTGAAACGAACTAAACACGACTTCCTAGAAATCTAATAGAAACTTGTCGAGTAGGGAATTTTTAAAATATTGGGTAATTTTGTCTGCACAGTTCGCTTCTAATTATCAAAATTATAAGATATTAACAATATTTGAACATAGATGAAACATTGTCCTACAGTTGACCTTATTTAAAGCGGAAATGAAAAATTTACATTACTTCTTAAATGCGTAAGGACTCGTTGTTTGAGTTGTCGTTTGGTGGTAACACATTGTAACAATAAACATGAACGTAGCAATATATTGCAGTAAGCGCAATATATATCCTTGGTAATTGTGGAGCATTAGCAACATTATCAAAGAATGATAAATTGAAAGGCGTTTCTATGTTGCTCATTGTTTTATTGGTAGAAAGAGTTTTCGGCTGCATAGGCGCCATTGTCAGTAACATACACTGAAAAATATATATGTACATGAAATGACAATAATAAAAATAAAAACACAATGTGAAAGTATACAATAATTGAGTATCGAAAGTATCGAAAGAAGTGTAATTTTTGTTGTTGTTGAAATAAAGAAGTGAAAGAAAATGAAAAATGAATAAAAGAAAACAAATACAGAGTGAGCAAACCGACAAAATTACATACCTGAGTATTGAGGAAAATTTTTTGGGGAGTGCGCAGAGTGTGCCGAACGGAAGTCATTACATGGAAAGTGAAGGGTGTTGCGAGGAAGGCCGCGGTGGGGGGGGGGGGGGNTTCCAGGAACTGGCGGCAGAAGACGGAAAGAATTTCCGAGGGTTTTAACTCTTGGGAGTGGGGTGCAGTGTCCTGGAGAGTTGGGGGTGAGAAGGAAGGAATTTGAAAGCTAGTTTCATGAGGGGAATGAAGTTCAGGGAGTTGTTCATTTAGTAGGGAAATGTTTTTTAGAATACCATGGACATGTAAAATTTCTAATTTGATCCGGGGCCAAAATCTATTTTCTACTTCTAAAATATAAGAATCCTTTTCAATGTTAAATGTGTGTGTGTTTTCTACTAGGTGGTTGGCGAAGTGTGAGACTGTTGTGTTATTTTTCCATGCATTTACGNGCCTCACTGAGGGACAATCACTGCATGAGAGAGCATACACTCCACTTCGGAGGAGATGGGGGGGGGGATCCTTAGTGTATAATAAGGTTGTGTTAAGTGTTTGTGGAGAGAAGAAGGTAGTGTGAATGTTGAAATGTTTTAATGAATTAGCGATTTCAAGTGAGACAGGGTCTATGAAAGGGATTGCATGTCTGGTTTGAATATTATTGTCTGGAGTATGTGATGTGAGGTTCTTCGTGTGATATAATCTAACTTTCTTAGTGATTATATTATCAATGAGAGAGGTATTGTAGCCATTGTTTGATCTTATAAGTTTTATTGTGTCTATTTCTTTTTTTGATTTTATCTGGTGAGAGTGGAATGGTGAGCAGACGATGGACAATGGAGTGGATGGCAGCGTGTTTGTGCTAAGGAGGGAGTTGTGAAGAATTGTGAATGGTTGTGTCTGAAAATGTCTTTCCTGAATATGTCAAACTGGTGGCGGTTGTTTCCTAAAGAAATAGAGGGGTCTAGGAAATTGAGTGTTCTATTGTCATTTTTAATTTCTGTGGTGAAGGTTATGTTAGGGTGAAGTGAATTGAGAAGTTGAGTAAGAATGTCAAGTTGTCTGTGCGTTCCCGTCCAAACGGTGATTACGTCATCTACGTAGCGGTACCAATAAATGATGTTGGGTAGAAGAAAATGTCCAGAGTTAAAAATTTGTTTTTCAAGATTGTCCATAAAAAAGTCTGCAAGTAATGAAGAGAGGGGGAAAGCAGTGGGTAAACCTGAGTTCTGTTGATAGAATTTATTATCAAATGTATTATAATTCTACAATATATATCGTAAACGTCCGTGAAAAGGTCCTACGTTATTATTTATTTCTTATGTAAGTATATTTCACTATCACTGGTATATTGGCATCTGTGAATAGTATGTCTATTTCTATTATTTAAAAATACAAAAATTGTCACCGTTGTGTTCATTGCACAGTAAACAATAAATATAACTTTAAACATTTTAATAACATATAGCTATGTGTTTCACAATAAAAGCGTTGTATAGTTAGCGGGCAGTTGCATGGATGCTCTGTACAAAATCTGAGCGAAGCATGTCTGTTTTCGTCCGGAAGTGACCTTGTTCCTTCCACCCCTACCCATGTTCCCCTACTCCTGTCCGCTGACGCCCGCTCCGCTGACTTGAGATGTGTCTTTGCACAAGCGGAGCGGAGAAAACGCAAGTACATCTTCCGCCTAACAGAGGGTATAGCCATGCTGTGACTACTATCGCTGCCTGAGGCCGAGGCAAGCTGTGACTGTTGCACCGGCCATTCACTTGGCGTTGCGTATTTGTGTTTTTGCCAACACGGCCAAGTATAGATGAACTATTCGTTTCATTCGATGTATTTGCCCTACTGTGCAAATACGCAAATAAGCGAACACCCGTTTCTGTCTTCTTACCGGTTTTTAGTCGCACACCAAAGGACTCAAATAAGGCAAATATTTGCGTGAACCGTCCACACTTGGTTTGTCGTGTTTCGCTCAGTAGAGCACGCGTAATCGAAATTTATTGATATTCTATATTCTGACATTTCTTATTCTACAATTTCTTTAATTCTACAATTGTTCTACAATGTGTTGGGAAAACGAAACAATATAAATATTTCTTGAATTATACCAAATATCTCATTGATCATTGATAGAAGAAAATATATGCAGCAGTTGTTTTATTTGCGTGTACGGACCATGAGAGGATATAATATTTGTGAATTCGTCAAATATTTAGCCAAATACAGCGAATACGCTACACAATTACCGCAACGCCAAATGAAATGGCAGCATGACAAGCAGTACCGTTACTTGAAAACGTAGCAGACTGTGACTGCTCCTTCCCGAGATCACGTGACAAGTCACTGTTCCGGCGGAACCGTCACAACCCTAGGTTGTGATCCGCGCGGAAGGTCATATTCGCCTTCAACCTCTCAGGGGAACAACGGATATTCTCAGGAACGAGAATGAAATCGTGACAACGGGATGTTACTGAAAAGCCATCTTGATGACCAAATATCTGTGAGTAGCAACAGAACGATTTTTTAATTTTCGGAACTTGTTTCTGTCCGCTGCAAACTATCGATTTCTATTGATTCGCCTAGCTCTTCGAATGTCTTTTCTGAATTTCCCGACTTCCTTGATTCTTTTGGAATATTAAAGGAATATCTTGTATTCATCTGTGACTTTAGTTTCTTCATTTTTTATATAAAAGTTAAGAATTTTTAATTAATAGCTTACGACCTTTTATGGTCGAAAAATATTTATATTTTGTGTGAGGAGCTCACAAGGTTTCGACTTGGATAAAAGTCGTCGTCAGGTGATCAAGTAATAATTAGATTATGTAATGGATGTTAATAGTAGAAGTTAAAAATTAGTATAATATTACATAAAATTAAAAAATTCACTTTGAATTATAGGAGAAATCAACGTTTGCAAACTATGTTTAACTCTTAGCAACAAAGTGACTGGGTACGGTACACCCATTTTATCGGTAGAAATGGAAGTCGTCTTATTTTAAAGGATACTTACGTTTCAAACCTTATTATACGACAGAAAGTATACAGGGAAGATCAGGGCAGATTAGAACACAGGGTCACATCGTGAAACGAAATTGAAAACCAAAGTTATATTTTATGTGTAACAAATCTATTTCGAGTGAGACCACAAATTTTTGTTTAATTCTGTAGTCACATGATCTTTGCCATTTTTGTTATTAATTAAAGCCTAAATAATTTATGTCTGATTAACCAAATATAACATAATTTATTTTACCTCAACAAAACTTACACTGTCTTACGTGAATTCTAGACGGTATATATTTATTATGTATTAGGGGCGTAAATTCAGGTGATTAAAAAAAAAGGGCTGTTCCTATTAATGAATAGATTACTGAATGATTTGATTGAGGTTCTCTCGGTAGGGCAAGACTTAAACAATAGAAAATTACAAGAATCTAAACAACAGTAAATTTGTTAAACGAACCACGCCTTTTGTGATGATAGCTATAGATGAGGCAAATCAATAAATGTGTGTAAACATTCAATTTTATTACGAAGAACAAAGGAAATCTAAGACATTATATTTGTAATTGGAAAACAAAAATGTTTCTGTTGTTAGGACGGACGGAAGTTAGCTAAATAGCATCGTTTCTTAGCTGTTCGTCATTTCATCACAAAAGGGTCGTTAGAAGTTGGGTTATTGTAATAAAATACAAGCACGACAAATAGTTTTCTTTTACCTGATTAGTTAATAAGCTTTTTGTCTCCTAAAATACCAAACAATAACAAAATCGAGAAAATTCTAATTTTGTAGTTTGTGCTTGCCTCCCACCCCTCTCGCAAAGAAAATTTGAAATGTCACCCTGGCTGTGTTTGCAAACATATACACTCGAAGATGTGTTTCTTTGCTTCGAGAAATTAACTTAAGAAAAAAATCGTGAACGGAAACGCCCTGCGTTTATTTGTTTATTGTATATTAGTCGCAGTAAATTACTTTGTTGTCCTCAACGTGCAGTTTGTAACAGCTCTCTTGAAATAAATATTTTGTTTATTTTTTGTCAGTCTAATTAGCTTGGTGTTGGAACAGCGCTTATGCACAGTGTAGCCAATACTTTTATTTCACCATCGTCCATAAGAGTAATAATATTTGTACCTCGCGTTATGTTGGCAGGACAGACGAATTTCTGAAAACCTAAAAGCATATCGGCCGTCAATTCAATGCACTTTACTATTCCTTCTACATCGAGCGTGTGGAACCTATGGTCTTAGTTTGTTGTGTTATCAAATTGTATTTCTTTACCGCAAATAGTCGCTTTTGTGACTACTATAAATATTTATTTGGATGTAACTTGAAATCCATAGAAGTTGGCAATTCGTATTTGGCAGCCATATTGCATAATTTCCGGCAGAGTTACATGAATTGGAATATACTGTAGAGTTGTGAACACACCATTCGTGCTGGTACTGCTTCGCCTAGGAAGAATAGAAAGAAGAAAGGCGAAGTTCGACAAAAATTCCCATAGAGATGGAATTTTGTATGCACCTTAATATCATAATTTTAAATGAAATATCACATGTCCTCATCGATCCCACTTGTGCTAAAATTCTTATTCAAAGTCAAAGGTCACGAAAAACTTTTTTTTTCGAGAATATCTCTTCAGCGATGCGTTTTATCGTACAAGTAATTGTTATAAATTGTGTAGATTATAAATTGCGTACAAAATAGGTTGTTTTTTCCTCCAAAGCAACATTTGCGAGCTAGCGATGTTTAAAATGTGATGAATACTGCGTTTAGGCTCACGATGAACCTTTTTTGTAGGCAATTTTATAATCTTTTAAATTTATAACTATTTTTACGATAAAACGCATCGCTGGAGAGATATTTTCGAAAAACCGTGTTTTGTGACCTTTGACTTGAAATAAATTTTTTAGCACAAATGGGGTCGATCAGGACTATTAATATTTCACTTGAAATTCCTGTTCTGGACATTTCGCTCTTAGTATATTACGAATTTATCATTTGACGCCTACGAAACGTGCTTCGTGCTTTCAACAGACGATCCTTGTCGGATTAATAATATTGTCGACACTTCTCGAAGGGAACTCCCTAGAGACAGTGAAGGGCATTGAATGGAATCTTAATGGAAGGGTCCGCAGAAAACTCGGGACGTATACAATAAATGAGTGTTGGGCATGTAACACAAAATACTCAATAATATACTTTCTTTCAATATCCTCTCTCTAAACACATCACAGAAAATTAAATCCTTTCTGTCTCTGGTATATGGACAGTTCACCATAATGAAAATCCCACCGTCCTCCAAGGGTCAAATTGCGCCCCCACTTCCCAATCGGGGGACCCTGTCAAATATTCCAAATCAATTTTGTATAAACAAGAATCACATTATGTATCATTAGAGTTGTTCATAAAAATCTGTTGTTTAACTTCACTATTTGCAAACACGCTTCATGAACGCGATCAAGCGCATTAATTTTTTAAATATTCATAAAGAGTTGGGCAACTTTGGGCAAAATTTTCCTTTTGGGATCTATTCTACATACATCATATATTAACGCAATGGTCTCAAAGTTGCGCGACAGGCTCCGGCACACATTAAAAAATCTATGGTAAATATAAGCTTCCGAAAACATTTCTTAAAAACAATATTTTTCAAGTAAAGATATCTTATAAACCAGTTAATTGAATTCCAATGATTATAAAAAATAAAAACGACTAAATAATATATCTATATTTACCCCTGTGTAAATTCAAAGTCAGTCCAGCGAACCATACGATTAGTATAAATTTATTTCTAAAACGTTACAAACGCTAAAACTTTAATTTAAGGACATCTGCAAAAATATAAACCTTATATTCAGTCGGTGATAGTAGACGCCAGATTTAACCAATTTTCCGCAAATTAACATCGTTAGACGCGCCAGTTTATCAGCTATTCGGTGATATAAAATTTAATGTCGTGAAACAAATTTAATTTTTTTTTTCTTTTCGTCTGGGTTTTGGCCTCAAATACTCCACTGTGCGCTGGTTCGTTATGTCCAGTGTCCTTGTCCTTCAGCACGTGATTGCAACGTTGTCAGCTGGGCCGGCAAAGAACTGCGACGTCTCCGGTCCGAACAATACTGTTAACGCAACGATGACAACCCTGGAGTCTGCTTATTCTTGTTCACGCTGATTTACGAAATGTGTCAGGGTGAAATAACACCTTTCTCATGCTTTTCTCTGATGACCTTCGAGGCCATGGAAATCAATTTTCAAGAAACAACACACGTCCACATCTCGTGATCTCATGCCCGACCATGTAATAGTGATATGGTACGATCATAGTACTGTTTGCAAGTGCTTGTCTCTTCTGATAGAGATATACACGTACGATTTCTTTCAAAAATATAATATTAAATTTAGCCGGAAATGTTTATACCATCCATAAATCTGCTCTGGGCGAATTTGCAAATTTGGGCTGGGCAAATTTCTGGGGCGGGCATCAGTACTGTCTGGGGAGGACACGGCCCATCCGACCCCCCTCCCCCTCTAGTTCAAGAGTCGTGGCTCCGAATGTCAAGTTGTAGGCAGGGGTGGATCCAGGAAATACCAGAGTGGGCAGGTCTCGCCACTGAATATTTTAAAAATATTAACTCTTACGACTGCAGTTTAAGACATTCCTATATATAAATAACACGTTAACTTAAATTGCAGTTTTCATTAAAAACCCTTAACAAATAACGTTTCTGAAGTAATGAAGATTTTTTGCCAAATTTTTTCTTTGGAAATTCCTGCTAACGAGTCTATTCACTACTTCAGATTTACTCATTATAATTTCAACGGTAATTCACGTGAAATCGAAAATGTTTCGGCGTTCCATCTAAAACTGTAACTCTTATGAAATTCCATGTCATTTAATAAGAAGATGAAAGTGGTAATATTGAAATACAATGTTGTACATCGAAAATAAAGCAAATAGAAAAAAATATTGTGAAATATCTCAATTTTATGCTGTTCCCATCTATGAATGGAAATCTATGAAAGTAAAGTAGGCCTAAGTTATGTTTTTGTCCTATGAAGTTTGTTTTTTTACATTCAATGATGATACTGAAATTTTTTCGATGTACAAAATACTCTTTTATTATTATTCTTGCTATCTCTTTCGTGGGGGGGGGGAAAGGCACGTGCAGAGGGGCGGCTTTAACCTAGAGGAGAAAATGTTTAAGATAACGTATAGTGAATTGAAACTGAAATTGGAGTCGCATTTAAGAAGCTCAGCAATTACGAATTTTACCCTTATGATAATATTAGAGTATATTGTACTTAAATCCAACTTAATGTCTTGGAGACGATGAGGTCGGGGCGGACCACCCCTCACGCCCTCGCCAAAGTTCGCTACTGCTCTAGTCTCTACCCCCTACGTCATTACACGCTGCCTGCGGTTGCCGCTAAAATACGTTGAAGGGCCAATCACCGACCACCTCGATGACCCACTATCCTCGAGGGATGCTAGTTACGTGACACGATGGACAGGCAGTTCTTTACTACAAATCTTATCTTCCACTTAGCCATCACATGGCTTGTCCCACCTCACTAATTAATTCCATTTACTTTCTCATATACGTAGTATATAGAAAGTTTTGTAATTGTGAAAACAAATCGAAAGCGAGAGTTTGATGGAAATATACGTTTTGGGGATCCCTGATTCTGAAAAAGTGGTTTTTGGCATAACGTCTCTGTCCGTCTGTGCGCAGCGATTCTGAGTAAACGGCTAAGTCGATTTAAATCTCATTTCGTATTTACGGCAGAATTCACTTGTCGATGCACGTGCTCTATTTCTTTTTTTACTTTAAAACTAAGGGAACTTCACATGAAGGTCAAAGTAATCTTTTAAATGTTTCTCAAAAACAGCTCCGACGATTTTGCTTAAAATTTTTTGCATGTAAAGTACAATTAGTATGGATTACATACGCGTTAGCGGTAATTCGCTTGCAAGTTTGGTATAGACGCATTAAAATAATTGCTGTCTGCAACATTTACACATTAGTTTACTGTTTCAAGAAGCATGAATAATATTTGGCAGTGTAAATGGACCAATCAGACGGAGAATACACTTTTCGTAAACTGAAATGAAAGATATTATAACGATAAAATACTTAGGAGGACAGCAAAACGCACTGCAAATACGAAAATTCATGAATTTCTATCTACGACGAAATTACATTTACATAACACTTTTACAATATTTAAAAGACCGATATATTGCTATATGTTTTGAAATAAAATTCTGAATATTTATTTTACTCACAAATTTCTAATAAAAGAATGTAATAAGTTCATTTAGTGACTTTGAGAATTAATAGAACAGTAGAAGACGACCAAAATACAGAGGATCACGCCAAAAATTAACCTTTCACTATATAATTTTTTTTACTCTATACTGCAGACGGAGAACGTATATGAGAAAGTATGTGCTTTGGTTTTGCACCACCAGTTTCCATTTCTCCTGGAATCATTCTCCTTTATCGTCCTTTAATGTTTCTAGAAAAATGGTACCATCCCAGACAGCTATTATCGGATTTTTTATTTTAGACCCCTCACTTTGAACTGCCGTAGATGCCACAAAAAATCGTAGAAAAAACTAACACTATTAAATTTGTCATGTTCTTGTGCTTATACTGAAGTAAAAAAATAGTTTTCAGAATGAATTATTAAAACAGAAATGTTTCAAAAACGCAAATTATTTTAGTTTTTCCCGATACGTCGACTTTACTATTTTTTATAAACTAAACTAAAAGTGTCAAAAATATATCTTATTTAGCGAATGTTAACTATTATGTTTGTGACAACATTTTTCTTATTTGAAGAAACATATTAAGTTTTAAACGTTTAAGTTAATTGATGATCATGTGATCACGGCATTTTACAGAAGGTGACAGTATAAATTTTGTTCCTTAAAGATGTGAAAGGTCGTTTTTAGCAATATTTTTCGAAAAGGTTAATAATTCATTATATTTCGAATGCAGAAGTTCGAAATTTTATAAATGTTTTCAGAAACATAGTAGTTAACATTCGCTGACTAATAATTATTTCTGACGCTTTTAGTTTATTTTATAAAGCATAGTGAAGTTGACATATTGGAAAAAACGGTAAAAATTTTGGGTTTTTTGAAACATTTCTGTTTTTAAAACAGTATTATTCATTCTTTGAACCATTTTTTAACTTGAGAATAAGCACCAGAACATGACAAATTTAATGGTGCTAATTAGTTTTTTCTACGATGTTTTGTGGTAGCAGTTCAAAGTGAGGGGTTTATAATAAAAAATCCGATAGTAGGTGGCATTCTCTTTGGCCTCTCAGTTCTTCATTATGTTAACATTACTTCACCCTCATAATTTAGTCCAACATAAAATTGTTTTCTTTACTCGAGGGACTGTTTGAAAAAAGATTCACCAACTCTCTCCACAGTGTCAGAGAAAACTCATTCTCGGTTCACAGTACGTTGGTTAGCAAATTTTGAATGTGTGTATGTTTGAAATAATCATTCATTTCTATTACTTTCGACGAAGGAAGGTCAGGAAGGAATCGAGACATGTTTTTCAAGAAAACACTGATGACAGTATTGTTTACTTATAACCCAACGATGAGTGGAACAAAAACAAGTGTCCGTTGGCTGTATCATGTCCCTACCCACTTCTACCTTGAACTAGTTTTCTGTTGTATTTCAGTTCTAGGAAAGTTCAATTTAGGGCCCACTTTGCACGTTTTACTCTAAATGCTAACTGGCCGAAAAAAATCATTTCATTTTATGTGCTCGCATCTTAATAAAGACAATAGTTTGTCATTGTTAAAATAAGTTCAATATTTATATTTTCATCTTGTAAAAATCTTACCGCTTATTGTGATTGATTTTTTTTCAAGTAGATGTTTTTGTATATTCTTCATTGTGTCTTCATTGAGAGAACTGCAAAATAGAAACAGAGCAGAAACAGTTTGTGGAAATTGCTTCGACATTTTCTTATATCATGGCCTGGTAAAGTTGTCATATAATTTGCTTTCTTGAGTAATGAGGTGTCTATAAGAGAAACTGAAGTGCTTGCGATAAAAATATTTCCATTGTTTTTTTTAAGGAAGGGTTATTGATTTCCTCACCTTACTGAAATATTTTATAAATTATCGCTCCCAAACCTCTTTTAAACCTGATTTGCAGTTGATAAATTGGGATGAGCCTGACAAGGTTGGGATAGTACTTTTATCTGTGCTTGACAAGGCTCTACTGCTCATAATAGCTAGGAAAATGCCCGGTGAAATAGGGAGGGGAAGATTGTTGCATAATGATGCGTACTCACTGTAGGAGAGAACGCCCGGATATGCTGCCCCCAGACACATGATTCTTGAGTAATTTTCCCACGGTCATGCTTTCACAGATCGTCGCGGTCATGCTTCGCTACCGCAGTCCGCGATCTTACTACCCTACCACAGATTGCCGTGGTCATGCTACCTCTACCGTCTTGTGAATTCGAAAGAGGATTGCATGGAGGAGGAACGCCCGGACCGGCGTATGCGCGAATAATATGTGAACAAGCACTATAGATTTTCCCACGGCGAATTCGGGTTCCCATGTTGCAAAATTCTAAGTGCAAAAAACACATTGAATTACGTTCTGTTCAAACGGATAATTAAAGATTTGACTTATGTTTAATTGAAGATTTTAACGGGAAGGGGAAATTTGATATTTATGTAATACTCAATTAACGCATTAAATAACTTGCAGATGGCATACCATTGGGAAGAAAGAGAACTCAAAACGATTTTTGAGACTATTGAGTAACTTTCAAGGCCCTAGCCATAGATGTACCAAAAATCGTGAAAATTTCAGCCGGGCTACGATAAGGTCGGGATTTTTCGTAAGCATGCTGCAGCACTTGAACCGAACAGAAGGTACATGGAATGTGAGTTTGCATCAATTACACTATGCAACAATGGACCTAAGAGTCAACACGTTTCCCCAAATTTCCATTGTATTCTTTCACAGGGTACCGAAGGCGAATGAATGTATTAAGCATTGCTATATAAAACTGGTACGTCACGATAAGTAACAGTGCGGCCCATGAAACCTACAGCAAAGTCATTTTAAACTATGAGTTAATACCTTGAAGTTTATTGAAAACTTAATCAGATGATTCTGGAAAATTGCTGAGGTTTTTAAATACGAAAGAAAAAATACCGTCCCTCATATAATTCAGTATCAAATATAAATATTAGGCATTTGGAAAGAAATTTAAATGTATTACGTGTAAAATAAAATAATGTAATTGAAAATAATCAACTATATACGACACCCAATAGTGAGAGTTTTGTCGTCACAATTATATTCGATTGCATTCCAGGTATGTACGTAATTGTGGAAACACAGGTTTCCTTCATATGTTTTTCATACGTTCCATTCTGATTTCGCAGTTTTGTTTGCGTTTCCATTATGATGATTTAGTGAGGCAATATATTTTGGAGGTAATTAACGTATCCTATTTATTGAAAAATTAATTTAGAAATAACAGCCATTTCACCCATAAAATCAGAATATGAGACTTCTTTACGATTCGAATATTTCCTCAGAAACATGAATCATAGCTTTATTTTTTCCCGTGACAAGAGCAGCTGCGTATCGTTTTTAGTTCATAAACATGAAAAATAGCGCGGAAAGGTCGCACCGCTGCCTTTATTCTGTGATAGGAGTCGCCCTCCGACTCTCCGCTCCCAATGCAAGCGGATCGCGGTAGCAGCTGCACACGGCGAATAAGTCAACTCTCCTCCATCCTCGACGAAGTGTCTTATTTCAAAATATCTTTTGACAGGTTGACATTATGAAATATTAAGTGCACAGCTGCGAGGAGATATAATTTAAGAAATGATTATGCGAAGCTAGTCGTTCATTTTGAAATGTTTTATGGAGCTCATTCCTGAGAGTAGGAGTTTCATAATTCAATAGTTAACATTTACAGTCACAGATTATACATCCATGTGTTCTGACTTTGTGTAACACTTGAACAACACTTGAACAACTGAGGTCAGTCCCCAGTTAAAATTCTTCCTCGGATATTTCCTTAAAAAGTTAATTTTAACGAACGTTTACTGCAGGGAATCATGAAATTTCGAAAATATAAGCGCTAAAAAATCAAATTTTACTTCTCTTACCTCTAATTGACATTTTAAATTAGATGCTAACCCTAATTTGTTGTTTTAATGAGTTGATAACCCTAATTGGTTGCAAATAATATCAGTTAATGTACATTATACACCATTGCGAATAAATAGTTAGCAATTCAGAAACACATCGTATTTCAGATTATTGGTGAAATAATTAGATTTACGTAACGGAGAAAAAATGACTTATTTCTCTTGCCTCGAAAATGTTTTTCGATTTTTCCCATTTTCATTGCTTACTTAGATAGACTGCCGTGACGTAAAAAGTATTTTTATAAAAAATCTCTGAGTTACAAAAGTTATAACGCGAAGATCATGACCATTTCTGGCGCTCGGAGACATCTAGAGAAGTCCGACGTTGTACCATTTTTATTTCAAGATTATATCTATATGAACGAATGACGCTTAATTTGAATACATATATTTTATTCATTCGTTGGGGTATTTACTAACCACTATTATGTTTAGTATTTCTCGAAATATTTCTGCGCGTTGCAGAGTGACATTAAGAACAACAGAAATTTTGTGTAGAAACATTAAACTCATTGTACACTTATCTTTTTACAATGGGATTCAGTATCTTAATCACTAACTAAAATTTTACTTATTTGGTTACAGTTAATACCATCTCTACCATGAAAGTAACGTTACTATGACAATTTATTTTCAATGGTATTTGGCGTATGAAAATATTTGTGTTCGTCCTCTGTCTTTTTCATTGTCGCTCCTTCGTTTCAAGGACGAATATATGGACACATCCCCCCATATTTTATAATATCTTTACTAGGAGACTTCATGTCTTGGTCGCACTGCTTCCTAGTTGCATTAGACGAGAGAGTGTAGTTGCCTTGCTCCCACACTCAGACATCTGTCTGCGCGAGAAATTATGGACTTTCGAGTTGAACGGTCGATACAGAATTAACTGTGAGACTTTCAGGAAAAACAATGTGATAAATTTTCTTGTTTCATTTTTTTTTCAGGATGACAAATTTAGTTTTTGATGCATGAGGTAATATTTTTATAGTGTTCAAATGTAGAATGTACCAGGTTTTGAAGGTACTGCGAGAAAAAGACGATTATGAATATTTTTATTTCTGATTGACAACGCGTTATTGACCCTAACCATAAATGGTTAGCAAGTATACATATTTTCTATAGGTTTCGGATTTTTTTAAGTTTTTGTCTGTAACCTAAAATAGCTGGGGTTTGTTGCAAGAATGGTTTCTCAGGAGTTGCAAGTTGTAACGTTTCATTTTTTTTATTTCAGTGCATTTTCTATACATGTCCAGAGTAGACCCAAGTAGGTTGGTGCCAGGTGTGGAGATGCCTGTGTTAATATTAATTTGTATAAAATCAGCAAGCTCTTTAAGTAAAATGTATTCCAATTGAAAAAATAATTTATATTATTCTTTTTTAGCCATGTGAGAAATAATACCATCGATGGCTGAAATTAAAGTTCTCCCGAAACTGATTGTTTTTTAAAGTGTAGTTTAACATTACTTCGTCATTTTTATATACAAGTGTTCACCATTCTCACCTTTCTTTTGTATTTCAGTTTTTGAACCGAAAAAGCCATTTAACAGTACATGCTTTTCTAAGGACAATCATATGGGATCATATTTTATGTTTATAGTATGTTCGTCCTTCTACGTCAAATTGTCCCTCAACAGGCCCCGAAGGTGCCCAAGGGGTTCGCGGAGAGAAGAGCCCCGCATTTTCTTGGCCTCGGCACTAGGAGGAGGTTTGACCCCACGATAGACCTGGTACTCATATTACAGACGCTGAGTAGGCCTGGGAGTCAGTCTGGATGTTGAGATGTGAGGAAAAATCCCTTCGCAACTGGGTATAGAACCACGGCCATTCAGCCAGCAACTCAGCGCTCTACCCCCTGAGTCACGCTGACTCCGTGTTTGTCTTTCAATAAATTCAAAGTAACTTCATCTGAGTTTACGGCCCCCGATGGTACTTACATCTAGTAAGTACGTATTTGGCAAACACGGGAACCCGAGCTAAGTCTGGCATTAATTCCACTTACTTGTTGAAGGCTCCTTCCTTTCTCTTTCCACACCTCCCTTGGTCACCTCGTGTTCTTTTTGATCCCGATGCTAGTAGGTTGCGAGGGCTACGATATATTTTATTTTCCTCATTGTAATGCTGTGGATTTGTGTGTTTTTATATATGTTTTGATATATTGTAATTCAGGAGGGTTTTTAGTGGATATGGTTGAGTCATTCAGTGATTCCCACACTCGGGGAGAGTCATGTTGGTTCTCCTTAGTGCGTAACTGCTTTTTCCCTACCTGTACAGAATTTTAGGACTCTAATGATCTCGATGTCGAAGAGCCGTAAAGCCCAAAAAATGTGTTTACAGACTCGTCAATCTATGTATTAGAAGCAATTTCAATGTTTCAACAGACTGCTAGAAGGATGCAAAAGCTTCCAGCGCCCCTAACGCATGAATTCGGAAGGTTACTACTGCTTCATCTGGTGAGAGATTTAATTCACTATGCTCGAGGTTACTAATAAAGGTGAAAACGCCGGAGTGTGTTCTCCAAGTCATGTAACTTTGCCGAAAAGTATGCAATATGGCTACGTAACACAAATTGCCAACATATACGAATTTAAGTAATGTCCGAATAAATATAGATAGCAGTCACAAAAGCGACTATTTGCTGCAAAGAAATACAAGTTAATAACAACAAACTAAGACACAAGGTTATATTCGTACCACAAGCTCGATGCAGAAAGAACAGATTAGCGCCGCAAGACCATGTGAATTGAATTTACGACCAAGGTTGGCGATGAATTTAAGTTTTAAAAAATTCGAATGTCTTGCCAACATAACGCGAGGTACATATATCATTACTCTATGGACGATGACGAAGTGAAAGCGTTGGCTACATTGAGCACAAGCCTTGTACCAATATCAAGCTAGTTAGATAATAAATGGATAAATAATTTATTGTCATTTTTAATTAAAATGAAAATAAATTGTCAAGAGAGCTTTTACAATCTGCGTATGAGCATGTTGAGGACAGTAAAGTAATTTACTGCAACTAATATATAATAAACGCAGAGAATTTCCGTTCATTGTCTTTTTTACCTTAAGTAGATTTCCTGAGGCAAAGTAAGATGACTTTGGGTATAAGTAATATCGAAAACAAGAATGAAACTTTACGACGGTGTAAAATTTTGATTGGCTGTTCTTAAGGACTGTTGCAAGAGCCATACCAAATTCAGTTACTAATGATGAAAACACAACATAAAACCGTGTAGCTTTCCAATAGAAGAGGAACATCACTCGTTTAACTGTCTTTCTAGGTTACAGATGTGTCCGCAAGAGATCAGTAGTGATGCATGGGTCGGATCGAGGTCTCTATTTAAAGTTATCTTGAATCGGACTGAAATTAACGTATAATCTAAATGATGTGACACTGAAAGCAAAAATATACGAAATCTTTGCCAAACATTGTTTTCATTCACACAACCTAGAAATGGATAGAAAACCAAAGAATGAAAGGTTTTAGTCGTCACATTAACAAGCGTGGCACACGTCCAAACATACGACTTCGCGGAGGATGCAGACAGTTTCCATCCAATCTGTCATAATTATAAGCAATATACTTGACCCACCCACGTGAAATATAAACCGCAGTTGGAAGGTCACTTACTTTCTTGGTACTCGAAACATTTGTCAAAAAATATTTTAATTGTATGGAAGATAGTTCTTGTGACCCTGAAACATTGAATCGATGTCAAAACCGTGTTAATTCGTGATTTGAATAGATGGAATTTAAAAGAATGAAGCCTATTAACTGTTAAAACTTTAATTGTTTTAGTCGAAAAGGTTTCGCTTCTTAAACTAACGGAATACTGGAAATAGAGGACCCGAATAGGAGGAATATGCGTATTCATCAAATATTTTCAATACGCTGAAAATTATTCGGATTGTAAAGCGGAAAAGCATATTTTACGAAAATACGCTTCGAGAGCTGCAAGTTCGTTGCCTTGGTTACTAAACATAGCCCTTGAAATTAAATAGGTCCGTTTCACATTTGCCACAAATATAGCAAGCAAATCAATCCAATATAAGCAATTTCACTAATTCGTAAAGATCAATAGTTCTGTAATAATGTTTAGTTTAGATTTCGCAGGTCAATATTTGCTGCATTCGTCTCTACAAATTCCGGGTTTAATCGTGTATTTGCCGCAAAAGCCACCATTACTGCTGTTTACTTCCCTAAGCATTGCAACTCCCCAACGCTGTGCTGCGTGGTCGCACTCGCCGGGGATCGATTTAAGCGCTCGGCCCTCGCTGCAAATGCGAACAGCTCCTGAATAATCACCGCTGTGAGAAATGGATTATTGTCCAGTGTGAATGGCTCCGGCTCTCCGCAGCTGAGGGAACGGGACGAACCTGATTTCGCGCATTCCTTCCTTCCTTTCTTCCTTCCTTTCTCCCTACCTTTCTCCCTTTCTTCCTACCTTTCTCCCTTTCTTCCTACCTTTCTCCCTTTCTTTCTACCTTTCTTCCTACCTTTCTCCCTTTCTTCCTACCTTTCTCCCTTTCTTTCTACCTTTCTTCCACCTTTCTTCCTTTCTTCCTTCTTCCCTCCCTCCGACTAAGCTGCTTTGCGGGACTTGGAGGAACAAGGATTCATCGACGTATTTACGTAATTCACATTTATTTATTTATGTATAATAATGTATATGCACAATGTAATTGCGTAAGTCATTCACTGTCTTCTGCCCCTACAATTTCTGCAACACAGTTATTACTTGCGGTGTCGTAGAGACGGTTAGTGGGGCAGAGTGTTTATCTGAGCCCCAAGAAATAGGAACCTTAGACGGGCCTCCAATGAAAAGCAATTTTCAATACCAAAACAACAATTTTAAAGTTGTCACCGGAAAATATAATCATTTTTTCAGCTCAGAGGAAATACCTTACAATGATCCATTATTCTTGATGTTTAATTGTGGATAAATAATAGTTAATATATTATTGTCATACGTTGTAAAATTATAGTACCTGGATACATTTTTATTTTATTCGTGAGATTTTAAAACAAATTGAACAATTTATTTAAATATTCTCTTTAATTAATTCATAAATCATCTTGATGTCAATTTTAGGTGTAATAAAGGCATATGGTAAACAAATGTGCTGAAATATTATCGTTCATCTTATGAACCTGTAAATGAAGGGAGTGGTGGAAGAAAGGAGGGAGTGGACACAAAAATCAAAATCTGGCACGGATCTGCTAAATCATCTCCGCTGCCCTCATGGTGGGTGTACGAACCTAACCACCAGGCATCTCGTACCACGTTGTGTTTGCGAAGGGACTCCTCCCCATCCCCAATGAATTTCGGGACATATTGAGCTAACGACGAAAACAATTTTTATGTAAATGAAAATTATATTACACTACGCTAACCCGAAATACTTATTTAAACCAGTGCAGTAACTGAATTGTGTTAATTACCAGTCTCAATTGGGCAAAGTATTTGGAATTTTCGTTTTCGCGGGAAAAATTATGTCACATCATTGATACCACCAGTAGATAACAAACACCGAGGCTCACCTCTAATGTTCTGATCAAGACAGCCGTCTTGGAGATGTCACCAACGGCAGCATATCATGAGTTCTTCGCACTTTGAAAGTGGTACGAAATGTCCGGCCGGAAATATTGAGAAAGAAGAGACCTTTCTTTGAAAAAGGAGATGAAAGTTGTTTGGTGGTACGAGATGTCCATGATACGAGATGTCCGTGATATGGGAACTAACCCTTATTACGTTACTCCTGCTTTTCGTGTCTTCGTCCTGTACTCTTCATTTTTTAATTTAACTGTATTTGTCTTTTTCGTTTTCCAAATTTTTTCACGCTTACATCTCATTCCTTTTCCTGCGCACCTCACCAATTTTTAGCCACACACATTCCACATTCCAATCTCTTTCTTCCCTAGGTAGACGGGGATGCAGCTCTGACATCTTACCGTATCTGCAACTGAAAAACAAATTGGGGAGTTCTGTCATTTCAACATGTTCAACATTTGCGGCTCTGTCCCGTTTCGATGACGTATTCATTGTTATCGAGTTAATATTACGTTTTCCTCATTGCTTAATAAATAACAAGCTAACGCAGGCGATGCGGATGGATGGGAGTGAGCAGGGTAGATTGAGGCAAAAGTTCGTGCGGGGCAAACATCCGCATCGACGTTGAATGTAGTGATGGTAATCTCGATTGCCATATGATGGTCACATGCATTACTACCTTTGCTGGTGACTGGAATATCAATTCAGTATTCACTCGAGCGAGAGAGAAATGAGAACGTCTGCCGATTTGATGTACGAGTAATAATTATTGTTTTCAGTGTCTGATCGCCCTCAGTTTTTTCAAAATCTATTGTAATCACACAGCACAAGCGTTCTTTCATTTAGCTTCACAGTGATGTCATGATTTCTGTGTTTGAATTATGATTGATTGGGAATGGCTAGTTTTTCCGAACGCCATTACATGGGGGTAAGAATCGATACAGTGATGGAGAAACATCCAAATGCGGACTTTTGCTGCATGATGCAGACTGTTTCTCCTATTTACTTTTTCTCTATTGGTAACTACAATTTATTATGAGTAAACATTTTGAAATGATGACTTGTTGATAGATATACGTACCCATGCAACGTAGCGACCGGATTTCCGGATTTTTCCTTTCTGAATGAAGGAGAACGCTTCGAGTCAAAAATCCTAAACAATCACCGACGTCAAAGATATGCTCAAAATCTCCCAATTCTTCAGGATCTGACTCCCATTACTCAAGTTTATATTAAGACTATGACTAATATATGGAATGTGATTTAATGGCGATAACGGATGTTTTATCCCCCTTCTATGCAAAGTTTTTTATCGCATTTTTTATTCTTTAAATTTGTTGTTGTTTCCAAAATCCTTCTTATTTTCGCTAGTGGACAAATATCTGGACTGATAATTTTTGCCCCTTCTCATGGGCTTAGTGTCAAAAAACATGTTAGTGGAAATTAGAAATGAAGGAGTGTGAGGTAAAAATATATTGATTTTAGTTGTAGTCGTGGTGAAGTGGAATATAATGTATCAATTGACAGTCTGATTTGAACTATCCCTCCATTTCCAAGACTGTTATCTGAAAAACTGAAAAGGGTAGATCTTTCCCCCATTCTACCCCACTAGTTTTCCCGAAAAGTTTTTCTTCGTTGGTACGAAAATTACTGTACTGTGGGTCAGTAGTTAATTTCAAATATTTATATAAGAATAAGTTTTGTTTCTTCATTGTCAGACTTACTACTTCTCGATCTACAATTCTCCACGTTTACTGAACGTTGCTGAGAAATACTTCACTTCTAATGAAAACTGGACAAATTGACTCACATTCAGCAATCCATTATTTGAAGTTATTTTTTTATAACCATAATTATGTATTCTAAAAGTAACCACATATATTTCCAGTGTATAAACGTGCTGCGTGGTATTTTATGCTTAGGAGCGTAACTTTTCTCTTAACACAAATAATTGGATACATTTTCCAAAAGTTGGTTTACAAATATATGTGAAACGAGTTTTAACGCTATTATTTTACAATTCTCTTAAAGTTTTATCAAATTGGGAACGAAGTATATTAGGGTTTTCAAAAATACTTCGTTGTAGAGGTTCATAATGGAACAGAGTGTACTCAGTAAACATCCAGTAACAAATTGTACATACACACTACAAAAAGGTTAAAGCTTGATGAATTAACTTCTACGCAATTGGTGAAACAATTTGTGGATCATTGTGTTATTGGTTGTTTTCTCTGAAAACAGTTACCGCAGCCGCTGGCTGCAGAGTTAGAGGCTATGTTTGGACAGTAAACCACGGTAATTGGTGTAGGAATGTGTTATGTTGTTTAAAGGTATTTAGAACGGTGTTGCGGGGTGACGTACGAAATGATAGGGAAATCCTCTGGCGGATGCCACGGAACACAACAGATTTATGAAGACGGAGGACCAGCTTCCAAGGAAGCAATTTGAGGGATGTAAAATAAGGAAAAGACCAAAAATAACCCTCATAAATTTAATGAATTGAATTTCGCCACAACATTGTATGTGATAAATAAAATAAACATTGAATTAACTTTTGACTTATTAAACTAAAAAATACATAAACAAGAAACAATTGAGCAATCAAAAATTTGATTAAGCAGAATGGTTAAATACGAATCTAAGTATCACTAAATCAGTAATCTTTGTAGATGATTACGCAATTGGCACACCAATCCATCAATTCACAGACTACTTGGGTATTTTAGTATTATATAGAATTACTGCTTGATAAAATGAAATAAATATCCAAGAGTCAACAAGACTTATGATTAGAACGAAAATCCTTATATTAATAGTGCCTTTTGATCAACACAACATTACGTATTTCATTATTACATACAAATACTGTTTGATAC
>NNCF01126505.1:964312-978679 GCA_002313205.1 Laupala kohalensis
ATGGGAGCAAATCTCGGTCGCGTGCGGCAACTTGTGAAGGTGCTCTTAAATGTAGTTTAACAATACGACTTGATGTTACTCGCTCTATAATAAAACGAATAGAAAATTAAATAAAAATAACTAAGTAATCAGACTTAGAAAGGAAAGACCGACTTTGAAGCCGGGTGGCTACTGTAGCGAACAAGTATGTCCGTCTGAATGGACGAGTGGTAGACGATTGAGAGCTCGTGTGAGTGTGTAGCAGCTCAGGTAGGGTACTGAAGAGTGAAGGGACGCCCGTCTACTGGCACTATCTTACGGCGGGCTAAAGAAGTTCAATGCTAATGCGTGCAAATTTTGGTAAATGAAAGGTGCAGGAATGGTGCGCTTTCTGGTGAAAGGTGTTTCGCCTAACGATGGCCAGCTACCGTGGCCTGCATTTTGGGGGTGAGAAGGTGCCCGCCTAGCCTCGCTGACAGGTGCTTAGGAGCCGGTAGCCTCACTTAGGGCAAGCGTTATTTCCAACTGAGGGAAATTATGTGTGCCGAAACAAACGGGAAGACCATAAGTTGTGCAGTTATTATTTTAGTCTATTGGACGGGTAACCTTTAATCTTCCATCTGAATATCTCATGTGTGTTCCATCTGAACATATCATGTGTGTTCCATCTGAACATCTGAGAGTGAGTTAAGGTTCGAATATGTATTGCACACCTTTTTAAAATACAACAAATTCTCCTGACAAGTGCGTCTGTATGTGCACGATTTTTTCGATTTTCATTCGTGGTTAGTGTAGGTTTGCATGTATAACTTGTGGATGCTTCGCGTAAGTTAGCCAACACTTGAATGACTTAGTAAATCGTAAATCAGTCTATCGTTGAAGAGATATCTTGGCGTGTGCTGCGTAAAATTAGAGATAGACCACCAACGTGTGGCAATATTTTTCTTCTCAAATTGTTCTAAAAATGTGCGGTAGTTTGTTTTTCTAGAAAAGACCGATTTATTTAATGTTTCTTTGGCAAGGTTCAGGTCATGAGGCCTGCTCTTCCACTTAACCATTGGACTTGGGTAAGGGAATTGGGATGGAGAGATATTGGGTTGCGAGGAGCTTATGTTACCGAACGACATTTGTCTGGAGTAGGTCAGGGAAACCACAGCTGAAAATCGCACCTAGTTCGGCCGAGTTGGGTTTAAACTCACGGTCCACCGATCAGTGGGATCGTCAAAGCAAAGACGCTACCACTAGACCACCGCTGTCAGTTATCAAAGAAAATATACTAATAGGACTTGTAAGCAAATTTCAACTTTAGGGAGCAACACTACAGAAGTTTGTTGAAGACGGATCCTGCAATTGACTTGTCCTTGAATCAACCATTGCGAGTTGGTTGCGGAGTAATGCGCGGATCTCAAGCTGTTCCCCCGCTTTAAGTGCTTGGTGGATTTTAGCAGAGTGTTAGGACTGAGCGAAGATACTGCACACTTGTCAACGCCGCGCTCTCATCCTATTGGCTGCAGCCCAACGGACTTCTCTGGTGCTCACTGTAAAGAGAGTTTAGAACGGAAATCAACTTATATGCATTCTATGTATTGTGCATTTAATAGAGATGGAGCCTGTCTCTCAATCGTAACAAGTTAATTTACAACGATTTACAGTTAGAATTTAACAAGTGTGTTCTCCTGCCGCCGGTGGGATGAAAAGGAATTATTTTAAACAATCTTAAGAAATTATTATGATAATAGTAATAAATTTACAGTCAAAAAAGCAGTTCAGAACTGCGTATGACTACGTGGAGGACAATAAACTATGTACTCTCCGGAAGGAAACAGAGGAGCGTCTCATCAGTTCCGATCAAGGACCCTAGGGATGAGGTAAATTGAAAATTTCAGCAAACTCCTCAGATAAGAATAAAAAGTTATCTACGTGTTATAATATCAACAGAATACCAAAAAAATCTATTTAATAGAAAGCAAAAAAAGAAACATTTCACAAGTACGTGATATTATCGAACTATAGATTATTCGGAATATATTGTTTATACATCGTGAGTATTAAAATAACTATATTATGCATGTCAGCTTGGTCTCCAGCATAAAAGATTTGAACAATAACATAACAAAATTCCCTTGGTGGGGTGGGTCGCCAGAGTATAATACATGTGAATTATAAGATTCTTTCTTTCATTTTCATTTCTTGTGCTTGAATATAAAGCATCCTGCTTGTTATATTATTTCCTCATACTCCGAAATTGTTTTCGTTCCTAAATATTGAATACTATACCAATACATGATTTCTTAAAAATTAGTTCAAAATGTCGTTTATTAAACTACTCTTTTGACTTCCTCAAATAAAATATTGCGAACCATGAAACATTTCTCACGACTGTTCAATGACTTTATTGATATATTTTGGATGCGGAAAGTTTATTTCTGAATCTCTCTCAGTAGATTTGCTCAAGATATACACATTTACCACTTGTTGAATGCAGAATCCAAATTAGTAGGAGAAGTAAAAGGCAAAGAGGATTTATGATAAATTATTTTCATATAACTTTCTAAGGTGTTGTGAAATAGTCAGACACTCTCTGAAACTCATTGCTTTCTCGCAGAGCACCTTCTTGCCGGTTGTCAGGTTTTGGAACGTGTACCATCACACAGGATTGTTTAAAAAAATCTGAATTTATGATATATTAGCGTATCTTCATTACTACATTTGGCACATTCAGGATCAGGGGAACAGGAAATGGAGCACAATAATTACAAGCATTATTGATAAATTGTATTGACCCTGAATTGGAACAATACAGCTGTTTATGAGTTTAACCAAACATTTATTGAAACAAAACCAATTACATCATAGGTTTATATTTGAGTTTACCTCAATCAAATATAGTCGAATGCTTTCGACGATACGTAAAATGTTGCTGAAAGAAATAAATTTTACGCGGAAAGATAAACACCAAGTGGTGGTGTATCCCTAGAATTTAGAAAAAAAAGAAGACACGACTCTCTACCGCCACTGAGTTCTGGGTTGAATTTGATACCGCTGTACAGCTTTTTAGATTTAGAAGTGTCGTTTGCTCGAGACTCGTCTCATTGAGTTATCCTTCCTAAAAAAGAAAAACAAAACTTTGTGAATGTTTATTATATCTACTATTATGTTCACACTTTTTGTTTCTTTTGTAATGTATAATAATGTTTGTATCTTTTGTAGGCAGTTTAAATGTTATAGAAATTCACGAGGCGAGTTTTTTGTATTTGTCACACACGAGTGAGGAGCAGAAGCGTGCCAGACAATTCCAGACGCGTAGCCATTGCAACGAATTCTTTATTTGTATTTTAACGATATGACTTTGCAACGAATTGCAAGTATTTTTCTCTCTCTATGAATAGTTATGAACTGAAGTTACATCTACGTATCCCTGTGTATTTTGACGCGTTGAATTTGAGACCGGGGCCACAATTGCTCCATCGTGGGTGTTTCAGGCGAGACGGCTCCAAGTGAATTTGTCGTTTCAACGACGCGACAGCGAGACCGTTCCAAACGGAGCTGTTTAGTCTGCTGTTGGAGCAATAACTGAGGTTGTTCCAGATGCAGTGACCCACATCTAGTAAGGAGTTAATATTCAATTTTGGAACTGTTCTACCATTATGTTACACTTTTGTTGTGAATGCAAAATAAAATTTTTATTTTCAAGTTCCCCAGTAAACAATTGTTGTGATTACACAGGCGTAAGTAAATAATTTTCGTGATTCGTAAAGTATAACATTTCTTTATAACAGTATATATGTACCCGTCGATAACTGAAGAACAGCATTGGGAATGTTCTCGTGAAAAATATCACATTATGGTCGTGTGCTCCGACACCCTATTCGTAACTTCACCTTTCTAAAGAATTATATTCGACTGCACGTTGTTAAGGATGTTTTATATGATTGTCAGTTGCAGACTTCGTACTGTTTTATTATGCATCAACGACACTTCCGACGTTAGACATTCATTATGCATTAAGCGAGTCAGATTTATTATCCTCCAGGGAGACTTTCAGTCCCATAGAGAGACCAACCACAGTGACTCGCAGCTACAGTATCAAATTCGGAAGATCAGCATACTGAATCTTAATGGCCACATTCCTACCGCTTCTACCAGATATAAAGTCGTGTGTGTGGGCTTTTCAGGATTTCTTTAACTTGGTATGAGCGCACAGATGTGGTGGTAGGAAGGGACCGGTAACTGGAATTTTGTAACTTGAAAGTTGAATATATTTCATTGACACATATCACCTATACAAACGTGTGCGAAATATGTGACATTGAATAGATCAGGTAAGTTTTGTCATATTCTGTAGGATTTCAAAGAGGCTGAATTGACGTACTGGTTTTGGTATTGTATTTTCTTTTTAATTAGGAATAACTTAATATTTCGATACAATATTTAATGACATATCGCTAAAAATGAAATTATCGCTTACAATTACCATGCGTGTTCCTTTCAGGAGTGACCCTGTTGTGCGTGGTGGGGTAATATGGTGCGCTAGTGGTGTTCCCAAAGGCAGAGTTGAGTAACCTATGACGCTCCGTCTAATTATCAACCGCATGAATAGAAGTTGGTAAACTTTGAGGATTACAGAGCCCTAGCGATGCGAAAAACCCTCCCAGCGAACCCGCTGAAGGGATATGTTATTGTGTGACGGAGCGGATCGCAATGATAGGATTAGACGAAATGGAATGGCAATGACGTAGAGAAATCCCGGGTTCTCCCCTCCCCCTTGAACACCCGGATGCTTCCCTAATTACGGGCCGCACAAAGAGAAGCGAATGTTTGTCTGCAGTGAATGAAATATGAACACGCGCGACGCAGCAGCGCTCTCAATACGGCGTTTGTTCCTCGCGAACTGGAGCCAGAGATACAGCATAGAATTTACAAATTGAATTTCATAAATAATTTCGACGGTCCCGGTAATAGGAACTAAGGTTGGAAAGAAAGAATTATATTGTAGTCATCTCGGATACAGTGCATTCTTAAAACCTGCATAAAGTTGGATATAAATCTGGAAACTCGACAACCAAGATATAGAATGCAATATGAGAAGAAAATGAAAACTAGATGCCAGAGTATCTCTCAAGAACTGCACTGTATCCCACTGCCTGTAACATGAAGGAAATGAATTAATTTGCGTTGTCGTCTCAGCGTTTGGTTTCATCGGCGATTAACCCCAACTGTTTCACAACAATTGGTCTCCAAGAAAGGCGCAACTTGTCACACTTAACTTAAAGATAATAACGATGCAATTATTTTATAATGCGCTCTCTTGGATAGTCCTATATCGAATTTTTTAAACCCAAGATACACTGATGAACATCGTTTGAGTAGCAAGTGATGTCTCATTTACTTCATTCACCTTTTTGTTTTAATATCGGTGAAAGTGTGTGTGGTACTCATCAGTCTTGCGTACTAACATTAGTTAATGTAGATGAAACTTTCTATCTTCTGTTTCAAAAAACACAGTTTTAGGGTTTGGAACTAGTTTTCCAGAAGTAAATGATATAATATCCCGTGCCGATCTTACGTTGTCTGCGGTCAAGTGAAAATTGCGACTGACCGGGGACTCGAAACCGGGACCTCCTGCTTTGACCGCAGGTGTGCTACCACTGCACACTTAGGTGTATTGTGTAGGGTAGCTCCCCTGCGGTCGAAGCAGGAACCTGTGTTCGAGTTCCGGTCCGTCGTAATTTTCAGTTGACTGTGGACGATGCAAACTTATCTCGCCGAGTAAGTACTCGGAAGTTGAGAGCGAAAAATATTTTACATTTATTATTATTATCAATAGAAGTATCGTCAGAGGGATAGTCAGGTGGTCTGCCCCTTCCCAATCTTTTAACTAAGAAATGTGCAAGATGACTTGGAGACTCCACACACTTATCTACATCTGTCTTAAATGGACCAACCGATAAAATTCCTGCCCCAGTTTCGAATAACAAGTTTGAACTCACTTTTTTTAACGATACCTTCATTATGTATAGTCGAATCAGTAAATTCGAGGCCCCTGGCATGAAGCTGGAATAAGGCGAAAATGACTTTTCAACCAAAAATGAAATAAAACTATTTGTTAAAATCTACACAGGCTCCCAACCAGCCCGACTTCTTCAGTGGAGCTCGTGCTCAATAAATTGGTATTACCTAAATAGAGCATTTACGAAAACTGAATTTCCGTTCGAGAGAGACTGGATTTACCTATACAGCAGTATTCTACATGTATGTTGAAAACAACACAATATCTCCTTACAAAATAAAAGGACAGCGGCTGCTTAAAAATGGTTGTTGTATGGTATACTGAACTTAAATTTCTATTGAGTTGTCCGTTACCTCGAACCGATGCGATGCTTTGTTTGGTTGATGCTTTTGTGTAGATTAGTTGGTGATCCTTCTCATGACCTCTCTCCCGCGACAAGATGTCTAGCCGTTGATTTCCATCTTGCTGTTTTCATTACTAACTTCCTCCTTTGCAGACACGATTATTTTAGAATGTTGATTTTTTCTTCGTTAAATTTCGTGAATGGATGGGTTGGGCAAAAAAGAAGGAACGTAAGAAATATAGCAATAAAATTGGTCAAGTAATTGCAAATGCAATAACCCGCCCCCCCAGACATCTCAGGGTTTATATCTCAGGATAGATACGTTTCTGATGTGTTATATGAAAAAGCATTTTTAAACGAAATACACAGCAACAGAGCAAGAAATCAGCTCCATATATTAGCATACATATTTATATTCAATTCTATTGGTGTTTTGCATTTTAAGGTGATCTTCATAAATATGAATATCATCAGAAGAATGCCTATTTGTCATGTAAATATTAAAAGGAAAAGTATACCAAAGTGAAAATCTAAATGTGACATAACGCGATATAGTAAAATAACAACAACATATGAACAGATCGCAAAACACAATGCGACTTCACATTGGAAACGATTCGAGACATCATTTTCCAATATTAAGGAAGCGAGATTCAGTTAGATACTTAATATATCATAATTAAATTTCAGCAGGTTATTTTTTGCTTTTCCATGACGTTTACAGTCAGTTTTAGGATTCTGGCGATCGAAGTAACAGACAATTTTCCATATTTATGGAGTGCGAGAAATAGAAGGAAGATAAATTCTTGATACTAGGACGACTCAGCTTTTCATTGAAAATTAAGGGAAGGAACATATGCGCTGGAAGCTTTAACATACAAACATCCCGTGTTTTTTAATCTTAATAATTCTGAAATTATTTAAAAAATATGAAAACATGTAGAATTTTGTGAGATATGTAATATCATAACAAATACGTTAAATGAAACTTACGGGAACTTCTTACGTCGGTCGAGTTATTTAAAAAATCCGGACGGTGTAGAAAACCCCGCCCGGACGCGCTGGAAACTAGGACAGATCATTGGAAACCCGGATGGTAGGGTCAGTGATGCCGTACCCAGATGGATGGCCACCTTGACGAACACGCCCCAACTTCATCCGCACTAAATTGGACATTCCCTTGTACACGAAAGTAAATCCCGAAGGATAGAGGGCACCGCAACGTCTTTCGATGACCGCAGCTGCGTCCTTTTCTGGTGAGCAGAATGGTCACGAGAGGCTCTGGTTGCTAGTGCGCGGTCACTAGGCCTCTTGTCTCAGTTTAGGGATGGACAAGATTAAAATTACTGCAAATGGGAATACAATTACTATTATATTTGTATCGTATCGACATTTTCAAAAAATATCGATATTATCGAGAAAAAATATTGATATTTTGATATATCGACCCATATTTCCAATATCGATGAAGACGAAAATTTTAATCAACATTTCAAAAATGTAATGAAATATCACAATTGATTTATTTCAGTGCTGTTGTATCTGTTATAGTAAAATAACTAACAGCATGAAATAAAAATATTTATTAATTTAAAATTACAGTACAATTTCAAGCAGAATCAAATGAGACAACACACCTTTCTTTTCTTTTCTTGTTTCTTAAAAATACTTTCATTGGAAATTAAACTAACCAAACCAATATTCGTTAGAAGTGGTTGTTACGAGAACTGTTTTACATGCTCCTCTGTCAGCCCACTTCCGTTATGTGGTACCACTAAGTTGAAGCCTACCTCAACCCTAAGTATGCTATCGTGCATATAGTTTAAATATTAATAAAGAGGACAAACTTCAGGGGATGATATTTGAGAGGGAAAAGAACCAAAAAGTTCAGATGAACATATGTTCTTACTGTTGGGTTCTTATAGAAACAATTCGTTCATCGCCCTGCTACAAACAATAATTCGGATTGACGAGCTATTGTCGTGTAGATAAAATTCGAAGCAAATCTACTAATCTCTACACTTGTTGATCTTTAACAAAGGATATTCCTAATACCTGAAAGCTGTACGGCACGAGGTCACAACCATCGTGATAGCGTTATTGAAGATGGAGAATATAATGAGCACACTAGCGGTGTTCGCTCACAATTTCAGCTGTAGAGACGTGACCCATGACATTGTTATCTAATTAATAAGTTAGAATGGAAGATCATATTCAAATTTTAAAAAAATGCTTTTACTCTTCAGACGGCCTGGCGCTTTGGATCTTAATGAGATCTAATTGGTCTTGCACACACGGTCCCTTGAAAGAGAGAAGGAAGGCAGCAAGGAAGAGTTTTTTTTTTTTTGTTTTTTTTGGTGGGGCTTTAGGGCTCGTCAACATCGAGGTCATTAGAGCCCATAGCAAGGAAGAGGATGTCCACATGTTGCCTAAGGTAAACATACGAGCAGGCGAAGTTGACTAGCTCGTCTCATCCCAAACCATGCGTTTTTTTTATTCACGGGAACCTTTTTTGCGCGCATTTCATTCGGAGTAAGAGATAAAACCCCTCAAAGGAAGGGTTTCGCTAGTTAATTGGCAACCGTGACTGAGGCACCTTTTGTTCGGTGCAGTTCGTTACTGCGTCCTTTCCGTGTTACCGGCCACGGAGGGACACAGTCTCTGAGCCAATGGAAGGCCAGGGCAGTCAGCAAATGCACAGTGGTGGAGGTGAACAGTTGCAATAAATCTGATTTCCATCCTCGAAGATATTTGTCCATTTGCCAAATTATTAGAGACAGTTCGATTTCAAGCTACCATACTTCGATGTACGGTGTTGTGTATACGAAAAGACGGTGAGTGCGCGTAAATTCTTCATGCATTAAATTGAACACAGTCGAAAAGCACGTTGTAAAGTGAGTAGATCTTACGGTAATATGAGCGTGCCAGGCGCTAAGCAAACGCTTAATTATTTATGTAACTTTCAATAATAATTCTCTACTCTGTTCATATTCAAAATTATTATAACTGTAATTCACTAATTATGTTGTATTAAAACCTGCGAATCATCTATTCATTATAAAATAACTTTAATAAAATATTTAATAAATGTATTTATAGAACATTTTTCAAAACTATTTTTTGATGGGTTAATTTAATTGTTTAATTTAATGAATTTTGAGTTAAAAATATAATAAAAAAAACAATATTTGATACATATTTGTTCTTCTAACTTAGTTTTCTTACCGTAGGGACTGAGCAACGCTCGCAGTTAGTCAATATAAAAATATTTTCAAGTAAATTTTTGACGAATGACTTTATTTATACTTAATTTTAACATGACATTTTCATTATTCCCTGCACAGATAAAAAATTGAAAGCACAGGGACGCGACAAGCAAATAACAGATTTCCAAGCACAGAAGATACAGTAATATTTCGCGCTAGGATTAATACACTTGCCGTTGTTTCGTGCGACAACGTCGCACTCCTGGCTGTCAGCGCAGCGATAGAATATTGTATGACCCCACGGAAACACCGGCCGAACTCTTCGAAATGGATGGTTGTCGCCCACCAGGCTCAGACTGGCCCGCGGGCCGGTGCGCCCTCCCGGAAAGAGGGTAAATGCGCCCTCAGAGGATGAGAAGAGCATAAATTATCAATTCGAAATAATAATAAAAATTTTACAATTAAAAATTTGAAATATAGAAACGTAAAAGAATTTAATCGCGCGACGAAGGCGCTGATAAGAAAATAAGACTGTGAGCAATCACGCTTTGTATACAGTCCAAAATATGGGAAGGCGCGTGGCTACCTACCTCACTCTGTCACCATTTCTTCGTTCTGAGACGTCTTGACCCAGAGATGCTCCATGGCACATCGTCTTCGACTCAACACTAACATTCTTATTCTTGGAGTCCGGAATGATTCACATACTGGATAATTCTTTTTGAAAATTATTTTTTTGTAATGCAAGTAAAAAAAAATTTAGTTTAATTTTATATTTTCACAAAATTTTAAGAAAAATGATACCAAGCAATCATTTTCAAGCAATTGTGGTCCTTTTATTTTGTAAGGAGATGATTATACCACCATTTGCAACTATCAATATATAACGCTTAAAAATGGTTATTGTTCGGTGTTATTTTTCTTAAAATTTAGGGTAGAATCCGAAATTAAACTTATTTCTTGCCTTGTACATGCTCCGAAAAAAATACTTTGCATTAATAATATCCAGTAACTGAATCATTCCGGCCGCGAAGGGAAACGCTATCAGTTTGAGCGAAAGGTGATGTGTCAGTGAGCATCATCAAGATCGTCTCAGAAGTGGTGACAGAGTGTAGAAGGTAGCCAACCGATATTACTGATACAGACTGGTAGGAAGAGATGAGGGAGCTTTAATCGCACTACTAATCTGTCAAAGGATTTTTTAAATGATCTTCATGCTCATATCATTCGTCTCGATTGAATAAGATTGATTATGATTTACAAGTAGTGTAAAGTGTCGCCAAAGGACGCGTGGTACAAGTTGTTCAGACAGTGAAGCAATAAGAATAATACAAAAAAAGATTTATTTAATGATTCTACAAATGTTTACAAATAATTACTTCAGAGTATCAGATTTCTGATTACAGTCGTTAATTTTATGTTAACCGAATTCAACATTTTTGTGAACATAATAGAGGCGTAACTACAACGTCGCGTACACGCCCTATAACAGAAGGGCTCTTAAATGAATTACTTAATTATCAAACTTTCTCTTTGTTTTTGTTGAAATGTGTTTGATCTATGTTAAGGAAAGTGACAAGGATATTTTTAATTCGTTGAATATTTAAACAATAGGTCTACATCACGTGATTAACATGTTGTGACTGCTAGTGCTGAGTAAACAAATTCGGAAGGATTCGTCTGTTCGGGAAATGAAATGTGTCAAGAGAAAAGCGGTGGCGAACGATTCGAAGATCGTCCAAATTCATTTCTTGATGAAACACGTGAGATATTCCACTTATCCACGTTTCAGGTTGATTTCTTCTTTCCCTCTGCTGGTGACGATGTTCTGTCGTATTCCAGACGCATTGAAAAAGTGCTGAGTGTCCAATTCTACAAGTAATAAATCGTTGTAGTTCCGACATCTTGGATTCATGACTGAGGCAGATACATTCAGTTCGTTGTCTGTTATTGTTCAGTGTGGTACGATGCATCTCGTTAATTTCGGTGAAAGTCCCTGTCATCGTTTGATTAGGACCAATCTATTTTCAGATTTGTTGATGCTTCAATACGTCTTGCAAAGAACACCAACCTTGTCGAACGTGTGTTAAATGCGCGTTTAAATTAATATATTAATACAATTTATACTCCGTGATGTACCCTGGACTAAATAAAGTTTACAAGTACTAACTAACTATACCACTAACGCAATTAAGTTATGAGCGCTCCTTTTCAAAATTGAAACGTTCAAACCTTTCAAATGAAAAATAGGAGTCTTTTCTCATCATGCAAACAGAAAAAGAATTGTTCCCTGAAATGGACGACGTTATCATTAACTCTGTGTGAACTAAGTAAAGAGATAAATCGCCTATTTACCATTTAGAATATTCAATGTTATTGAAAATAAATTACTAAATCTATTTAAATCGCGCGCAATCACAAGGGATTACCTATACTGTCTTAGCACGCAGGGAGTGAACTACATCGCTTTCCAGCATGTGTAAGAAAGCTGCTCAGCATATTAAGCAAGTCTACTGAAACATTACTTCTCAGAGGTGGACTATAGACCTCAACAATTCTTATGGACAGTAAGATTGCGTTAGCAAATTGATTTTTTTTTTCCTTTTGGAATTTCAGTAAAATAAAAATTTGAACATGTTATTGTGCTCAATTGGAAATTCTATCAATATTGAAAGATAAATTGATACATTTCTGTTAAATAACTCATTCAGTAACGATATATCTGAAATCAATGATTGTAATTTCATGCTGGATAATTAAAAAAAATATTTTTTCGAGTTGTATGCTCTTCTCAAAATTTTGATAGCACATACTTTTTGTTGGACAAACATTGAATAGTATGTTCATTTTTAATATGAGTCAGAATATAAATTTAATAATGTTTTCTAATACGGTTCGTTAACAAAGTTATACTTAAGTTTGCAGTTCTTCGTGAGATTAGTAGCTTCTGAATGAAAGTATTTTTTTGAAAGAAATATGATTTTTTTATTTCTTATTCTAAAAGCAAATGTATTTTTAATATTTTTGTGATTTTAAAGGAGTTATTTTTATTCCACAAATAACGTTTATTATTTATTGGTACACTGATGATCATTGTCTTTGTTTGGGAATTGTTGGAAACTGAATATAGGATTTGAATTCGTGTTCTGTGACAAATTTCTACAAACTGACTTCTCAATTACTATTTGTAGATATAAAACCAAATAAATGTTATACCATGTTAATTTACCTCTGTAATAATTTACTTGGTACATAACATTTTAATACATTTCGTATGGGCATTTTTATTTAATTGCATGTCAAGTATAGTTTCTAAAGCATAATACTAAAGCGTGCTTCAAACATGATTAAACATTCTGATAATAAAATAAAGTCATTAATTATACTGCGTTGTAATATCAGAACCAAGACATTCTACCCGTTTGTGAAATGATATTTTTACGACTTTTGCTGTGTGATCTGAAGTTCGCAGGTTACTGAGATGTGACCTGGCTAGGATTGGTCGTCAGACCGCTTAAGAATTACTGCGGTAATTTAAATTCATTTACTAGTAGTTGCGAGTGACGTAACTTGTATCAGTTAGTTATTCGGGAGAAGCTACTTGTAATTTTGGAGATTCAGATAACCTAGAGAGGTTTTCCGAATTTGTTATCTTCAACTCAATTTATTAGGTGTAATTAATGCTTTCTGATAGCATTACTTGTGTAATAACAGATTTATATATGCATTAATGATTTTGAGAGTTTGTCTACGTTTGTAAATATTCAGATCCCTATTTAATTTAAATTAAATCATTAATTATTGTTATTACACGTGTGTTTAATTGCCCGGGAAACCGAGCTGGTGGCAGCGGACCGTAAGGGTTGTGGTATATGTGTGAATCCAGCTCCTTCCCAAAAGAACCCACACTGCATCTGGGCTTGTGGTGTGGTGTTACATACGTATTAAACTATAATTTAAATAATATAGATACTTGTGAATAATTCATACTATCTACAGCTTAGCGAGGTGAGAGTACACACCCCTGTTCTTGATATTTTTACACCCCATCGGTTATTCGGGTGTTCCTACGGTTGCGCCCTCCAACAATTTTGGGTCTGCGCCCTTTTCAAAGTCCCAGTCCGTCCCTGTCACCTACACATGACATTGAAAATTGTTTGAAGACATGAGACCTCCTCCCTCTATCCCGGAAACTGATTTATTTGGTGCTGACGGAAATTTGCGTTTCGTAGGATGAACAAAGCGAAACCGGGACAAAATAGCATTCTTTGTAAGATTGTCAAAACCCCAAATGTAAAGTGACAATGATGTCACAAAGTAATTTTGCAAAACAAATTATCCCAAGATTGACACTTATGGTATTCGATAACTGATATTAAAAACCTTTACATATCAAATTTAATCCAAAATCACCATACGTTTACGAGATAGCCGATTTCAAATTACAATTATTGCTCAGGAAAGATTAGAGTTTGGAGGTGCGTGATGCTAGAGATATTTGGGGTGTGCTTGTTGTGTTGCTACAATGGGAAAACATAAGCGTCTTCTAGATTTTTTATCAAAAAATAACGTTCTCTCGGATGATCAACACGGTTTTAGGAAATCCTTTTCCACTACAAGCGCCATATTTTCCTTCTTAAACGAAGTTACCACATCTCTAGACCGTGGAGAAAATCCTCAGGGTGTTTTTCTTGACTTATCCAAAGCTTTCGATGTCATCGATCACGGAATTCTCCTTTCAAAATTGCATTCTTTAGGCATTCGTGGACTTCCACATCAATGGCTAACTTCTTATTTAAAGGATAGATATCAACAGGTAGAAATATCCT
>NNCF01126505.1:979428-1001466 GCA_002313205.1 Laupala kohalensis
TGTTATTTCAATTCTTATGATTTTTAAACACTATACTCAGAATAATCTATAGTTCGATAATAACTTGTACATGTAATTTTTTGCTTAAAATTACAAACATATTGACATTCTATTAGTATTATAACTCGCAGCCAACTTTTTATCTTATCTAGGAACTTTTGCTGAAATTTTTGAATCCGCCTCTGCCTTATAGCCCTTGTTCGGAATTGATGGGATGGTCCCTTGCTTACTTCCGGAGAGTAAATTAGTTTTTTTTCCTCCACTTGGTCATACGCAGTTTGTACTGTTTTTTGACAATAAATTTATTTATTTAACATACAGATACGATATTATCGATATTATGAAAGTTTTAGCAATTTTATTCACTTCAATAGACTTTTTACCAGTATTTTGACATGGGGTCTGGCGACATTAATTTCGCTAGAATTTCATCTCTATGGAAATTTTTGCTGAACTTTGCCCATTTTCTGTCCAGTGGTGGCGGTAAGGATTCATCCCCCCCCCTGAGGATTTTTCGTGAGGCTCCCTCCTCTTAAAAAATGGTCTGGTGACACATAATTGTCCACATTTACCACGTACACATTCAACGAACTACTAAATTACAGTCAGTATAAAACATAATTTGCATTATTACTTATTGTTAATATTTATAATTTCAAAGGGCGACCCGTGGCGTAGTGCCTAACGCGCTCGCCTTCTACCTCCGGTTCAAACCCGGTCCGATCCAAGTAGAATACGAGGTGGTGGACGGCAGGTTTCCTCGGAATACTCCCCTTTACCCTACCTATCATTCACTCATAATCATTCACCCCATTTAATTCATAATCACCGCTTCAGGGGAAGTACGACATCCGGCACCCTAGTATTCCCCAGCCAAAACCAAACGAAGCATCATATATCCATCCCCATTCGCCGACCCCACATGGAGTGGGAAAAGGCTGGGTGAAAGAAGTTAATATTTATAGTTTCACTCAAAAGTGTTTGTTTTTTGGTTTATTTGAACATCTGTCTCACTGTAATTTCTTTACCGGTAACAGAAACATAAAAGAGAATTCTTAGAATTCCTACGTTGATATTTCCGACACTTGTGCTGCGATGAACTGAGCCGAAGTAGTGAACAAATCAATCCACGCATACCCACTAAACTTTACTTTACCTCTGACTTAAATTTTTTAACAACATATTGTATAAATAAATACCTTATTTAAATTAAAATACATGTTCACGCTAGTTATGAAAATTTGTTTCTAGTCAGTTTATGTTGAAGAAATACAGTTACGACAATAATTAAATTCTTTTTCATTTTCTAAATTTTCTTACTACGGTGAGGACCTGAGACCCCGGGACCGCCCGCGCCACAGACCCTGTGGGACCGCTCTCACCATCACTGTTTAAATTTTTCCTGGTCTTCTCAGCCGTCCGCAGAAAGCAGCCAAGATCTCTGCTGCAAGCTGCGGTTGAAAAATCACTCCGCCCAACTGTGCTGCAAGTGTGTCTTTGTCTTCAAGATAACAGTGGTCTGCGGAAAAGACGCTCCGCTCTGCTATCACAAGTGTATCATAGAACTGTGATCAAGAAATTATTTGATCTATTTGCAAGAACATGCCTGTCAGATTTATGCAAAAAGACTCTTGCAGAAATGCACATTCTTTAAGGTGGGAAACACAAAAAGAGTACAAAAATGTTGAGCTAATATTTAAAGATATTTCTTTACTATGTTGCTGTATATTTTATTTAAAAAATTGATGTTTTTATCCAATGCATCTAGATATCTGAGACGTGAATATCTCATGCTATGAAGAATCCGTCTGCGTGTTCAATGCAATTGCTTAACAAATTATCTTTGCAACTTATTAAAATTTATTAAGGTCTTACATTGTTCACACAATTTAACGACCAATTATAACTTCATAATTATTGGCATTCTCGTCTTAATAAATAATCTAGCATGTTTCTCACGTAAGGCGCAAGACGCTACGCCAGTGACATTCAGTCGCGACTGATCCATCATACGAAGGTCATGAGAAAGATCAACGGAATCCTATCCACACGTGCGAGCGACAAATTAACACATCTCTGTCTTCCTTTGAGCACATTCGTCACATAAATTTAAAAAAAAGAGATTTTTTAAGACTAAAATTTACGTGTAACCTCAGACGGAAACATGTGAAGTGAAGCAAAAGTATCAACGAAATGTATAAATTTTATTGTATATATGAATATAATAAGTTTAATAATAACTAATTTTCAGTAATAAAATTATCGTCAAGAAAGCAGTTACAAACTGCGTAGGACCACGTGGAAGACAATAAACTTAATTACTCTCCAGATGCAAGCAAGGGACAATCGCATCAATTCCGATCAAGATAAGGGAGAGGGGGACTTAACATTTCAGCACACTTCTTCGATAAGAATGTAAGTAGTTTGCAACGTGTTGTAATATAAGAGAACAATTAATTTGTATATAAGAAAACAAAAAAGTCATTACAGTAGTACATATTATAAAACTAAAGATAATTCGGAAAACATTGTTTATCAATCAAAACTATTAAAATAACTATAAATCGAGAATTATTTTTTCAACAGAAAATTAGCTGTATAAAAAACCATCACTACCCGAAGGATAACCGGGAAAAAATCCGGGCCAGAATGGCCAAGAATTTTAAAAACAGGCACTAAATATTTCTTCACTTTCAATTTCGACTCCTTGCCCCGCCACTCTTAGATTCGCCCCTGCATAGACAAAAGTAGACATTGAAACATTACAATAAAATTTGGTGTTGCCACCTACCTAAATTAATGTCACCGGATCGCGTAAATATTCTGATAAAAAGGCAAAATTAAAGAAAATAAAATCGCTAAATAATTCTTAATATCGAATAGGTATTTTATGTTTTCCCATCGTAGCAACACGATAAGCAACCCACAAATATTTCTAGCATCACGCATCTCCAAACTCTCAATACATATTTACACAATCAATTCTTTCTAAACTATTTTCTGTGGAAGAAATAAAAAATAAAACAATGATTCGTATTGCGAAGGATTATACACTAAAAAATGCAATTTGTTATATTTTTTCGGAATGTATAAACGGTACTTCAAAAATATACATATGTATCAAAAATGAAAATATGGAAGTCACAACAACCTTAAGTCCTGAAGAGTAGTGAAAATAAACATGATCATGAAATCTTCAAAAATACTCTATCACTTGATGCTGATGAGGTCTCAGCAATGTTGTACTATTAATCCCTTTATTCATGCGATGCATATTGTTGAGTACACTAAATATGATTTGCCGGAAATGAGACGCACTTTACAATTAGTTTCATGTCGGAAATATTTTAAATGCCATTTTCGGAAGTTTTCCTGTATTTAATAATCAGAAAAAATTGCATAAGCTCATAGTGCGTTCATTAATTTATTTCGGAATTAACTTACCCTCCTTTCGTTTTCCGGCAACTTATCAATGAGTTCACGGCCTTGAATTCGTGTTGTAAGGAAATTGATTTCATTTTCTCTTCATTCAGGACCTAACAATGCCTCCTCAAATACAACAATCCCATTCCATGTGCGCTCTTCAGAAACTATGGAAACGAAGATCTCAGCAGACTATTTTGATAGAAGCTAACACGCCATCTTCATTACTCCAAAGCTGGTCTGACATTCTGACAGAATGTATATATTAATGTGCTCTGTGTTTGGAATGTTTGCCGCGCTGGGACTACAGATATATCTCATGGTTATTATTCTGGGACTTTTGATAAAATTAACATTTGGTAAGATCTTTCGTTCTCTTTTTAACTCTGATATGATTAATTTAATCCATTTTGTTTTTAAGTAATTTGTACCCTTGCAACGTAACCTTGCGTGTATTTAAACTTTTCAGATATTTGGACTGGGTCAGTTACATTTTTTAATATCTATAATGAAAACAATATTTTTAAATACAGCGAAACTTGTATGGATCGATGCAAATTAACATTCATGTAACTTTTTCCAGAATCTTTCATTTATGAATGTCTTGAAGACGACTGAATTTACTACTACACTCATCAAATTTTCCACTTGCTTCAGGAGAAAATTAAAATCCTCAACCATCATGAAATTTAATAGGTAGGAGCATTTGTAAAAATTAAACGAATATTTCTAAAAAAATAGTGCCTGATTCTTAATATATTCAGGATATATTGAATAAACTAAAGTTTCAAAAGAATAATTTTAAATGTTTCATAACTTGTACCATTCATTTTTAAATCAGAATCACCAACCAAAGTTAGTTTTCTCTGTATTTGCAGGAGTTATTTTTCATTCCAGAAAAGGGTATATCAGTAAACACCATACTGAGGAATATGCTGAATAAATTGTAATGAATACATATAAAATGAGCATACAAAAAACCTTGAATATCTTTAAACTATGAGTATCTTGCATTTGATTGATTCAATAATAACATTATTTAACTTACTTCGCCAGTTATGTTCTCGAATATGTTTGCTTAAAATAATNCTCAATAATAACATTATTTAACTTACTTCGCCAGTTATGTTCTCGAATATGTTTGCTTAAAATAATGATGTTTATTAATTAAAAATCTATTTGTTATTATTAAACTACATCAGTTTCTTTCTATCCACATTTATTTATCTTTCTATCCACTTATATTTTCAGATACTCAGATACGTGCTAAATGGAAGAGAAGAGAGTAAAGAAATTGTTAAAATATTTGGCAATGAGAAGGAATTTTCCAAACTGGAAAATAATGTCTGGTGTAGGTTACAGTCTGAAGAAATGCAAAGCAAAAAACAAATATCGAGGACATGAAATTTTGGAAATTTTAATGTAATGAAAATTGTCAAGATGTTTTTGTAAAATTGTTCTTGAAACTTTGATGAGATGTAAAAATATTTGGAATAAATATTTTTGTTTTCATTATTGGTAAATGGAGCTGAATATTCTTGTAAGATATTTCATTATCTAATTATCTGAGGTGGTTATATGGTTTTAAACCATGTACGTATAATGTTTCAAAGTTAAATTAATAAGTAAAGTTTTCAAACAGCATTCTATGTATTTATGTTAGAATTTCACAGGGAATCAAACTGTACATTTTGGAGTAAGAGATAAGCAGAATCATTCAGATGACCAGAAAAATAATGATTCATAATACGTAAATAAGCCCAGTGTCGCACCCACGGGGAACCCCCTTCAAGTTTCTATTTAAGAATTATTCTGTAAATCGAAAAAAATGACTCACCTAATCGAAACTACANGCTAAAGGGATTAAAAACCCCCTTCAAGTTTCTATTTAAGAATTATTCTGTAAATCGAAAAAAATGACTCACCTAATCGAAACTACATAGAGCATAATTTTTTAAATCAAAATTGATTTATAGACATATATGAAGATTATGAGAATTCTCCGACTTCGAGTAAACTATTGACCTCAGAAACTTTTGACGAACCCAGGTTACAGCCAGGAATTCCTCGCCCTACCAGGGTCTCTGTAAATCTCGCAACGTAACCAGAAAGATCAGCATACAATCAGCTCCCATTCCGGAGATATCCCTCTCAACGGGGTAAACACTTCCTTCATACGGACGTGTTTGCATAACTTTTACGCTTTGAGGCGACATCAAGAATATTTCTCGTTCATCCAAATAAATTATAACATTTTCAGTACCCTCTGAAGGGGTTCCCCTCGAGTAGTCACTCTCTTGTATGTATAATTCATTTTCTATTAGAAGATATTTTTCATATGTTTGTGTTTCCAAGCTGCTCTACTGCTGGACAGTTTATTATTCTGGGATAAATATAACTAAATACTTAATTCCATTATTAGTCGTTCTTGTGCTTTGGTATGAAATATTATGTTATATACTCACGCAAAAAATCCGATCGAAATTCATGATAAAAATATACAAGGATACATAATTAAAGAGTACCTAATATGCCCTATTCCTGAGTACTGTCCCAGAAAATATTTTAAACTATTTGAAAAACACTATTGGGGGAAGGGTGTTCGAAAAATTGAGTTATTTGGAAGTTTAGAATATTTAATAGTTAAGTAATAAATATACTTTTAAAAATAGCATATATTAAAATAAAATCATAACAGTGTCGTATTAATTTGTAAACTTTACGGACATTTGAAGATGATAAATAATTTCAATTCATTTTCGAAACTGATGAATAAATCGTAAGAAGTCATGCTGTGCAGAGATCTGGACCGTTGAATAAGCAGACGAGAGCGTGGGATACGGGTCGGGATGTCATTTTATATATATCAAAAGATCGAGATTCATCGCCTTCGCGTGAACGATTTAGTGACAACAGATACCTGCCTCTCTATCTTGCAATGGTAAGATTACTCAACAGACGGCCGATCTAGAAAACAGTGTTGCTCTGAAGTTTCATTGCTTTGCCTCCAGTGTATACGTTTACTGTGCGTGATGAAGGTCGGAGCTTAATTATGTTTCACGTGTCTTTTTCCCATGTCCGCCATTCGGGGGCCTGTGTGTTTTTGTATTGGTGCTTTACCCGATTTGCGAGGAATTAATCAATTTTATTGTGTTGACAGTAGTTTTTGCGTTTCTTGTGAGTCATAAACTCTTAGATATGACGAGTGGATAGAACTTTGCCCAAAAAATATTTAAAATTTAAAAATTAGTGTAATTATCAAAATATCTTAATCGATGTGCAACGGTTGTGGATCTTCTAAACCATAGTCTGATAAAGCGTCAAGCGCTGGTTAAGCGTTACAGCGTGCTGTTTAAGGTAAGAAGAGATGTGAAAGAAAAACTTGTTTCTCGAATTGTTCGTTGNTGAAAGAAAAAATTGTTGTTTCTCGAATTGTTCGTTGGTATTGGCTTCTTTAATACAAATTTTGTTCAAGAATATTTGCCGTCAGGCACTCTTATTCTCGTTACAAATTATGCAACATTTTTCTTGAGTATTTTCATGACCTACGTTTCTTAAAATCGAGTGACCAATCTGCTAATTGCCTCATCTTCGTGCTTTATATATCTTACAAGTGATATAGCGGACATGTCTCTAGGGTGCTTATCCAGTAAATAAGTTCGATGAAACGTAAGAAATCTCTTAGTTTACCGCATATGAATCTGAATCATTCGAATAATACGAAACCCTTGCTTCATACGAAACAGTCTCGTTCACGAACACAATACTCACAATAGTAATAGTATTCATTGTCCTAGAGTGTCAACAACTTTTTGCCATAAAGGACCATATCATTCGGGAATCGTTCAATATAATTCCCTGCCTGAGAATATAAAATATATTATGAAATTGAATCTCTTCAAATCCACGGTTAAGAACAACCTCCTGCAATGTAAAAGAATTTCTACAATGTAAAGATTCTACAATGTAAAAGAATTTATTGATTTAAAAAAAAGTTAAATCTGTCTTGTATTTTATCAAGCCGCTGCTGTAGTACTTTTAAAATAACTTATAACAATTTCAAAAAATATTTTCTTGCATGATTGTGTTGTCTTATGGATCATATTAATTTAGTTTTATGTGTACTCAACTTTGGCATGGTTGTGTACATTAATTCTGTAGCCCCATTCTGTCTTGGGTACTGCTTCGGTTTTCCTTCGGGTAGAGGCGGATTTCGTATACAGGTTCTAGGGGCATGTTTATTGTAACAATAAATCGTGAATTTAGTGTTATTTCAATTCTTATGATTTTAAACACTATATTCAGAATAATCTATAGTTCGATAATAATTTGTACATGTAAAATAAATTTTGTGTGTTAAATTACAAACATATTGAAATTCTTTTAGTATTATAACTTGCAGCTAACTATCTTGTCTAGAAATTTTTGCTTAAATTTTTGAATCCGCCTCTGCCTTAGAACCCTTGATCAGAATTGATGGGATGGTCCCTTGCTTGCTTCTGGAGAGTAAATTAGTTTATTGTTCTCCACGTACGAAGTTTATACTGCCTTTTTTACAATGTATTATTATTATTATTATTATTATTATTATTATTATTATTATTATTATTATATATGGAATCTGAGTTTGGTTCTTTGAAAATTTAAAAATTCGAACTCTATTCTTCTACTCCCTAATTTTTAGTTTGTGAAATATAAATTAAAAGCTAATTATGTATTGTAATCTAATTAAAATTTATCCTTCATCTGTAAAATGGTTATAGGTGATGAACATTCTTTTTACTTTCTCATATACGTGATCTAGAGACAGTATTGTAACCAAGAAAAAAATCGCGAGATTTTGACGGAAATATTCGTTTCTAGTGTCACTGACACCGAAAGTTTTTTTAAAATATGACGTGCGTAATACTGTATTGACAGTAAAATACCGGAAGGTGGCTGAATACCTCCCACACTGACACTTCTTCGTTCCCAAACGTCTTGACCCAGAGTTACTGTCCCACACAAACAACCTTTCTCTGAAACTAACATCCTTACCCTTCGCTGTAGGAATGATTCGCCTACTGGATATTTCTTAGTGCTAACTATTTTTTACTTTGGATTCTGCGCAAAATTAAAAAAAATGGTACCAAAGAATAGTCATTTTCAATCAATCATTTTCCCTTTATTTTATACGCAGAAGATTAAACTGCTGTTGTCAACATCAATATAAGATGCATGAAAATCGTTGCTTTTTTCTTTGTAAAGTTAGTTTGCGTACTAGATAGATAAGTCTTAAAAGTGTATGAGAAAGCGTGTGCATTTGTTCTACAACACGTTTTAATAATAATAATAATAAATTTATTGTCAAAAAACAGTACAAACTGCGTATGACCACGTGGAGGGAAAAAAAAACTAATTTACTCTCCGGAAGCAAGCAAGGGACCATCCCATCAATTCCGATCAAGGGCCCTAAGGCAGAGGCGGATTCAAAAAATTCAGCAAAAATTCCTAGATAAGATAAAAAGTTAGCTGCGAGTTATAATACTAATAGAATGTCAATATGTTTGTAATTTTAAGCAAAAAATTACATGTAAGTTATTATCGAACTATAGATTATTCTGAGTATAGTGCTTAAAAATTGAAATAACACTAAATTCACGATTTATTGTTACAATAGACCCGCCTCTAGACAAAGCCTAGAGAACCTGTATGATAAATCCGCCTCTACCCGAAGGAAAACCGGAGAAAAACCCGGGCCAGGATGGGGCTACAGAATTTATGTACACAAACGTGCCAATGTTGAGTACACATAAAACTAAATTAATATGAGCCATAAGACAACACAATCATGCAAGAAAATAGTTTTTGAAATTGTTATAAGTTGTTTAAAAAGTACTACAGCAATGGCGTGATAAAGCACAAGACGAATTTAACTTTTGTTAAAATCAATAAATTCTTTTACAGTGTAGAAGCACTGGTGCAGGAGGTAGTTTTTAACCGCGGATTTGAAGATATTCAATTTCATAATATCTTTTATATTCTTGGGCAGGGAATTATATAGAACGATTCCCGAATGGTATGGTCCCTTTTGGCAAAGAGTGGTTGACACTCTAGGGCGATGAATATTACTACTATTGCGTGTATAGTGTTATATGAAGTTAATATGAAGTTAAGGTAAATAAGAGGGATAAAGTTGTAAAAAATTTCTAAATGTTTGGAATATGACTTGAAAGTGAGTCAAAGCGAAGGGGTGGGGTATTGTTTTTTTTGGTGGAGGGGGAAGAGACTCGCCAATTTATGGGAAGTGGTTTGTGTCATAGGGTTAAGGGGAGTGGGTGCCTCTGTTTATATCCTATCGAACCTATGTTCACGTTCCTCTAGCCCCTCCCATAAATAAATCCTGGGTGCGCCCCTGAATAAGTCATAATATTTTTCAGAGTAATGTCAAGAAACAAATTCACTTTTTATCTTCATACTTTTTACACATGGTGTTTCCTCATGTAAAATAGTGATAAATTATTATTTATATGACCATCTTCAGGGTTTTGCTTATTTGTTACTCCAAAAGGACTTGGTTTCTGTGTTAACCATCATATATGATGATGAAATTTAATACTCCATAATTGATGACACCAATAATAATGGTGGCCTTCATCCAGATAGGAATTTAATATAATCTAACAAATAAAAATAAGAATATTCAAAGCAGTTGACTATTATAAAATATTGAATCCTCCAAAATTAGAATAAAAACGTGTTAAATATTTCATATGAATTTATACAAGATTTTCCACCCAGTAAGGTTATTAAATTTTCCCCTCAACTTCATTAAACACGAAACAGAGAACCAAAAATGAGATCCCAACACTAATACTTTGTATAAATGCAATTCATAAAAATTATTACAAATTAAAAAATCACATCAATTTTATTGTTAAAAGTACCAATAATATAATTCTATGGTGCCTTCTAAATTATAGTAACATGTTTATAGGGACATTAAATTGAACTTGACAAAAGAGTTTCGAATCAGTCAATTTACTGCATGTTGCTGTAAAAAATTATTTTTTTCCATATGATTCCATTTTCATCCCATCATTACATTTGTTTCTAAACTTTTCTTAAATACCTGTGAGTTTTTCAAAGAAATTGAAACTTCCGATTTCGAGATAGTAAAAAAATATATTTATGTTTTTACATGATTAAGTTTTTACAGAACCAATTTTAACACGTTCAAGCTTATGGAAATCTCAAGAAAATGTCTTAAATTTCGACTCTGTACGTCAAATATTTTCGAAGGTACAGACATTCAAAATATTAGTAAACGCGCCCGAAATGGCGCGAATATCCACCGTTTGATGATTAATAACTGGACAGTCAGAAAAATCTAAAATTTTGTATTTTTCGTATGAATCAATGGATCAACGAATAAATAAAAATCATCTAATTATGAAACATGAAGGTCTAATTTTGGTCGATTTCACAAGGAAATACAAGCTAAATGCAAGCCATTGGGTTAGCAATATGAAGCGTGAAGAGAAGTTGCTGAACTTCAATGCAATTGCTCTATTTACTTGCTTGATATTATGCGTGTTTAAACTTTCGTTAGCTATTACATAACTTCAATCAAAGCTGAAAGCTTACCACTTATGGACAATTATGATTTCTATTCTTATCTTTTTTTAAATTATTATAGTGCCTGATTATCGGTATGCGCATTACTAGAATGAAAGTATCAGGGTTTAAACACAAAAAACTTGTGTGTTTTTTACCTTTCGCAAATATCCCTTCCGTTTCCTCTCCAGCTTTCCTTTGGTCAATCTGATCGCAATTGATGCGATCAGACTTTCAGACTGTCGGACTTTCGGACTTTCGGACTATGGGACTTTGGGACTTTGGGACTTTGGGACTTTGGGACTTTGGGACTTTGGGACTTTGGGACTTTGGGACTTTGGGACTTTGGGACTTTGGGACTTTGGGACTTTGGGACTTTGGGACTTTGGGACTTTGGGACTTTGGGACTTTGGGACTTTGGGACTTTGGGACTTTGGGACTTTGGGACTTTGGGACTTTGGGACTTTGGGACTTTGGGACTTTGGGACTTTCAGACTTCTGCGGAGTGTTAGGAAGTACCCGGGTTCTAAGATGTGACCTGGTTAGTATTGGTTGTCAGACCACTGAGAATTGTTGCGGTAATTCAATTACATTGCTATTAGGCGCGAATGACATAACTTGAAACAGTTATTTCGGGATAGCAACTTGTAAATTTTGGAGATTCGGATAATCTGGGTAGATTTCCGAATTAATTGTTAACACCAGTATTCATATCTGTGCGTAATTGATGTTTTCAGATAGCATTAACTGTGTAATGACAAATTCATACTTGTATTTATGATTTGAGAGTTCGTTCAAGTTTGTAAATACGCAGATTTCAATTTAACTTGTATTAAAGGAATATTTTATTGTTATTACACGAGTGTTTGATTGCTTGGTAAACCAAGCTGGTGGCAGCGAACTCTACCATAAGGGTTGTGGTTTATGGTTGAATCCCGTTTCTACCCAAAAAATACCCACATCGCATCTGGGCTTGTGGTGTGGTGTAACAGTCACTTAGAAATAATTATGTAAGAGAACACATATATAAGGGAACTGGTTGTTGCTGACGAACATGCTGAAAAATATGTTGAATCATCACAAACAGAATTTACTGAGAGATATTGCATTATATTATTTAAAGTGAGATATTCTTTCATAAGTTTCCGTACACATCACCTCAATTATCTTTTACTTGGCAGTATATAATTACAATTTTTTTTAAAATATTGGTATAAAATGATCGCTCTGATTTTGTCGTTTAACATTTTTCATTGAATGTTTTAAATATTTATATTATTGTTATTTCATATTATATATTTTTGGTATGTCCATTTCGGAGTATATCCTTTCATGATCAGTGTAATGGAACGTAGCTTGCGATAAGACACCGACACAAACAGTGATCCCGAGAGGTTGCGGATTTCAGCTGGTGACTCGCAGATGAAACGACGCTGCACAATCAAGATAATCGAATTGTGCGTGAGAATGTGAGATTTAAAGGCGGCTCCAGACATCCAGGCGAATCCCGAATGACGAGCATCGCTCATCGCCACTGCTTGGCTTCCATTGATGCGCCCAAAAGACCGACACGCAGAGTATAGGGCGTGCACGGATATTCGTGATGTGGCAAAGAGCTTGCAACCCATTCACAACATTCGCTACTCGGTGAGCGATCACTGGGGATTCGCCGAATTACGAATGTCTGGAGCAGCCTTGACTCTCCCTCGCTCCGAAAGTGGCTACGTTTCCATTTCTTTCATTCGCCATTCAATTTCTCATACTTTTGCCTACGCTTACATGAAACACGCCTCTCTCGGCCGTCATTAACTTCACTCCTTACCGTATTATATGAAATTTTGTTTGAAACTATTTCTAAGTATGTATTAAACACATGAAAAATATCCAACTATTGCCCCCTCTAAAAGCTCGCGCCCTAGGCTACAGCCTGTTTAGTTTGATGTATATTGGGCCTTGAACATTGAGAGGAAGTTGGAGCAAAGTATTCGGCCAGTAATAGCATAATCGGATCTCCAACAGCACTCGTTTTTTAAACTTTCATTATCATTTTACAGAACTTTTCTTCGATAAGCCTATGGCTCTAGATAAGGTTACAGAATATACCGTAAAATATTTAATTAATAAAATAGAATGGGGAAACCATGAGTACTCCATGTGTAGTTTCATTTTTTTAATGCCATTAAACTACTTCACTATTTTAAGTTTCATTTTATGTGTATGATGTGTGAAACAAGTATTTACGAATCCATTGATATATCGGGTGATGTCTGCGAAGCTACTTATTTAGCAATGAACGGAATGGGAATATATTCCGGAGTCTGAATTGGGGAGGAGGATCAATGCCTAGTTGATAGTAGACGGTACCGGGTGCTGAGGGAAGGTTAGAGAAGAAATTGTGGGATGATTTTGTTATGTAGGAGAAAATCGTCTCCATATTCAGATCGGCACACAGATTTTTGTTTGTTACGTACCAATGAGCGTTTACAACTATCCTTAAGAGCTCGGTTTGAGCCCGACTTGGATATAGAAAATTTGCTCAATTTTTTAGTGTTGTTCAGTTAAACAATGGAAAACAAATCTTTACACTGTTCTTACTACCATACGTTTGTAATATTGTTGAGTGCTGATAAACTCAAGGAAAACTCCATGAAAAATATTTCTTTTCGATCGAAATAGAAGGGAAATGTCAGGAAGAAATTAGTTTATTGTCCTCCACGTGGTCATACGCAGTTTGTACTGTTTTTGACAATAAATTTATTATTTATTTATTTCATTCCAAAACACATCGGAAATTATTACGATAATTTTATGAAGTCTCTCGTCCTAGAATACTAATGCATCCTTCATTAAATTTGCAACAAAGCATACGTCACCCAATTTTGTTCCTTTTTCTTTCAGATTGAAGAGATTCAAAGTTATTAAAATCGCAGAAGTAATCATCTAAGGAAATATGAATTTTCTCTCAACTCTTCATATAAAAATACCATCAACTCTTGTTCAAGTGGATTATTATCAATATAAAGAACTGGAACGTTTACTTTTTTATTCTCCAACGCCATTATCTAATGCAGTAAAAACCCTCTTAACCGATCTGTTCCGTCCTAGACCCAGACCAGTTATCCGTTTGGCATGTTAATCCGAAGTTTCAGTGAAAAATCGATTTTCTTTCTAAAAGAACCTAGAATTTTATCAGGTTATCACGAATAAAGAAGCTAATGAGACGTCATTGCAAACTCGTTTTATTGTACTGCATATACATAGCGAACACGAAAAATTGATTTATAGAAAAATAGATGTATGTACACTTTTTTTTAGAAAAAAACTCTGAATCAAGAGAGGGATAAAACTCGCAAACTCCCTCCCCCTCCGTTCTTCCCGCCGCAACACAAATACATTGCACACCTTTCTTTCCTGGAAAGATCCGTCGAACATGTTTTTGTCACTACCTACCAGCTACTGTAATAAATTATATTAAATAGCCAATGCATTGCTTAAATGGCCGGTAAGGTGGGCTTTCAAAGCTAAAATAGATGCCAGTATACGAGTACAATACGGGGAAAGAGAGAAAGAAAAACTGTTCCAAGGTATAGACCGGTTGGTCCGAGGCCGGTTAAGAGGTACTTGATTTTTGTTTCATTATTCCCATTAATTAATAAGTTCTTTATTCCCTTCTGATCTAGGTCACACGTCGAGAACAGGCCAAAACATTACAACTCGCAGTAACGTGCTATGACGCGTTCAACCGTCACCAGCGTTGGAGCACAAAGCATCCGACTCCCGTTTGCAGAGGCGGCAAAGGCGCTCTTGGAGTTGACAAGTAAAAGCGCTTCTGCATTCCGAACACATCACCTTCAGCGGTGAAAACTCGAGGAACGTTGTATCGCTTATCCTCATTGGATCGAAATCACTATTTCTCATCGGTCGGGAGAAGTCGACGATCAACGGTAACGAATCAGGTCTAAAGCAAGATTAATACTGAAGCGTCCTTCAGTTTGACACTACAAGGAATATGTTACTCGACGTTAATTTATTAAGTCCAATTGTTTTTACTTGGTCTTGAGAGTTGCGTAACATTTTGATATTGAGAATGATTTTGTATCATAACATTATTCTGTATACACTTGCCTAATCGAGTTGAAATTTTAACTAAATAAGGGAGGTTAATGAATAATTCAAATTGTTTCAAAGCTGGAGGAAGGAAAATAAATCTAACAGCCAATTTATTTTATTCTTTATCATTTTCTTGACAAGATTGACGCCAGTAATTGCAATTTTCTTATTTACAGTAACTTATTTTCGGAGATTTTTTGATAACTAATCGCTCGGTATAGATTCGTATATTATTACGTAAATCTTAAGTGTTTTTATTATGCTGTGTCAGGTTATTTAGCTCTCCGATTGCGTTCAAAAGCACTGAAGTGAATAATCTTTTGAGCTTCTCATTTATACAAAACGTTGCAGAGAAAATATATTGCAATACCCACTTCCACAATAAAATTCGTATTACAGAATAATTATTTTCAAATAACACCTTTTCATGGTTTTGCCAACAGAGAGAAAGTTTTATATCGTCGTCCGAAACGCAGAGAATTGGAAAGAAATTGTGGAAAGAATAACAAATTTTGTAATTTAAAGAATATAAATTCAATGGAAGTTCTTGTAATTTAGAAGTAATGTTCTTCATAAAAGCATGTGAAATCTTAAAAGAAGATTTCAGAGCATATTTTCAGCTGCAGTGAGGAATCTAATGCCGCCTAAATATTGTAGTGGCACATATTTGTGCCGGTGTCGAAAATAGGTAAATTACAGAAATCGGCACATTGCCAAGGAACTTCCATTTACATCCTGTAAGCATACAAAGAATGAAAATGAAATAGATCTTAAGACTTTTTAGTGATAACCTTAATTATTTAAAATAATTGTTAAGAAATTTACTGCCATCAGAAGTATGACAAACCTCAAAATAATGTGTAGCAATGAACAACATAGAAATATTAAACCAAGTCAAGCTGGCGTTACATCGACTTCAGCGATCTTGTGGGGGGAAATATCTGTCATCTGGCCCTGCTCAGCAAGACTCCGCAAGTATTGATGTCTGTTGCGATGTCTACTGCCGCCGTGCCGGCGGACACTCGTTTGACGAATGACTCAAATCGTCTCATGTTCAAACTACACCGATCGAAGAATTATATAAAATTATATTTTTTATTATCTTCTCTGAAACGACTTACAGAATCACATGGAATTGAATTATTCTTAGAAAGGAAAATGCTCGTATAGTACAAAATAAAACAACAATAATATTTAATATTAATTTACAAATAGGTTTACTACCGATTACAAGAAATACTGAAGAACTTAGGCTGCATAATTTATTAACAAAAAGTGTAATAATCTTGAGGTAAATGAAGTTATTTTTTGTGGTTTAGAAGAACACGATAAATGACAGCGATTGAAGACCAACACCGCAGGAAGTAGCATGAAGTTTTCCGAAAATACTTTAAGGTATTATGTCCGTCAAAGCGACTAGGATTTACCACTCCAAAAACATGTTTCAAATGATAGTTTGAATCTTTCCTTATCCAGTGAATTTTCATACCCTATTTGCGAAAAATTTTGAATTATTTGACTTTAAATTACTATGGGCTTATATGGAGAAGCTTGCGTGCTTATGCATATATTTCTTCCGTGTACCCTACACGTGGAGAAGATATGTGATAACTTTCAGCCAGGTGACATGGTGAGCCGGGAATCGAACCCGGGACCCATGTTCTATCGCAGGGATGTTAACCATTACCCCACCCGCTCGCCTTTCGCAACTGTACATCATTTCCAACCAGACCAGAGAAATGTCTCAAGTCTTCCGGAGTTTAGGTCTGGTTGAAAATAGTTTACTGCTGTGGAAGGCGAACGGGTGGTGTAGTGGTTAACTCCCTTGCGATCAAAGCAGGAACCTCAGGTTCAATTCCCGACTCGTTATGTGCTTATGTTCTTTTGATATGCTGGCAAAAGTACGTTGTCAGAGTGCCTATGTATATAACTTGAGTTTCTGCATGTAACACATATCATTATCAATTGAACTTATATTTTATGGACTCTTCTCTGTTAATTTTAATGTGGGTTAATGGAATTAATATTTTGTTAGGAGTACGTTCTTGCAATAATTATCAAATAATTTTTTATGTGAAGTTTATTTTATAAGTATTTATAATATGGTGTACTAAGATTTTAGTGAGCAACATATTTCTTCTACACAGATGAGGAGATTTGTAATAACTAAGCTATAACTATATCTATATATTATGTAATGTTATCACATATTTATGAAACAACTTTATTATCTCCTTCATCACCACCATCTTTTCACATTTTATTGGATAAATAGCTATGTTTGACCAAATTAAGCAGACCACAATTTTTATTATAAACACATGCTACAGGTAGATATGTAACTTTAAAAACACATGCAACAAGTCAACATATTAAAGCATTGAAACATTATTAAATGTGTACACAATGTTTTGGTACTAATTTTTGTACCATCATCAGGTGAACATATCTGAGCCTATGCTCAGGTCATACTAAAGTGATAAGAAGTACAAAGTACCAAAAACTTAACTACTAAGGGATATAGTGGAGATGAAAAATAAACAATATACATATAAGACATGAACCTAGTTTGAGTTGTAAATGGAAAACAAATTAAATAAAAATGTCAAATTTTTGGTACCTATGAAGTGTCAGTCCGAAAAAAAGAGTACATTTGCTGCTTTTTATGTATAACATTTCAAATTTGTTTCTTTTATAAAAGTTTTCTTCTATACATAGAACTTTAACATTATTCCACAGAAATTCATCAATTTGGATTAGATGGTGATGGGATACCACAGAGAGGTTGTTACCATAAGTGTTGGATTTTTGTTTCTTAATTCTGGTTTTTAATAATCTTTTTGTCTAGCCAATATATTTATATTCACAACCTTTGTAACTTTTTTGATAAACTACATTCATTAACTCACTGGTTTCAATCCTATTCCTGCCTTTCTTAACAAAATTCATACCACAGTACGTTTTGAAAATAACTTTGGTATTAGTATCCTGGAACATTTTACGCAAAGGAGTAACTAAATTCTCTTGATATGGAAAAACTGCAGGATTTTTTATTTGGAGTGGATATGGTACTATTTGTATGTTTCTGAAAATCACAGTTAAACTTTAAATATTGAATTTTTTGATGTAAGTGTTTCTTAATGAATTGTATAGGATATTAATTAGCAGTTAATATATTTGACACTAAATTTAAATTTTTTCTATGCAATTGAACATCAGAAAGTAAAATAGCGTTATCAGTTAAGTTCTACACAATAGATTTTTGTTTGATGGGATAGTTTGATAGGAAGTTCAAAGCTATATGAGCAAGTAGGTTACTGAAACCAGATAAAATTAAGTTTGTGTTACCCACAAAACACAATAACATCTAAAAAATTAAGTTACAATCTTTCTCCCCTTCAAGGGTAAACTTTAATTTTGGATGGTATTCATTGAAAACATGTACTCTCTACGTTCTTCCATCTGTTCAAAATACTATTTATAACAAAATCATTTGGCACATTTGTAAATAATGAAACTACATCCAAAGAAATTATCAGGAATAACAATGTTCTTATACTTATGGGTAAACTCAAAGCTATTCTTACCAGAAAAATTTGGTTCAATCAACATAGGAGACAAAAGATTAAGTATGAACTTTGAAAATTCATAAAGGGGGCTGTTGATAGAAGGCACAATGATTCTGTAAGCTCAGGTAGATTAGCTGAAGTAATATGTGATTCATTAAATGTTTTCTTATCGATGTATTCATTCTGTAGCCAAGTCTTAAAGAGTATTTTCAACTTATCCAATGTTTTATTTAAAGGACTATGCATAACGGGATCTGATAAAACTAGTTCTACATTATTTATGTAGTCTCTTCTATAAATGCTAGAATCTGATAAAACTAGTTCTACATTATTTATGTAGTCTCTTCTATCAACGGAAACAGTGAAATTACCCTTATCAGCACTAGTAAACATAATATCTTTATTACTTTTTACAAAATATTTGGTAGCAAACAGTTCACTATTGATTTGATCATAATGGTATAGAATATGGAATTATTAGTATTATTCCTGTTACAATGTTACATTTTATTTGAAATTAGAAATATTCCGCTTTAACGAGAAATATACTCTTCTAAATAGTGCTAATTAAAAAAAACAATCTCTTGATCATTTTGGAATAAAGTTTTTGCTTTAAAAGCAGTAAACACATCTCTTAAAACATGAGGGAAATTCCTATATTTCCGAGAGCCAGAAAACAAATTTGACACCCATTAATAACTATTAACAATATGAAGCACAGGTAACTATTTTTGGTTCTGTATTTTCCCCAACGTCACGCACAATGGTAAATATTTCGTAGATTATAGTTAAAAAGTTATAATTTTAAAGGTGCTTGTTACAACACACCGCAAGCCCAGATGCGATGTGCGTATTTTTTTAGTAGAAGCGGGATTCAACCATAAACCACAACCTTTATGGTAGAGTACGCTGCCACCAGCTTGGTTTCCCCAAGCAATCAAACAGGAGTGTAATAACAATAAAATATTTAATTTAAATTAAATAGAGATCTGAATATTTACAAATGTAGACAAACTCTCAAATCATAAATACAAGTTTGAATTTCTTATTACAGAGTTATTGCTATCTGAAAGCAACAATTACACACAGTTATAGATACTGGTGTTATGAATTAACTCGGAAATCTACCCAGATTATCCGAATCTCAAAAGTTTCCAAGTTGCTATCCCGAAATTACTAACTGTTCCAAGTTACGTCATTCGCGCCTAATAGCAATGTAATATAATTACCTCAGCAATTCTCAGTGGTATGACGACCAAAACTAACCAAGTCATATTTCAAATAACCTGGGTACTCCCATGCCCTCCGCAGAGTCTCTAGTCTGAAAGTCACTTAGGATCTGCAATCCTCCCAATATATACAGAGAAGCGGAGGTCACGTGACTACACCCTCGCTACTGTACTGAGCACTCTACATCAGCTTGGTCACCCCTCAGCTTCTGAGAATACTGCGTCCCTTTTGGCTGACCATTATTTTTGGCGACCACTGGAATATTCCCTCCACACTCGCTTTTCTTCTGAGGGCGTTCATCTCAGTTTTCAGAAGTAGATGGGAACTGTTCAGCCTCTACACAATAAACGGGAAGTCTTAGTAGCGGCATTTTTCCTTATTTGGCGGCGACTGGCCCGACCCTTAATCTCCTTAGGAATTTCCGGCTAGCAAAATGCTTGAAAATGTTAATATTTCAAAAATCTATAAACTGCACTGGTCCAGATGTTACAGTGCTCTTATATACATGCATATTTACAAATATTCATCTTACAATATGCCGTGATAAGTAATGTTTTAGAAACCTTTTTCAGTACATAATAACACTTTTGTGCGAGCATCGGCCGAACTTACACCATATGAGAACGCCCGTATGCAAACTTTCATAGCAACAGCTCTTTTAAGGGCTTTAATGACCTAGACGGGGAGCCCTAAAGCATGATAAATACTACAAAAATAGTTCATTTGTTTTTCATCATTACACTTCTCTGAATATATGTATTTTTCAATATGATGTGGAAACTGATACACTTTTTTCAGTTTTCAACTCTTAAATGTCTTCTATTGAATGAAGTATTCTAGATCTTGGTGGAGCAATACGCATTTCGCCGTGTTTTCAGGTAGAAATGTTCATTTATTTTAGGATTAAGATCCATCCTAACCTCCAACCCAGCATGCTGGAAAGTTATAGTCAATTCCGCGTTGAAATTAAACGATATGAGTTGGAAAACTCTGTCGTCTGACTCAGCATTTTCGATTGCCTCCAATTGATATGAGGCGCTTTGCACCAATCTGCAATGGATCCGGCGAGTCCAGTCCGAAACTTGAGGCAGGACATGGCGTAAAATTTCGGCGACGGCAACGCCGTCAACATTGTTATTGTTGTTGATGACAAGGTACATGAGGACATGTTCCCATGCATCTTTCGTAGTCTGAGACACAATTTTCCAAGTCACTGCGTCGATTTCGGGGTAAGTGGACTGGAGCAGTCCCACATCTTCTACATGCTTGTTGCTCGCCATCTGATTTCAACTGATCCGAAACAAATGACCGAGACGTCGCGTCATTATCAGTAAATAGAATGGTTTCCACCGGCTTTACCATAGCCCGATAATTTTTCGGTGAAAACAGTACATATATAAATTAAACAAGGTAGCAAGAGCAGGTTATGCTTGTCTTCGACTTGGGGGATGGAAATTAAGGAAATTGAGCGAGGATCGAGATTCGCAGTGCCCTTTATGCCGAGAACAAGAGGACTGGGTCCACGTTCTGCTGAGTGGCGTTAACACTAAAATAAAAGGGGGAAAAAGTGGCTTCTTGAGGGATGATACGACAGAAAACAAGGAAATTACATTCTAGCTTTTAAAATAATGCGAGGTACTAAAATCTCCGTTATCTCACTCCTTGACAGGTTTCTGAGTCTGGTTAGAAAAAAGAGGGTTGCGGAAATGAAGGGGATTGACCAGAATGATTGAATTTAATTTATTATTATTATTATTATTTTTAGTGGTGATAGTAATATAAGCAATATACATTAGTCTGCTTCCATTTTTTCTTCATGGCATGTGATTTACTTAAATGGTAAGTTCATTTACTTCGTAAAAATAGCAACCTGAAGAAAAAGGCAAATATGCGGATATGGTTACATATATATGTACGTATATATCGGTAAATAAGTAAACATAGATTTTTATTTATGGGTATATATTGGTATGTGTGTACATATTATTTACTCTCCATATACGTATATAGGTTTTTATTCTTTCTATGAGTTTATTTGTTTCTGCCGCCGAATTCTCTTGTTCTGTCACAGGTTCCTAGTTACCATCCAGCTTTTTCTTTTCTTGCTTAG
>NNCF01126508.1:0-76536 GCA_002313205.1 Laupala kohalensis
CCCTCTGTCTCTCACACACACACGCCCTGTCTCACACTAATGCGTGTCAAATCGTTTTACTTTATCACATGCATAGTATATAGAAAGTCTTTGTAGTCTTGAAAATATTCGAAAGCGAGATTTGAACGGAAATATCCATTTTAGGTGTCCCTGATTCAAAAAAGTTGTTTTTAGCACAAAGTCCGTCCTACTGACCACGCGCAGCGCTTATGAGTAAATGGACGCATATATTTAATTCATATTTAGTATTTACTGTAGAATTTACATATTTTCGATGCACGTGCTCTAATTTTTTTACTAAAAAAGGGAACTTCACATGAAGGTCAAAATAACGGTAACGATTTTGCTTAAATTTTCTGTACGTGTATAGCACAATTAGTATGCATTACATCCGCATTAGCAACATTTTTATTGAAAGTTTGGTATAGACGCAGTAAAATAATTTGTCTGCTACACTTACACATTATTTTACTGTTTCAAGATGCTTGAATAATATTTAGCAGAGTAAATGGACCATAGCAGACAATACACTTTTCGTAACTGAAATGAAAGATGATAAACTAAATAGGAGGACAGCAAACGCAGTGCAGATAAGAAAATACATCAATTTCTGTCAAAGAAATTACATTAACATAACACTATTACGATATTTATAAGACTGATGTGTCGCTATGTGTTTTGATATAGTTCTAAATATTTATTTTACTTTCTAATTTCAAATAAAAAACAGTAATAAGTTAATCTAGCGACTTTGAGCATGAATGGAAGGCACAGGAAGACGACTACATCCCTGAAATGACTTTCACTATAGAATTTTTTCTCATTCTATGCTGCTGGCGGAGAAATGTATATGAGAACGTATGTGCAATGGTTTTGCACCACTAGATTTAAGTTGCCATGTTTCGTGAGGAATTCCGCTACATACGGTGTCATTTTAAACCATTGTACAATTCCACGTCAAATCACCCTGCGATGTAACCCACTGTCACAGATTTTAATGAAATTTCATGTGGTTTTTCTATTTATGGATATTAGATGATTTCCCAAATTTTATAGGATTATGTTCATTAGTTTCAGACATATGAATTTTTAAAGTTACGCCAAATACGGCCGGTTTTTCTAGGCTCGCCAAACATTAAGTCAACATAGTTTTGCGTTTGTCGCTCTAAAATATTAATGTTCCATTCGATTTCAGTGAAATGTATGTAGCTTGCGCAGAATTTAATGCTGTATCTTATGGTATAATTAATGGTCAGATTGTAGCTCATCTTCAGGGCTAAAATTAACTTTAAAGTGGAAAAATATTTAAAAATAAAAACCCGACACGGGTTTAGAAGAAAAAAAAATCATTTCTGTCACCTGCCGTAAAGTGATTATTTTATTAGATTTGTTTAAAATTTTGTTACAGCCCATACAATCAAAAGACCACTAATTTTTTGCATCATTTTAAAACTGTCCTCTTTCTAGTGTCGTGTAATTTCACATGTCAGGTTACCCGACTCCAAACACTTGACGAAAATAAGACGAACTCGTACTTGGAACTTAAATAAACTCACTTTTTATAACAGTACAATAAATAATAGCTAGACTTATTAAATACACCTTAAATGTATTAAATAATATAAAATATTGAGCACATTAAATACACAAAAAACCCCGCCCTGGGCCTCATTAGGTGTATAGTTACGCTACTGTACCACAGCAAGTTACATGGAATGACGATGGATTCCAAGTTACGTCGACGTTTTACTAGAACAAAAACAAAAAATGTTTCTTCGAAAGAGGACATTCGATCCTCAAATATTCTGAACATGGATTAGGAATGCGTTCATTCTCGAGTGAAAGACGAGTGTCAAATGATATCCCGCGGCTTAAGTTAAATTTACACTTTCAATCACTCTCAAATTGCTATTTCGAAACAATTTAACAAGTAAAAAACTTTTTTTTTTGCTTTAGGGCCGTCAACATAAAATTCATTAGAGCCCTTTTTTTTAAATCCCTCGATACCAATTGAAATAAGTGATATTAGTATTATTTAAAACTCCGGTTTCAATTCTTTGACTTCGGATCACATAACAATGTTTAACCACGGAAGCGCCAACATAGAATAATATAACTTTTTAAAAAAATACTTCATAACTGTAAAAAATATTTAAAATTTGAAAGAAAATTGCGTTCAAATCTTTCACTTTTAACTGCCGCACAGCAAATTATGAACGCTTGATCAGTGTGAGAGGAATAAGAGGCAAGAACCCCACCCCGTGTAATGTTAAATGCCACATTATTTTTCTTTCGGTATTGTTTAGAGATGAGAAGAAAATTGCACGAAAAATATCTGTAACGTAACATAATGCTGGCATTCTGGAGTAAATTTCTACTTTAATAGACTTTTGAAATGAAAGAGAAAATTGTCACTCCAACGGACTCGCGACAGCCAGTCAACATGTAACACTCTTTCGCAGAGATGCCTGGCGCAGATTTTTCCACTACTACAATGCTTCCCTTCCTCTGCGTGTCATCGGAAGTCGAAGCCAACAATGATGCATTAGGTGTCGTAATCGTAGCAGAGTACAATAGTAACTTGTCCTCAGTAAACAAGCCCTAGGAGATTCACGCGGCTGCATCGACGCGCAGACTGCCCGGCGAATTCCTCCCACGCAGACAGGATGTACATCCGGTTGGTCATCGCGCCAACATATGCTTTACGCGCTTCACATCTCTTTCGGAAGTAGCGTGACACGGAACACTGATTGTGGACTTCCGTACGATATAATACAGAGGAGGAAAATCAACACTACTGTTAGATACACGGCAATATTTAATACTGAAGACAACAGAAAACTACATTTTAGCTTTGTCGAAAAGTTGTTTCTTCAGATCGGTACGTCACTGAACACAAATTAACCTGTGAAACTTCGTTGACACAACGGAACTTTCAATGGGACTAACTACAACTTGGGTTATATTATCCAACTACATATAAATAATACGTGCATTTGATTCTCGGAATTATTGACAAGTACTTATGCATCCCCGTTGCGAACATGCGCATACGTAACCAACGATCGAAACACATTACAGAGCAAACAATTATTTAAGTTGTAACAGTATTCCTCGATAGATATTTAAAGGAAATCACATAATTATACTCAATACATCTCATCGATGTTCGCACTTAAAGGAAAAATACGGAAGTATTCTCCATAATTGTCCTTCTGGTGTAAAAAGTAAAATAATACATGAAGAAACATACCGTAAATGATATCTTTTATAGCACGTCCTATTCATGAATTAACTAATATTTATAACCAACTTTGAAACATTATTTAAAGGAAGACACTTTACCTGTACCAAATAGTTATGAGTCAGTAAATAAAAACTTAGTAATGATGATACAATTAGTATGGTTTCCTTTTACTTGGTTAACTTTTTATAAAAAGTATATCATGTATACAAGTTTACCTAATGATTTATCGTTTAATAACATTTTATCTCGATGTAGAAAAATTGAACCAAAATATGAAATTGTCATTACATTAAGACTGATTATTGACCCTCCTATTATTACATTTAATGAAGAGGTTATATCAAGTAGAGGGATCACCATTGATAACTTCTATAACCCGCTTTTATCGGAGTTTACTTCAAGTGATCTCGAAAGTTCCTGTTATAATAATTTAAATTCTGTTTCCTTACTTTATGCTCATTGCGCTTTATACGCTAAAACATAAAATTATTACACTTTAAGAACACATTATGCTTTGTCTCGTATTTTGAGACATCAGGTGTGTTCCATGGTAATCACAGTATTACAATTGAATCATCTGGACAACGTAAAGGGGAGGGGAGAGAAAAATAAAATTTAGGCGATAAAGCTATAGTGCAGTCAGGTAATTGTTTCCGTTCTGAAAAAATTGATTTGTAAGTACCATCTTGCTACTACTAGTTATTATCCTATAAGTTTAATGAAATACGGAAGTAGGCTTGTACATTACCTAAATAATACAAAATATACATAAATTTGAACATTTGATAAACAATCACCAATTAGTAGTAAAACTTTTGTAGCTTTTCTTCATCTTAGAGTAACATCCCGAACATTACGTAGATTAAATCTTCAAGAAAACGTATGGTAGGTTAGAAAAATAAACAATCTCATCTCGCAAGTCCAGGAGAGAGAAACGATAAACTCCACACAAATGTTCACAGGTTTTAAAAAATTGTACTTCTTGCTACAGTGGACAGACTAAATGCACATTACTGACAGGAAACAAAGAACAACTAAATATTAACACACAATGCTGTATCTCTACATCGTTTAGATGAAGATCATTCGATAGATTGGCATTTGTTTAGGAACCAAACTACTTCAAACGTATTATTTCTTTTGTTACAAATTAAGTTTACAACAAACACTTTGAATTTACAAACGCAGACAGGTTGCTTAAATTTATGATTATTTGAACTTTTATACATCGATGAATTGTTTTTCTTTCTTTTTTATTTTATAGAATTATAATAGTTTTATACGAAGGAAGTTTCCTTTCTTTTTTGTGTCACGTTGTCTAGAACATTTAGTTATTTGTTTGTGTGTTACATTCACCTGATGTCTGATATCGGTAGTCTAAACGTAGTGAGTTTACTTACAGGGTGTTTGAGAATTCATTTTAATGCGCTGCAATTAAAATGTTATTTCAGATTATTAGCAAATAACAATAGAAACTTCATCACACACAATCTAATAGAAGTAGTTATCAAAAAGGATTTTAGAAAAATGGACAAGACAACGACTTCAGAGCTATGTTCGAAAAAATTATCAATATTTTATCATTTCTGACAAAGAAAAGTTCTCTTGTAGAGAAACAAGAACAATAAGACGATCTTATCAAACGAAAATGTTATAGAATGTTTCTAGCAGTTCACTTATACGGGTTTCATAAGCGAATAAAGAATCAGTCCTGACAGTAATTGTATTATCATTGGAGAGATGTGTAAAAAAGTACATTTCTCCATTATGAGACTCGGAACCCCTATAATAATAATAATAATGAGACTCGTGAGAAGCGAAGTCCTCAGTCCACCCTAAATATCGGAGTTTCCTTTAACATTAAATTTGCAAATAACGTATTTTTCTTAGGACATACGCGGGCAAATTTACGAAAATGCACTATATCGTAGATAAGAATGCGCTCGTACATAATCTACAACTTCACTAGTCAACAATTAGTACATCTATCGCTAAGCACTGGCTTCAAAATTATTATGTCAAACTGCCACGTAAAGGTAGTACGGGCTTTGCTGGCGAATTTTGCAGTAAATAAAATCCTTGGTGAATTACAAAGAGTTAACATGAAACAGGCCCCTAAAAATGTACGTAGAAACAATTTATCACAGACGAACTAATTTAATATTCCTCTAATGCGTGATTACGAACCATCTGGATGTGAATGAGAACCAATTTTCCACCCAGGTTCATGTACAAGTTAAAAACGACCTTTAAAAAATCCAGTATCTCTGAACAGTTACGTTCATTCGTAATTACAATTGAAAAGTTCCACATTCTACAAATCACACCGTGCAAAAACTGTAAGGTTTCATCGATGTACTTAGTAAAAAGTATTGCAGTAAATTAAAGGTAACCATTATCTAAAATAAGATTCAAAGAACTTCCCGAGTATCCACAGAATATTAGTATGACAACTATTCCAAACCGAAGGCGAAAGTGATGTTCCATCCGAAAAATAATAGTTTAATTAAGATCTAAATTGGTTTGTTTTCAACAATATGAACCATTGCATGGTGCGAGAATTAACAGAATAAAATACTCGCTGCTTCTCGGATTCTCACAGGTTTCAAAGCGATGTCATTTTAACAGGACTACATGAAATTTCGCGTGCCAACTAACAACCCCACGCACAGAACACCTACGGGATGCAAAGTCGTACCTCTCGATCCATTCTTGTCTCTTCAGCACAAAGAACTCGATACCGCACCCTTTCACGTCAGGTGCGTGGATGAAAGGAAGCTCAAGCAATGGTAACGTCCAAGTCGGAACTAGCAGCGAAGCTGCTGGCAAATCCGATCTTATATTTACTTCTCCCCTCTACTGATCGTCCACAGATTTAGAAGAAAACGACGCAAGGAGGGAAGTAACTGCCATCTGCCCGCTTTCTGCGGCTGCCGTTGAACACTTGGCGTAAGTCGCCGTTTCTGATTGGAGGTTCACAACTTGCCAAACACCAAGATCGGGTTTCAACGTATCTAACTATCCCCAACTCTACATTCCACACCTCCAAATCTTTCCACCGCAATAGGCCGTCGTTCCGCCTATTGCCCTCTCCCACAGGAAGTGGACACGCGAGCTGCGACATTCGAGGGCCAGCGTTCGGGTGGAGCAAGATCAGGGACAGTGGAGCGCCCGAAGAGCGAACAGAAACAGGGGCGTGATTTGGGCAGTTCTCGCAGCGAAGGGGCAAGAAAGTGCGTGGGAACTCGAAAAACTCGCGATGTGTTGGACGTACTTCGTAGTTATTTCCGTGCATCCACTAAGTACGCAAATGCTTTAATTTTAAAGAAGTGACAAGGCCGCAGTAGCTCAACACTACAAACTCAAGGGTTTCACAGTCTCACGCGGCTCGCTTTTACACTCCCGACTATCGTTGGCCAGCTGTCACTCGTGGGAGCNTCTCACGCGGCTCGCTTTTACACTCCCGACTATCGTTGGCCAGCTGTCACTCGTGGGAGCGCCTGGGGCAATACGAAACGTCAGCTAACCGAGAAGCAGCGGTAATAAAGAAAAACATCAGTACAGTAGAATATGGAAGTATTTATCTTGCTCCGCTTGAGCTGAATTGGTAAAAAATATTGACAACTTCTCAATTACTCGAAGATCAGATGTGCACACATTTACTGATGATCGTAAGTTTTCATTTTCGCAACCATCCCAACTAATTTATCCAATCATCAGAACATACAAGTGTGATTTCCAACACGCTATCTATTAGTATAAAATCTAATACAATAAGCATACACTTAAGAAATGATTTTTACGTGTCAGGAAAGCAGTCAACTATCCTCAAAATTTATTTATTTGAATTAACTTACGCGTAAGATGGGTAAAATTTTAAACAAAATCGACGTACGTGGTGAAACACGTTTCTAACTCTATCAAAACAGCCTTTCTTGAAAGTGATTTCTTTAGTAACGATAGAAACTTGCGTATCTTGCAGTAGTTTTACCAATTTCTTCTAATTTGAGATCCTTTATTCACAATTTAGTGAAATGGAAATTAAAAAATTGTAATAAAACCACTGTAACTAATATTTAAATGTGTTGTAGCTGCCAAACAAAATAAATTTTGAAAAGAAAACTTCGCTAAACCCTTTCAGTGGACCTATTTCAATCTGTTAGCTCATAAGACAAGTTTCTGGATCCACAAATACACTCTCCTCAACTCGTGAGCAAATCGGTACAAAAATACCATAAATAGTTAAGAATAAACTATTTTACTTACATGAATTACGTATGGCAAATCCCGATAAATAATACTAAATACATTTTCAGATATGTTTATAGCTCTAAAAATTACACTACGTATAATTATACAGAAATACTTAATATTAAGCGACACATGACACTGAAATATTTATACTGTTCCAAAAAAAAAAAATCCTATTGTAAAAAGCTGGCCTTGTGTTGAGTAACTAAAAACCGAGTTTCCACAAAAAATAAGAACACAACATGACAACTGATTCCGAAGTTCGGTTAGAGGGCAGGTGTGGGCACCAAAAGGATGTTCAGATTACCGCGACCTCATAATATTTATTGTTTTCTTACGTTCAAGACAAGCTCAGGGTTCCACCGCAATTGCGGTAGCGGGAAGTCAACCCTATATAACTGAATATACAGGATTATCAATGTTTCAATGCAATCCTTCAATAAAACCAAGTAAATATTGGAAGAATACACAAATTAACTTTAAGAAGCAGACGACTGTACTGCACTCCCGTTCACTTTTCAAAAATATGAAAAAACATGTAGCTATGACCAAACAATTCAACAAATTTCCGTTCAAGGACAGACAGAAAGTCTTCCTCTGAATGTTATTTTTGAATCGCAGTAAAATAAACACGCCACCCCAATGCTGTTATTTATGTACCAACGTACCTCAGTAGATAAACCAATTACAATATTAATAAGTCAATAATTCTCAAATTAAGTTTTACCAAAAAATCTCACTTAAATGATTTCGACCAACATAATGGTCCAAAGGACATTGATTACTTCTTGTTAAGTTAATCAAGTTACTTCTAAATAAAGTCACCTACAGTGAATATCCCTTCATTCTTCTCACAAATAATTATCTATTAAGATTCAGAACGTTTTAATTACGTTAGCAGTAGTTAATGAACACGTGTCACCTTCGATAGTGTATATTTGCTAGGAAGTATTTAAACTAAGACTGTCCAACTACTGTCAAGCAAGTTTCCAAAATCGTACCCAGTCAAGAAACAAGTAATGTGAAATAATAAAAACTTAGTTCTTGAAAACAGCGACTTCAATTCATGATACATTTCGGGTACTCGGATGTAAAATGATTTACTTGAATCCACGATGATTCCGTAACAGCTACAAGTCATGCGAGCGAATCAAAACTACTTGCACAATCGTATGCCCATCGTGACATTTTACTTCGAGCAAAATAACGCGAGGTACGGTAAATGCACACAAAAATTAAGGAAATTGTTCTCTCGATTCGTCTCATATCTAATGACCCGTACGTAAAGAAAAGTGCGAAACTGATGTTTATAGAAAGAAGAAATTGTTTCCCGAAAATAGGACAAGCAGCCCGACCAACATAATTTATCTTATTAGCTTAACAATGAAACAGTTTAGTGGAATACGTGGAAATAAAGCATATCACATTTGTATAAACCTATAATATAATAAAAGAAACCCCTTAATTCAAACATTTCATAATAAAAGGTCACATTTGGGTTCTACACTCAACAGCATTGCAGAAGCAAAAGTTTGAAAGCTTCCCAATATCAGTTTCTTCGCAAGGTTATTCAAGGATTTTGCTTCCACGAGCAAATGTTTCCTCTCGTGACCCAAGCCAATGCAGAGTCTCCACTAATGTTAAACTACAATTCAGGTGAACATACGAGATACTTTTGAAGGACGATTGCTTAAGGTGCCGTTTCGCACGAGCGATGGACGAGAACCTAGGTTTGCCACCCCTCAACCGCTGCGCTCCGAGATCGCAGGGACGGCGGTGACGACGACGACGACGGGGTGGGGAGTAGGGAGAGTTATCAGAATGCGGCGCAGCGAGCAGTCACGCAGGACGCCGCAGGGTCGTACGCACGTCTCGGTCGGAACACGACACAGGGCTCAACAATTACACCTTTAGGCGTATATGGTACGGTTTTCTCTATGGAACATTTCATGGCGGCCAACAAAAGCAACATAACGCTATCTACGAAAGAACGCCTCACGGACAGCGTAAAGAGAGAATCAAGCATTCGAAACTATACAACCAAGAGGTGAGGAAAAATTCAAAATTCAAATTCTTTAATGTGACGATGACTTGAGAACTGTTTCCGAATTATGGCCCAAAATAGAGGAAGAGGTAAATTATTAGTGAAAAAAATATTCCCAGAAAGATTTAAGTTCCCCCCTCCTTTCTTAAAAGCAAAAGCTTTTACAGAACTTCCAACGTCAAACATGAGACATCAGTTCTCAACAAACGATCTGAATTATTATTCTTACCTATCAGAATCTTCCTCGGCTAAGAATTACGACGGAAATTAAAAGTTACCGTAAAACAGTAAGATCTTCGAGAAATATAACCAGGTAAGGTAAGTTTAAGTAATTGTTCAAACTCAATAATTATCATCATCCGACTTCAGCACGTCTGGAATAATGAAAATGATGACGTAACCTATAAAGTTCACGAAGTTTCATTGTAGGTGACCTCGTTATATTTTAGTGATATGCATGATGTACAAATGGAAATAATATGAAGTAAATTAGTCATGTAAATTATCTTAACTTTTAGAAGATGTTTTAAAATGTATAAAATAAAATAATGCAATATCGTTGACACTCATTAAGATGTTTGCGTTGTAAATAAAGTAGTTCGCGAGAGTGAGGTAAAGGACGAGCACTCCTGGAAGAATCAAGTTAATCCATTGCAATCTGGGAGTGCCACCATTTCGCGAAGATGGTTTATCATCGGTATTCCTTTTGCCCAGTTGGCATTGTGCCTCAAGGTTTCCCCCACCGCGTAAATGGAAGACTGGCGCAAATATAAACATTCAGAAAGTTATTTCGGAAGAGGTGCTAATTCATTTAACCAGAAATAAGTCAAGGAATAAATCTGACGTATAAAGAAGGTCAGGGTAGCGTAAAAATATTCTTATAAATATTGGATAACCATCCTAAGGTATCGTTTACAACAATGAGTAAAAAAATAACACGTTTTCACCATCTCGCCAGTTCTTGTAACAAAAAATTATTTTCACGCAATGGCTTTAGAGAGATTCACGGTTAATCCTTCAAGTATGCCCCATCACTGACGTTCTAATATTCAAGGCGTATCGGAAAATTTTCTGAGGACCAGTCAACATGGCAGTACAATTAACAGTTTCGTATTCTTCATTTCAACGCATTACAAATAAATACAATCAAGAGTAAAAACAATACAAAAATATAACATTGTATATTACAATCAGAAGCTAGGATGTACCGTGAAACACCATTACTTTCACGGCCCGCGTCAAGAGAAAAAGATACTCCAGAGAACGACCTTCACCTAAATCGACGTCATTAGGGAACAACACCTGTCGAGTCGAGTAACATGCAAGTTCTGCGCCACCATGTCTCTATGCTCAAACTATCTTTGTCTGGAGCGTATACCCAAGACAAAATAAGAAGTTACCCAATTTGGGAGAATTGCCAACTTATGCAATTTATTCTCCTGTCATAAATTTCAGTACTTAATGATTGTTCATCTTATTTGTTATATTCACAACTACCAAACTTGACATAATTCCTCGATGAAAGTCTATCTTAAAAATATTCTTTTCCTCTTTTCAGAGGAACACAAAATTAAAATTCATATTCCTTAATAGTCCAGTAGCCAGGGAAATAAAAGAGGTTAATCCAAGAAAAAGCATATAAGGTTTTTTCTGAATCAATTCTTATGTTTTCGGAGGTACTGAATCCGAATTCAACTTTGCCACTTCGTAAACCCTGTGAGTTTTGAGGAAAAATCAAAAAACTTCGAAAACACGCACGTTTTTTAGTTTTTAACTCGAAAAGACCGCGCTTCTGGAGGAAAGTATACGAATGCAAAATTAATGGGCATTAAATTTCCTACAAAATAAGTTTGTATAGTTTTTTGTCTGACGAACAGATATCGCGCTAGAGCGTGGTGAATTTTCACAAAATATTTGGAATGGAATGGAAAACCGGTTTTTCTTATGTTGTTTGCTTACAACTCGAAAATTACACACTTTTAGAGAATATTGTCCAACACACAAATAAACTACATTTAATTTCCTTCCAGTTATGTCTTTTGTAGAGTACTTTTCGTCAGATGAACATTTTAGGCGTAGGTCAACACGTTAGAGCGCGCTTATTATCGGATTTTTTATTATAGACCCCTGACTTCTAATAGTTGTGGAGAGTACACGAAAAATCGCAGAAAAATACAATTACCACCATTGAATTTGTAATATTGTTTTGCCTATACACAAGTGAAAAATCTGGTTTAATGAATGAATATTATTTTTTTAACCAGAAATGTTTCAAAATGCGTGATATTTTTACGGATTTGCCGATACGTTGACTTCATCATTTTTTTATAAAATAAACTATGAGTGGCAAAAATAATTCTTATTCAGCGAGTGTTCAGTGTTGTTTGTGACAACATTTGTTCATTTCAATATTCTACATGCAAAATATGAGTTTTTTTTAAAAAAACACTGCTAAAAACGACCACACAATATTAAAATTTGTACTGTGGCACTCAGAAGAATACCATGATCACATTACAATTGAATTTAAACGTTTAAAACTCTTTACTTAGCCTCAATCCAATGATAAATAAAACCATGTTTTGAATAATCGGCTAGCGGTGCATTATAGTGACGCGTGTTGTTGCCAATGTCGTATTTAGTCGTCAGGTGTGGGGTCCACCCTGTTAAATCTATACCAGTCAATGGAGTGATACGCATGGCAACAATGCGCGTGACAAATCCTTCGCTGGTCGCTAATTGAAAACATGGTTATATTTATCATTTGCTGGAGGTGACATAAGTAGTTTTAAACGTTTGCATTTAATTGTAATGTGATCATGGCATTCTTCTGAGTGCGACAGTATAAATTTTATTCCTTAATAATGTGCTTGGTCGTTTTTAGCAGTGTTTTTAAAAAAGAATAACTATTTATATTTTGCATGTAGAAGATCGAAATCACAAACACAACATTTAGTTAAGTTTAATGTTTCAACTTCCTGCTGAGCTTCAACACGATAAATATAATTGTCAAGAATGGTCTGAAAGGAGATCAATTTTATTTATTCAGGAAAGAGACTGAAGGAAGAATGTCCTGTTATAAATTTCCTCCGGAAGCTAACATCACGTTTCATTTACGTGAAAAGGTAAATAGGTCCTATTATTTGTAGGTTACTAATCTTTTTACCGGCAATGCGTCAACAATTATCCAATATCAATCGTATTGTTGATTGTCTCATACGACATTATCTGATGTAATTTTTAGGTGATTTACTTTTCCTCATGGCGCTATGGATAATACAAACTTGTGAAAATGAATCATAGGAAAAACTCATTGTTCGACTGAAAAGTGTGGGGCAGTATGATTGTTTCCGATAATTTTTTTAGAGGTATATCTTAGGTATTTCTTTCAGTTCATTGTTTTGTAGGTAATAAGGTTTCTTGGGCATAGTTTAAATTCAGTTACACTGCTTATAATATAATATATTGTATTCAAATTTTATTTATGTACTGAACTTTTAAAAGTTTATTTTTCGGTATCTATGAACATTAATCTTTTCTTTTTCTACATAATAAACTTCCTGAATGCGATATATGCATAATTAAGGTTGTTTTATTTGAATGATAAATTAAAAGGAGTTTCTTTGTTGCTCATTGTTTTATTGGAATAAAGTTTTTTCGGCTGCTTAGCAGCCATCGTCAGTAACATACACTGAGTTGAGGAATAGGCACTCGCCAAAAATATTCCTCAATACTCAGTGTATGTTACTGACGATGGCTGCTATACCTTTCAATTTATCATTATTTGATAATGTTGCTAAAGCTCCACAATTACCAAGTTGTTTTATTTTCCCATCATTTTACAGTTTCGACATAATGTGAAGTTTATTTAGTAAAATTAATGAACATTTTATTAATATTCAGTCCTGTTTTTTGTTTCCAAAAACTTTAGAGGATTTTTAGTATTAAAATTTATCATTAAACCTCACTCCTATATTAGCAAAATTAGTGCAAGTGTTGAAGAAACACACAAAAATATCTTAAGAGGATGAACCTGCGAATTTAAATAAGTGTGAACACAATGGTTGATCGGATTTTTTTCACATCTCATTAAACTAAAATTAATATTTGCTGATGGTAATAAAGTTAGCACAGATGATTACGGATGTGTTGGTGTATTCCTATCTAGTCCAATTTTGACGAGTGTCGGACGTTTTATTCTAAAATTTGTGTGGTGGTTGCCCTTAAAAGTCCGTAATCTTAATTTTCTTGGTGTCCTAACTCTAGTCCAATATTTTAATAACTTTACTTCATCAGCAGTCCATTGTTTTTCATCGCGGATAATTTGTAGGGGACACTGACGTAAAGTGGCCAGTCGCCCCATCCTGGTCACTTTGCCCCATCAATAGAGTGATATAGAGTAAAATAGAGTGTTCGACGTTTGAAGGTAGTAGTGGTTGTGTCCAACGGGGCAAAGTGGCCAGGATCGTGATGGGACATAGATTTAATAAAACGAAGGGAAACAAAACAAAATAACTGAGCAAGATGGGCGAGCTACTCCAATATGAAGGCAGTGAATTTCCTTAATATCTAGGCCTAGGTTACTGTATATTTAGACCCCATCAACGCATTGGGACACCATTTAAATATATTTGTATGTTTTATTGAAATATACTTTATCTTTAATAATGATATAATTCGAGTTTCTGAGAAAATGAAAGTTACTTTTTGCCACACGGAAAAAATGGTATAGTTCTCTCAGATAAATTCTTATTCAGCGAATGATCACTGCTGTGTTTGTGACTACATTGATTAATTTCAAGCTTCTACGTGTAATATATAATGTTATTAATTTTTTCAAAATCACTGCTAAAAACGACCAAAAGCAATATTAAAACTTATACTGTCGCGCTCAGAAGAATGTCATGATCACATTACAATTGAATTAAAACGTATAAAACTATTTACTCAGCCTCCACCAACGGATAAATATAACCATGTTTTTAATAATCGTCCAGAGGTGCATTATAGTCACGCGCGTTTTTGACAATGGCGTATTCAGTCGTCAGCTGTGGATTTAAGCCTGTTAAAGCTGTACCAGTCTGGAGTGATACGCGTGGCAACAACGCGCGTCTTAAATCCATCGCTGGTAGCTAATTCAAAACATGATTTTCGTTATCACTTGCTGGAGGTTACATAAATAGTTTAAATTTTTCATTTAATTGTAATGTGATCATGCTATTCTTCTGAGTGAAACAGTATAAATATTATTCCTTAACAATATGTCTGATCGTTTTTAGCAGTGTTTTCGAAAAAAATTAATAACTCATTATCTTTTGCACGTAGAAGCTTGAAATTAATAAATGTCACAAACAGCAGTGATCATCCGCTGAATAAGAATTATTTTTGACACTTAGTTTATTTTATAGTGAAGTCGACGTATCGGCAAAAACCGTAAAAATATCACTCTTTTTGAAACATTTCATGTTTAAAAAAAATAATATTCATTCATGAAACCAAATTTTTAACTTGTGTATAAGCAATGCAAAATGACAAATCGAATGGAGGTAATTATATTTTTCTGCGATTTTTGTTGTAGTCTCCACAGCTATTAGAAGTCAGGGGTCTATAGTATAAAATTCGATAGTAAGTGCATCCTTCCTCGAGAGCTACTACCACCGCCATAATTATCGAATTACTCATGAACTCGAATTTTCATTTTTCTATTTAAATTTTGGTTCTTGAAAATTTTTATTGTTTCATAGGTTGGCGCAAAGTGTTGGGTATTGAAACCAAAAGTAACGATACCTACTCGATATTATGAATGAGACTCGAGTACTCAGTATCGAGCATCGAAAAGTAATGTATCGATACTTACTGGGTATCGATACTATCGTTCGAACCTTCTCTAACAAAATGTCCTAATTTACCCAGCCATGGAGATGGTGGGGCAACGAAATATTTCAGACAACCCGCGCGACCTTTCGTCCTTCAGACCACTACCATAAAAAACAAGAGTGAATTTTCTGTCTCTTACAGTTCGAGATATAATAATATAAACAAATTACGTAGTTTACTTAAATTACATTAAGTAAATACTTAGTTTTATACATTATAACAGAGGATTTAAAGATAGCAAGAAATCTATCTTGACGGTTTCATCTTCAGTCCTTTCATGTGAAAATCATAATCTGGACTTTCATGTTTCAGAAATATTATTTTTGGTACACTATTAGTACTATTGGTTCACCTGAAAAAGAATTTAGATTTTTAGGATTACATGAAACATTTTTTTCATATAAACCCAAAAGCTAAAATTTATAATATTTTCGACATATAAAGAATAGTTTCTTATGGTATTCTATAAACGAATGGTAATTTTAAATTTAAGAACGAATGGCAAAAATAAAAACTCTCCAAGTCACATAGTTTTGAAGATAACATTTAAAAATTTAAAACCGCGGCGGAAATTAAGATACTATCCAAATTATGAAGATTAATAACTATAAAAATGTCAGAAAAACTACAATTTCGTATTTTTCATGTAAAGTAATAGTACAACCAATATACAAAAAATTGAGACAATCGGATATTATAAGCCTAATGTTGTAATTCAAATAACTAGAAAAAGTTAATACACATTTGTTAATTCAGCAATATATATTTGGGAGATGAATGTGGTGTGATGAGTATAGGAAGACTCAGGCAATGATGAATAAAAGTACTATTCGAAATTACTGTATCTATATATTTTTATCTTACCTACCTACATCTTTTCATTTATCAACCTACCTATCGTTATATCCATCAACCTACCTATCTATCAATCACACTCATTCACATTCCAAGTCTTGAAGCTCCCATATTCTATTTGTGGCTTCATTCTAGGGAAATATGAAGAAAAAAAACACAACCGACACAGATTGAAAAATCCCAAAAACTCTATTTTTAGTACGTACAGGTATCGTTGCGATTAACCGATCGCCCACACATTTCTTCATAGTTTAACAAGTTCTACGTTTAACTCTGATACAACTGACTTTAATTCCATCAAAAGAAATAATACGTTATTCTACGTAGAACATTTTCAAAAATAATATGAAAAATGTCCAAAAATTGCTTTTTTGGAAATTTACGTAAGTTGTCCCGTATGAAACTTCTTTGGAAGTAGATTATCTGAAAGTGCATCAATATAACTTCAAAATGAAGGAGAAAAATGTTGCACCATTTTGAAAATATAAAATAATCGTGATGGAAAAAGGTTGAAAATATAGATAAAAAACGCTAAAAAATAAAATCACATTTCCTGCTAAAAATGCTTCTAGTTTTGACCACAGGTGCAGGAATTGATGTTCTTTCAATTATTTCAAATTCCAGAGGCTAGCTTAAGGTGGGGACAAATGCAATGAGAAAATTACGAAAAAAAGGCACTATGGTTAGTGGGGGAGAGGGAAGGGGCGATTTCGAATCTAAGTCAAATTTAGTGCGATAGCGGGGACAGTCAACCATTCTAAACGCAACTGTTTTGAAATCTTAATTTATGATTGTAATCAATTGCTTTCTAACAAATTTACTTACAAATAAAAACTGAATTTGAAGCTTATTGTACTTGCGGAATTAAAGGAAATAGAAGGCTTACCGGTTAAGGTGTTGAGACAACGGATTTGCTGGATCTCTCCTATGACAAAAGTTGGGCCTCTAGAAATTCAGAGTACGCCATACGTTTCGTCATTCTTAAAAAATATTAATCTAGGGAGATTATACTTATTGAAATAAGTTTAATCCAGAACTCGTATTTTCGTAAATTGTGAATAATTTTTGCCAACAACGTTGTGTAATTCTCACATAAATTTTATCTGTCTTACAATTTATTAAAAGAACAATAATTCTAATAATAACAATTCAGTAAACATATCAAAGTTATTATAGAATTTTGTTAAAATAAAGACAACGCGTTAAAAGATATACACGATCTGACTGGAATGAAGAAAATGATGAAGGCGTAATCAGTCAAATAGGATGCGGACACGTACAAAAGTCACATAAAAGCCAAGATTTTGTCAATTCGTATTTACTTAATATAAAACTAAAATACTAATTAGGAATTGCCACCGAATGCCGTCGTTTGAACGAGTAGCAGAGGCAGAAATGGCGTCGGAGCTGAACGTGATAATAAAAAAGAAACGAACAGACATCGTTTTGGAGTATTCTTCGAAACTGCGAACGAGTGTCTCCAACCTTATTTCCTTCTACGACTGAAGTTGATAAAAATTGCATTAATGATATAATCTATGTATTTCTGCTTTATTTTTCTACATTATTTCTATTCTTTCTTTTATACTGATAAATCACATTAGAGAATATTTTTACCTTAATAATTGATAACTCGACCCATACCACCCCTTCTACTAATATGAATAAGTTTTGCACCTTCCTGGATAAGTGCTCGTAAACTAATACTGAAAGGGATATCGACCCTCAGGAAAATGGGTCCCCCAAGTGTCTAATTTGGAAGGACGGGGTGCGACGGCAAAGGAGAGAAAAGTCGGTCCGTGTGCGGATGATTTCTTCCCACTTACAACAGACATCAGTCGCGTCGCAAGCCAGACGGCCTTCAATTTACAGAAACTTCTACTGCGATGACACACTTCCTTTGGTAACCCTCGTACATCTTAAATGAGCACATAGTACTATTGATAACTCAAATTTCAACACTCATAATATATTCAAATTTTGGGTATTGTACACCTTGACTCTAAATTCTAAAAGCATAACGAAAATTCATAAAAATGTACTCAGCTTCATGAAGTTGGAATAACATATGACTGGTGAGGATCGAAAAATGTTTTTTTAATCGTGGACAAAACAAAGAAGAAAAAAGATTTTCACACTGCAAGTATATCGCTAACATGAGATGCGTACCCATGATTCTCAATCAGGAAATGCATTATAATTAATATGTGCATGCTTAAATGTGTGGGTGTGTTTGCGTGTGTATTCCATTAATCTGGAATTTTGTTGATGATTAACTAAGTCGTGTGGAAGATGATTAACTAAGAGCGTTCGTTGTCGAAACGTAGGTCTAGTTAATAAATATATTGCGAAAATGCAAGAATTAATTTTTACAAAAACATTAGATTGTAAACCAGTTTTCAGTGCCGTTCCGTTGGATAATGACGCCCCAGATACTGCGTAAGTCCACAATCAGTCTCCAAGGAGATAATATTTCAGTCCCCATGGAAATGCGGTGAAAGGTAAAAATAATCGAAAACGACCAATATTGGTGACCATACTTCATTTTGGTGGCAGCTAAAGTGAAAAGTGACACTCCCAATGCCACTTAAGTCCACGATGATCACTATGAGCGGAAATACACTATTTGGGTAGGGGTGAGAAAGGGTTGAAATGTAAAAAAAAAATCGAATATGACCATTATTCGTGCCGAGACAATAGTTTTCGAAGCTTCATAAATAAATGTGATGACACTGAATTCCATATTTAGCCCCTATACATCCCTACGAAACTGGATATATTGTAAACCTGATCGATAATGGCATATCAGCAACGAATTTTTTCAGATTTTCATCTCGTTAAGTTGAATTGAGCCATCTTGACATCGAGCAAGTCTACGGCTGAGAGTGGAAAGGGGGTGTTATCTAAAAATAATATAAAACTACCAATATTAATGTAAATTCGATAATTGTTTGGAGCCTTTTAGATGAATAATTACACGATGTAGATTTAGCACAAGTTCTGCACCTATACCGCTCATATTCCCAGGGGTGAAATGGTGTCTAAAAATATAAGTGGTGCCTCAATTTTATTTAAGCCCACGCATAGTCTAGTACAAAGAATGCAAGTATGTAGAAATTTCTGGAAAATTAAATAAAAAATATTACAGTAAATATTATTATGGTGTCGGGTTCATTTAGTTAATAATTAACACAATACCATTAGAAACAATTATGATTAAAAAGTCACTACTGTGCAGTGGCTACATCTTCGCATATTGACATAATATGGTCAAATCTTAAGTGATTTGTAACGTACGAATGATGAAACCAGTATTTTAACCAAAGAAGCAAATGTTTTAAGATAGTAAACTGTTCAGTTCAACATAAAAAAAGATTTATGAAAACTACATGATAAAATAACCGAAGATAATGAATCACGAGAAATCATCGAAACTGTTTTCAGCGCAGTTATTTTCCTGAAAATTGTTCTGTTTCGGAAACACAAATGCTTAACGGAGCTGTTTACTCTCACCATCTTTACGTAACTGTTATTATTGCGCAAAACTCAATATAAGTTTGTATTGACCGGTGTAAAATGTCTTCAGTCCCATTGTGCACAACATGAATCCATAGAATTATGTTGGCGCGCCTGGCTAGGTGTGGCCGGAACTCGGGCAGACAGGACCCACGGAGGATCGATACCAGACGAGGTGGTCGACTCGCCTCCAGGCGGTAACCATAGCAACTGGAATCGGAGGCACACGCAGAGCAGGCGCGGGCGGGAACGATGACGAACCCCACTAGTCATCCCGTTGCTTAGAGCCCGACAGTCATTTCTCCGGCCAAATTTGCGCTTACAAAATGATCCAATATTAACGGTGTTTGATCTAATTAAACATCTTAAGAACCTAGAGCGATATTACAGGCGGTTTCTAGTTTCGTTACTCTCCTCCTTCACCGGACGGGTGTCCTTCCTCCCGGCGACCCCATGAATCAGTGGACGACACAGGAAATGGGGAAAGAAAGGATCTTTTTGCTATTCAGGTAACTCTACAACATTCATCTGGATTGACCAAGGGAAACCACGAAAAAATTAAGCCGGATGGAGAAACGAATGGCACAAGAATAAAATGTGTCCTGGCGAGCATTCGATACGAACCAGATAACCACCGTGTCGTCACGGTCAGAAAATGACTCCGTTAATAGACAAGGTGATCATATGACAAAACACATTCTTGCCAAGCATATACATACGTAGAAACCGTACTCTAACAACTTTGATTAGAAATTGTTCTCGTCTACAACCGCTTCACATTATGTAAACACTTCTACCTTGACCGTGAAAATAATCAAGGTCCAACACGCAGTCAAGGTTTTAAAGTGGATAATGCGAAACCTCTCAGAAATGTTCAGAATAAACAATTCATTTTTCACAGGCACTATGAACCTTGCAAGTCAAACAACTTGTAGTTACGAACTAATTGTTACGAATAATAAATGTAACTGTAACATGTAGTTACAATCGTATCGCAAAGATTTTGCTAATTTGTCAGTAATAAATACTTGTCGGTGGGCTAGTGGTAACATCTTCGCTTCCACACATCTTCGCTTCCGCTGAGCGGTAGAGCGTGGGTTCATACCCCGCTCGGCCGAACTCTGAGGTTTTCAGATGGAGTTTCCCTCACCTACTCCAGACAAATGTCGGTTCAGTACCATAAGTTCCCCGGCAACCCAACATATCTCCTTCCCAATTCCCTTACCCAAGTCCAACGGTTAGATGGAAGAGCAGGCCTCATGGTCTGAACCTCGCCAAAAGGCGTTAAATAAAGAAATAAACAAGTGGAGTATCTTCACACTTGGCAGTTAAAGAGTATTTGCAGACGGTCCAGTCTTTCTCGCTCGATTCTGCGTTACGTAATGACAAATTTGGTATTAAAATAATTTAGTATTGCCTGTGAAAGAAATAGCAAAGAAAGTTTTCTAAATTGTTAGAAATATTTCAAGGTTACGAACAATGACTTTCCAAACTGCATAATTATAACGAAGAAAAATTATGAGAAATGAATTTATCAAATTTTGTAGTAAAATAAATAGATTTTTCCGTATAGCAAGCTTTTGTAATAGGTCCCTTTTTTTCTTCCAGTTTTCCTAACTTTCGTTAAATTCATACATTGACACATGTGAAGTTCACTCTTTCTCCGAAAGAATTCCTATGTCGTTGAAAACGAATGAATAGTTCATTTTCATCTTCCGAGGAAGAACTTTATAACCATATGTTAATAAAATAACACTTGTAATACAGTTAACCTACGTTTACAGCTACGCAAGAAATACTTGGGTGGTCACAAACATTTTACAAATTTGTCAGCTACAATTGTTAGCAACCTAACAATGTTAGTGAAATACAAGTATAATTGTAAGAATTCACTTGTAAGTCCAACAATACCCGTGCACCTTTGTAAAACGTTAATAACTCGATACTTTTACTAACTTGCGAAAATTTACTTGTTACGCACAAACTTTAATTTTTGTGGGACGGGCCCAGATCTTCCATCTCATCCTCCTTCCGGATCTTTCATGGTCTTCCTTTATTTCTTCTTCTCTCTCAATGTCCTTCCCATGGTTACTTTGGGTATAGATTTCCATCCTAACATGTCCCTGCCATTGAATTCTCCTTTTCCAGATGGCGCCCATTAAGTCATATTGGTCACTTCAATCTCTCAAATCATTTCTTCTAACGCATCTCCCTCCTTCATTAGACCGTAGACCTATCTTCGAATTTTACGCTCGCATGTATTCAGAAGGTTGTGATCTTCTTGGTTAACCTCCACATAATACAGCTTTCTAGATAGCTTTATTGATTCACCATTCAGCGCAAAACTTCCTTTATTTGCTGCTGTCCGTCCGACTCAAGGCGAACGAAACCCTATCAAATGGGCCCATGGACCCTTTCAAATGAGTCCACGGACCTTTTCAAATGGGCCCACCGAAAGGGTTGTTTGCCTTGGGACTCTTACTTGTCTTGTCAATTTTATACTGTCACTAATACTTCTAAGTATTTAAATTAGATTTAAATTCTCTATTACCGATCCCCCAAATTCAAATTTATTTTTTTATCCAATTTGCGTAACCTTTTCGTTAATTTAGTTTTCTCTTTATTTACTTCTTAAAAAATCTTTTGAAAATCCTGAATTTGAATTGATATGTAATATGGCTCAGGTCTTCAGACCAGCACTTACGCCATTTCTCCTACATCTTAATGCATCATGAATTAAGAGATTTGAAAATGTACGTTGTACCAACAAACGTAGTCACTGGCTGTCATGTCAAAGTGTTTCATACGAGATGAAACTTGGGAAGAGGATGACGAAGGAATTTCTAACAGGAAACTTGGGAAGAGGATGATGAAGGAATTTCTAACAGGAAACTTGGGAAGAGGATGACGAAGGAATTTCTAACAGAGACCAAGGGCTACAAAGTCTGGACACCATAAGTACGAATAGGTTTAAGTTCATGATGCATGTAAGAAACAGTTTTTACAACACACACATTTTGTATCACTACTTGCAGACATTGGCTTTGCTTTAAAAATTCTAAAATGATGCCGCCTAACTGATATTATTTTTTCATAGGGCTTGTGAATCAAGAATATAAATTGCATTTCTGAATTTCCATCTATGTATGAATGCTAGAAGTGGAAAACCGTCGATAGTACTGTCGACTATCATCGATAGTTAAGACCTATCTATAGTATCCAATAGTCACATATGAAACTTCTCGCGTACCTCGAGAGTTGTATCCTATTTCAAGTTTCTTACATCTTCGAACACCTGCATGGGATGAGTTTAAATCAGAAGGTTCAATTCCATTAGAAATCTCTTAAAGTGCGGTGAACCTCACCGCCATGTAACAGATTAGTTATGTTATGTTGAATGAAAATGGGAGACGGGACCGAGATTCGAACTCGGGACTTTGAGCTTAGCGCGCTGTCGGTCCCGTCTCCCATTTTCATTCCACATAACAATTAATTGTTACCTGGCGTTGAGGTTCACCGCAATTTAAGAGATTTCTGGGTGTTTGTGTACCAGAATTGGAAAATGCGACCCAAAACAAAGTACTTCCTAAGGGAGTCGCCTCATGAGGAGCGTAGTCTCTACGAGACCACCTCAGAGGTCTTTGGGTTTCGCAAGTTGAATGAAAATGGAAGACGGGGCCGGGAGGCGAACGGGATGGCGCAGTCGGATAGCGCATGAACGCGCTAAGCTCAAAGTTCCAAGTTCGAATCTCGGTCCCGTCTCTCATTTTCATTCAACATAACATAATTAATCAATTCCATTAGTGATTGGAAACTTATAGAATCTCTTCTTTAAAGCCCATTGGCAGTAGTTTGGCAATTTCTTTTTCTAAATAGGCTAATAGAGCGTGATTGGTCTTCTAACGGTCTTTACGGGCAGAAATATGTTTAAAAACATCTTCTTCCGGTACTTGATAAATGCTGTTCAGCAATTAAAGCTAAGAATGTCGACATACCCGTTTTAATCACCTAACGTGCATTGTAACAAGAACAGGCACTTTCCGGATACTTCATGGCAGGGTTGAAGACCCGATTTAAATACTCATTTCATTGTTTTACTTTCGTCGTTTTAGTAAAATTACATATGTACGTATATCCTTCGTTTACTACCCAAAATCATAACCATTTTCAGTTCCAAAACATTGATAGATTTTCCAAAGTACAATATTTGGTAGTCACGTATCTAATGAGTTGACTACATTATCAATTCGTACATAAAAATGTTCACCAACCAAACTACGTTGAAAGTGGATGTACTATGCTATCATTTTAACCATAATGCATATTATTTCACTATGTTTTATCGCGTTTAACAGAGTAATCAATATGATAGCAAATTTTATAAATATTTACAACTATCGATAGTTTTCCGCATTTACAGAAGCGTAGCTATAAGAATTTTATATATTATTACATAAGCTGTTGGCTATTATTGCAGTTTGCGTTGATCAAATTTTTAAAAACTCGTTAACAATGACCCGTCGTGTAGCGGTCAGTGCACTTGCTTCGAACTATTGGTGATGGTTGTTCTCACCCCAGACATACAAATCAAGCATGCAGTAGTGGACAAAAGAGGGTACGAGGCAGGTTGTCGAGAAATACTCCCGTTTCTCCTTCCTTTAATTCCACCACAATAGTTAATCGGGCATTGATAGGATACTTTGTAAAAAAATCCAATTTTACTTCTTTAAAGTCGTGTCATCTCAAAAAACACGGGTCTCGGAGGCCACGGTCTCGGAAGACCCGAAACCGTCACAAAGTTTCCATGGAATTCCTCAAAACCCACGCGCCTGAAAGGAATGACATAGTAACCCATGTTTAGCTTTTTTCAGTTATTGTTATAACTTGACGGTGCGCGCGTTGAAACGACTCATCTCAGGGAAACTAGGGAAATGTTGATATAATAAAAATTATAAATAGTAATAGTTTCATACATCCTTAAGATGTCTTTCCGGGAACGTCTTCATTGTACTTCGGAGATAATATTTGGGAGGATTATAAAAGTATCAGCTGATTTCAAATTAAATTTGTATTAGTCTTATTTCCTTTTATTGAGACTGTTTATTCAATTTACTCCATCAAAAGATAGGAAAACATTTACCACTCATTTCTCTTCGGAAAGCTTTCACTTTTCATTCATCTTTAATATTTGTGCTACTTCTATAACACGCACTCAAATATTGCTTAAGAAACAAAGTGAGTCGCTTTAATCTGAATAGAGTTATTTAAGAAATTGAAGTGTGTTGTTTAACATACAAAGTTCACTACCCATACGATCTAAATTTTAAATGATAAATAAACGCCACTGATTGCCTCTTCAGAGTCTATAATCATCCCGAGACTAAAACATTTGACTAGTAAGGCACAAATAAAACACTTCCGACATAATGACAAGCGTCTACTTTTGTGGTACACAGTACGATTTTTAAACTGTACGACAATTTTGTAATGGCTGAACACACACTTTATCAGAATACAAACAAAACAAATCAGAAACATATAGCACTCTCTCACAAGCTCGGAAGGAGCTCGTATAAAGGGAAAACGCGAAATGCGATGGCAATGAGATAAGCGACGGAGCAACCATGACGAGATGAATTTCTGCAATAATTTTTTGAGAGAAAAAAAAGAGAAAAAGGTTTACTTAAAAAAGACAATTACTTTTTTTAGGAAATGTATTCTAGTTTTCAAAAATTTCATCAAAGTTTTTGTTAAGTCTGCCCAAAAATTGTTATTCAACAATATGCGCAAAAGTCGCAAATTTGTTGTACTTGACAAAAAAGGGGTTCCAAGACAAAATTGTTGTTGGCAACTCAGATTCTTATTCAGCACCCCCTGACAAAGAAAAAAACAGATACTAAAAACCACCTCTCCGTCAAAACTTTCCATCTACAAACCCTAGGTTAGTGGACTAACAAGTGGAAAATTATTTTAAACGGTATTTTATATAACACGGCGATTAGATGCATAGGTTAGTTCTGTTTCGCGACATCGAGTACAAATTCGTATAAAATAATCTTCCGCTCATGTACAAAAAACTATTTTTGCTGCGGGTGCAGCATTTCATTGTTTTAAAAATAAATGAAAACTAGAAAGATGATGACCACACTGAATATGATTCACGAAAACATCAGCGGTAATGGTAGCGCGCGAAAGAAGAATGAAGGGGATTTCTGAATGAACTCTTTAGCACCGTTCCATCATATGCTACTGAAATTCCCCTTTGCTTATTACTATTCTGTAAAATTCACCATTCGTTTACCAATGTGGATTCGCAGTTTTTAGGTGCTATTAGTGAACATACCATAAAACGATTTTTGATTTTAGCAATGTTATTTTTATTTGGTGAATCCAAAGATTGCATATCCAATTGTTGCAAATTATCTGTTAAAACAAACCGAAAAAAGTAAGGTATTCAGTTTGAAAAATTAAAAATTTGTTCCGCAGCTAGCTCAACAAAATTATCGTTTTGACGTTCTACGTGGAGGTAGTTTTCGAAACCTTACTAGAGACACAATCTTAATACCAATTTTTCGATGTTCGGCTGAAAAACTGTTTTGTTTGTCAGATGTATTACAACATAGAGCGGAAAAGACACCACTCCACTCTGCTTGTTGTGCATAGCTTTGGTATAACCCATGATTCTTCAGCGACCTTGACTTTACCCCTAGAAATAGTGGAACAGTACTTTCTAGTTATTTCATGTATATTAAAGAACCCTTTATGGTTTTTCTTCGTAAAACCTGGTCATTCTAAAAGATTATGAAAACAGCATTTTTGCTACACTTCTCCAGAAATAGCTTAAAATACACATAACTTTATTATATTTGCGATGACGTAATTACGACCAAAACTAGTTCTACCCTTCAAAATAACCAAAATTAGTTTTGACGAAACGTACAACGTCTAAAGTTAAAGTAAAAGTCATCAAACTTTGCTTCGAGAAATTAAACTTAAAAAAAACGAACGGAAATGTACTATGTTCATTAGTTATTTTGTATTAGTCTCAGTAAATTACTTTATTGTCCGCAGTTTGTAACAGTTCTCTTGACCGTAAAATATTTATATATTAATTTATTTATTGTCAGTCGAACTAGCTTGATGATGGTATAGAACCAGTACTCAATGTAGCCAACGCTTTTACTTCGCCATCATCCGTAAGAGCAATGATAAGGGTACCTCGCGTTCTGATGGCAATTTACGCGAAATTGAATTTATAACCAACCTCTGACAACAATCAATTCACTCGCTCCTGTGGTGCAGTTCTATTCTTTCTGCATCGAGCGTGTGGAACGAATACTTCGTCTTTGTTTGTTGTGTTATTAACTTTTATTTCTTTACAGCAAATAGTCGTTTTTGTGACTACCATTAATATTTATTTGGATATTACTTAAATTTTTTGTGATCACACTTTTCCTGAAATTTTCCTACCACGCTTTCCTTGAAATTGTCGCGAGTGAGTTACAATGATTTGTTTCGTAGAGGTTGGCATTTGTTTAGAACAGCCATTTTGAATAATTTTAGGCAAAGTATCGTGACTGACTATAGTGTTAATCGCTTTTTGGCCAATGGCCAAATTCGGGTTTTGCGCGTAATAGACATCACTCCAAAATAATACATTTTGATATCGAATAATTCAGAGCAACACATACTACCTTACATGATAATAACCTGGGCACAGCCAGATTACAAGAAACCACATCAGCATAATCATTAGTAGTGACCGCGCAATACACATATGCATGTGCGTGCGTCTATGTCTGCCTTCTAGAAAAGGCAACTCAACGCCAACGTTGCGAAAACACGACAGCAAAATATAAAATAGAGAATGAAGTAAGTTTTTGTAAAGTTATGAGAACTGAAGAATAATTTATTCCAATGGACATTTTAAAGATATTTTTAATAATTCTAACTATCTGTTTGTGTTAATATATCTCGGCTTCCGGGCTGTTGCCACGTTATCTGTCGAGGTGGTGACGTTTCGACCTCCACGAGGAGGTCGGCTTCCGGGCTGTTGCCACGTTATCTGTCGAGGTGGTGACGTTTCGACCTCCACGAGGAGGTCGTCTTCAGGCCGAATGAATTACTATTAGCTTCGAGAAGAATGCTCGAATAAAATGTGCGAAACACGTTAACATTATGTCTTTAAAATACATCTATTCAAAGAGAGGGAGAAGAAGATCGAAGAAAGTTGTTTTTTGGCAAATTCGTCCGATACGGGTAAAAAGTTCGGAAAGTCATATCAAATGTAAAAAAGTAAAATAAAAACGAAAAAACCCGATCACGACCAATCCATTTTCCCCCAAATATTAAGCACTTCATAGTTTATTTAATTATTAAGATAATTCATAACTGTATCATTACAAAGCAATGACACCTCTCGGTGCCTCTGGAGGGGTCAGGCGCAACTAACTTCCTTCGCAGTATCTCGATCAAGAAGAGTGTCTACCTAGATACTTTCCCACGCAAATTTAATTTGTCAGGAACGTAGAAAAATCTCATAACTAATTATTAACAGGCCGCGATTAACAGGGCACGCCGAGGCATTATCTGGTAATTCCATTTTATTTAAGAATCAGATTCCTCTTCTACATTTCTACCGCTACAAATTTCGAAGCAAATAAGCACATTCCTTTGTGTAACTATGATCAATTCAGGAAAAATTAGAAATAAAAATATACAATCACACAAATTACTCATAGCGCAACTGAAAGTCACGCTAATATAACTCAAATTTGGACAAAGCATTTTTCGTTGCCTCATATTACTTCGTTAGTCGGGCTGCCTATGTCTGCTGTAAGTAGAAAATTAACTATTTGATAATTATTTTAGGTCGCATTTAATGTATAGAGTTGAAACATCTTTCATCCATCAATAACATATTTAATCATACACGTAGTGAAGTGAGTCTGATACACGTAGTGAAGTCTTGTTTATCCGAACTAACTGCGACTGACAGATTCGGATAAGGGAAATACGTAAAATGGCTAGTTACAGTATCTTATTTAAGTGGATTGTACACCTTAACTAGTTAATCCATAGTTTAACTATGAAGCATTAGTGAAAGTATGAAAATATAATTTCACAAAACTTCATTCAAACTGCAGATTGAACTTGCACTGATACATGTATTTACAGCAGAAAGTTCACTGAATTCAGCCGCATTAGTGGAAACATGATACTCATTGTTGTTCAAAGCAGATTTCACTTGCAAAACTTTCTGAACCCCCTCCGTAATTGGCGCTATACTAGATTGAGATTCATTGGTCATCGAGTCAAGCAGTGCTGGATTACTCAATATGCCTGACTAGGCACTGGCCTAGGGCCCCCGATTTCCCTAGTAGTACCCTAGTAGGACATGGTCATTAAACATTGTTTTGTTATACATAACAAATGCATTCACTTTTATGCAAGTTTGTAAAAATGATAGCAAAACAATTATTCACTGTGAAAAGTATAATTATTTGCATGTAAAATGGTATTATATAACTTTTATCGTCAAAATTAACTATTTGCAACATTATATAATAAGTCTATAATTGACGAAGTTTCAAAGTATTTAATAAAGATTCAAAAGGCGATGTGCATAAACACACAATTACGAAACAAATTATTTTATTGTGTTTCCTTTCAATTGAATCAGATATTCTGCGTAAATTGAACTTTGAGGACATCATTAATAAGTTTAGCTATAGAAGATGCAGTAAAAGAAATTTTTGAACAAAATTTTATTCTGTGTATGTATTGACTTTGTTTTTGTACTAACTATTATAAAAATATTTATAAATAAAAAGAATGTAAATAAATATTAATTGAAACACTTATAAAACTGTTTGTCATTATTTATATCCTACATAGTCAAATTTACTGAGAATAGCGAAAGCTTATTTTTCGGAAGTAGAGGTCCAAATGTTAAAGTGCCTCGGGTCCCCATTTTTTTAATCCGGCACTGGAGACACGGAGTAATGCTGTAGGTCAGCGCTGTCCAACTAATGGCCCGAGACACTTTTTTATGGCCCGCGAGTTGTCCTTCAAATTTTTCATCAAACTGTGTTACAAATCTATGCTATCAGAATTAATATTTGAAGTCACATGCTCGGTGAGAGAAAACAGAAAATTAGTTCAGAAAACATTTTATAATTATACTAAAAATTCAAAATACTTTTTAAAACTAACGAAATATACTATTTAATTGCGAGTGGGGTTGAAGTAGGGAGCAAGTAAAAATATGGAAACGACCGATACTGGTGTTGAATATCATTTTTGGAGCCACTGAAACGATAACAGACATTCCCAATGTTGCTTCAGTCCACAAACACCCTCCACGAGAGAAAATACACCCTTTAGATTGAGAAGGGAATGAAAAGTAAATTTAATCGATAATGACCAACATGTGTCAAGACCATAGTTTTCAGGGTCGCTGAAACTCATAACAACACTTCCGTTGGCACAAATTCACGATCAGCCCCCATACATCCCTAACGAAGGGGATGACATGTAAAAGTTATAGTAGGTTACTTATATCAGTGACGTATCCAATGATTTCGGCGTCACTGAGATAGTGGCACTTCTGATACCGTTTAACACTACATTATGGAGGTTTAACTCTAAACCTATGGTAATAAGATACCTCTTGCGCCCTTAAACGGGGGTGAAGAGTGACAGGAAAAAATAATTGTATAGGATCGATTTGAGTCGGATTTATGGTTTTCAGAGTTGAACAAATGTACTACCAATGTCGTTATGTTTCAGTTCAGATCACATGGGAGGTACGGTACCCTATAAGGGGACTGAAGAGCCAGACGTGTAAAAATAAAGGGAAACAGGTGGGATTAGGAAAGGCGTGACACGTATGAAATATTTAAAATAATTGACATTGCCTAATCCACATTTTTCGTGGTTGCCGAGATGAACTATAATACTCCCGATGCCACTTATTCCCATGTTCAGACCATACAAGTGACATACTCGTAAAGAAAAAAGAAAATAGGAGTGACGTGTGTCGGGGATGAGTTTACGAATAACTCAAAACTACCAAAATGAGGTCGAATCCGTAGTTTTCTGGGTCGTTATAATGAAATGGGGCATTTCTAATGTTATCCAAGGGTACAGCAACTACTGGGCGAGGGAAAACATGCGAATGGGAAGATTGGTGAGAGGGTATGTAATAATAATTAAATACGTCCGATTAGTTCCGATTTAGTAATTTTCGGGGCCGTTTGGTTGAATTGTGGCATGTTAAAGTACAAGTTCAGCACTAATGGGGGGGGGGGAGAACCCATAACACTCCTAGGGGAGAAGTGGTGTCGTAAAACTAAAGAGGGAGTGAGTCAATGATATTTTAACCCACGTACAGATGAATAGAAATAATTCAAGATTGTAGAACCATCTGAAAATTTTTAGTTCATTACGTTGTATTAAATGTACTGAAGTGTAAACCTCAGAAATGGAAGTCGCTAAATTTGGGTGCCCAACAATAGAAGTACTACGTAGGTGTAAGTCTTTGAAGATGTCACACGCAGTGCATCTTGCCTTCCGTCATCCCACTTTTCCGAGCTCTAAGCATCGGGGTGAGGTGAATAAGACTTAGAATAGAAGCGCATGGTTTTGACTAAGAATACAGACTATACTCTGCCTGAAATTTACTAAAAAGGAATACTTGAAAACGCAACAATTACAATATAACACAAAACTAGTGGTGCAAAACAATTGCACATACTTTCTCATATGTTTCTCTATCTGCAGCACAGAGTGACATAAAAATCGCAAAAGTGTTACGTAAATGTAATTTCGTATCTGCAGTGCGTTTGCTGTCCTCTTATGTATTTTATCATTATCGTATCTTTCATTTCAGTTAACGAAGTGTATTCTACGTCTGTATGGTCCATTTACACTGCTAAATAATATTCAAGCTTCTTAAAACAGTAATGTGTTAAGTGCAGCAGACAAATTACTTCACTGCGTCTATACCAAACTTTCAAGCGAAATAACGCTAATGCGGATGTAATGCATATTAATTGTACCTTACGTACAAAAATTTAAGCAAAATCGATGGAGCAGTTTTTGAGAAATATTCGAAAGAGCACTTTCACCGTTATGTAAATACCCTTTGTTTCAAAGTAAAAAAAAACAGCACGTGCAACGACAAGTAAATTCTATCGTAAATACGAAATATGAATTAAATACACTCATTGATTTAGTCAGAATCGCTGCGCGGACAGACGTTATGACACAAAACACTTTTTCTGAATCAGGGATGCCCAAAACGGATATTTCCATCGAAATCTCATCGAGAAAGTAAAAACGTATCATCAATTTATGCTCCTTGGCAACGTCGCGTTGGGGTGGACATGCCTTTTATTGAACGAAGTGCAAAGCAGATGATCCACGGACACAAAATTTCGTGACTATCGCAACTCAATTCCACCGGTACACATTTTGTTTTCAGACCAGTTTTCAGTAATATCTAGTACTAACAAGAGTGTACGAATTTCAATTTATTTTTTTTGGAAACATAATTCACACACAAAAGGTCTCTTTAAAACTTCTTAAGCTGTGTAGCTGAATTGAACACATAATTATGTTGATAATAGAACGATCTAGAACACAATCTGTAATGTCAGTGACCTTCTATCACCATAGGTATCACGGAAGATAATATTTAGATAGAATTTTATGCCAACCAAACGACATAATATTGATATACCTTCTTCTTCTTATCTGGCACTACAGCCCTTTGTGGGCTTTGGCCTAAGCGGAGGGTAGAGCTCGGGCGATTTCTTGACCCCGGCACTAGGAGGAGGAGATGTGGTCAGCATCTCGCTCCGACCGGTTCCTGATACTCATTTTATAGCAGGCTGAGTAGGTCTGGGATGAAAATGAAAATTGAGGCGTGATGAAAATCCCCACCTCACCGGGGATCGATCCCCGGCCATCCAGCCAGCAAAACAGTGCTCTAACCTCTGAGCCACGCTGACTCCAATATTGATATACCATGAACAGTAAATTACGAAATAAAGAGTTTCTGGTTTGCACTAAATCCATGAAGATAAATTTAAAGCAGAAAACTTCAAGTTGTGTCAATCGTTTATTACAGGTCTTCTGTACTTACGAGAAAAGGTAGCTTAAACCTGCACTTCGTTGAGTCGTTTATTGGAAATCGTATTGAAACTTTTCAATACTGATTCATACTTCGCAAGCTATTACTCGGTAATTGTAAAAATAGGTTAGTCCTGGTAAAGAAAATTAAAAGAAAGCACCTGACCCAACAACCCGATGACGAAAGTGTGTCGCTAATACAAAATTATGGAGAAATTCCAGCGAGCTTTGTATTTTTACTCGTTCCTGCATTTGACCACTTAAATATAGTACATTTTTGAGAATACAGTCTTTCTATAACGATATTCAAGGGTCTGGGCGTTCTCATCGTTATGTACAGAGAAACCAAAATTAGATGTAATACTTTCAGAAATAAGGAAATACCATAAACTCACTCAACAAATATTTATTACATAGAATATTATAATTATTTACTTAATACACGAAAAAAGCTGTTTTTATATGTTCTACTCTATGGACATATTTTCTTTTTTTACACCCTATTTTTCTACTTTACGATGACGGACTTGATCCATTGAGTGAATAGTTTACTTCATTTTCCCATTCCAAAGCACTGACCTCACTTTGTCCTAAAGCCGCGAAGAACTTAAGCGACGTAATTTTAAACTGAAAGAACTTTAACGAGTGGAATACAAAGAGCTATATCGTTCTAGACAAAGAATAAATACATTACTGCTATGGAAACCAAACAATCCTCTTTCATTTCTTCGTTATAGAGTTTATCGTCGTAGGGGAATCGTTATAAAGAGAAACTTCTGTAAAATACTTGTACGCTCATATTGTGATGCATCAGCTCTCCGACGAAGGTATAAAGAAAAATGCACAATTTGGTGTTCACTGTTCTTGAGACAATCCTAGTAAGATTTAAAATACTGTTTGCACTTCCATCGAAATGTATTGGGAGTCAACGACGTGAGCAAATGTAAAAATTAAAAAAAAAAAAAAAAAAAAAAACAAANCAACAACAACAAAGCGCACTAGGAAAGGAGCGAGATGCTGCTTGGTGCGCGGTACATGTAAAATGTAGAAAGCGTGAAATATAAATTGGCATTTCGGTAGAACTGCAGAGAGGACATGCTATATTAATTAAAAATTACATGCATTACGTGCAATTGTCTAGTATGTTTAAATTACCAGACTGAGTTAAAAGAGGACACTGATATCTGTTTCTCTAAACATAAAAATAATAATGCACAATCTATNACAATTTCTAGGATTTTAACCTCGAATGCATCATTCATTATCCGACATACTGATAAGGATATAGTCAACTCCCGATTGTACGAATAATTATAAGAATAAAAACCAGTCTGAATTCTCATGAGTTTCGATCCTAGATTTCGTACGTCCTTGATCGGTAAAAATAATTAAACTCAAAATACTTATATCGCGATAACTACTCAGTGGTATGTAAGGATTAAAAAAAATAACTTAATTGATACAGATCCATAAAAATATTTCTGGAAATAAATTTTCATTGCACAGTATTTTGATATAAGATAAAAATTTCGATTCAACGACTTATCTTTTAATTCTCTTTCTTCGCCTTGTTAATATACAACACGAGGAGTACGTGAATCGATTGGGAGAGGTTGACGAGGAAAATATGTTTATCACGTATGCCGTGAAAAACAAGAGTCAAATCAAATATAAAGGTTTGACAGAAGCGGAGGGTAACGCTACTGAAATTTTCAGAAATGTAACATGAAAGATCAAACAAGAAAATTGGCTGTGAATTTTTTTCCCGATTTTGTTAAAAATGTCTTTCGTGATAAATTAGTATTTTTGAAGGTTTGCGTTGAAACTTATCTTTAGCTATTGCACAGCATCCTCTATTTATATATTTCATGTATTTTGGCGAAGTTCAGGCCATGAAGCGTGCACTTCCACCTAACTTTTAGACTTTGGGAGAGGGAGTTTGGAAGGAGAGATGTTGGGTTGCCTGAAAACCTCCAGTTCCGAACAGACATTTGTCTGGAGTAAGTGGGGGAAACTAGCAGAAAAAAGGCGAATCTGAAAGAAGTTTCATACAAAAGACAAGTTTTTTCTCGTAGAATCCCAATCTGTAATAAAAAATGGAGGTTCCTATTAAAGACTTCAAAGTAACCAGCTCACCCTCCTCTAAATGAGGGGGGAGTGTCTAGTTCTGACACAAGTGAATGACGCATTCAAAAACATTAACTGTCTGCGACATTTTTGTTCAAATGCTCAATTTTTTTAAATTTAGATATTCGGTTAACACGGTTTACGTGAAACACCGTTTGTGAGGAAAAAATGTGAAGTATACAAGAAAAATGGCAGGAGTGCATGTTCGAGCAGATAGATACATCGAGATCATGTTACAAGTATAATTTATGCAAAATATAAATCTTCCCATTGAGTCTTCGTAGTTTTCATGTGATTACCAGAACTCCAAGCAAATTGTGGAATAATATTTTCATCTCATCCATATTTCCGTAACTGCAGCACAAAAACACATTTTGTTCGCCATTTTATGCACATTAGTATGGTGTACCACAAACTTTTGACTATACCTTACGTTTTCGATGTGTTTGCGAAAAACTTGAACAAGACTTTTTCACCCTCTTTCAATCCACTCCCCCCGAAACCTGATGCTATATGTGGTTTAACTCTTGCTAAATGGGACAGTTATCACCTACTAAGTGGAGGATATACAACAATTTGGCGCGGGGTAGAACTTGTTTTTTGTTTGGGTAAAAAAAAATTTCCTATACTAATAGACATGTTAAGACAGCATGGCTGGAAAAAATTTGTTTCCGGGATAGGAGCGGAGGTCAGACTAAGCCATTGGCTCCCCCCACCCAGAAAATTTGGACTTATTAGTAGATTACCTTGATAATAGCAACATTTATGTATTACGTTAAAAAGTAAATACATAAAGGGATCTTGTAGCCCATATATCAAGTAGTACACAAAAAGCAAGTCTTACAGAATAGTCTTCGCTCTCGAGCTGGTGTATTTTAGAACTACTTGCCAATCGACTTCTGAAAAGTGGCTGAACAGCGCCGCTTGCATTATTGGAGTTTATCCTTGATTCGTGAATCAGATCCCTAGTATCAATTAGAAATTAAGCTCATTGAGATTGAATATTTTTATTGTATTAAAACTACTTGTTTGTACAACAACACTAACCTAGTTCCTAAGCCAATACCTGGGACAAACTTTACCTAGTTTAATTTTTCTTCACCCTCTTTTCTTCACAATAATTTTCACAATCATAACATTTAATTCTCACTAAAATTCAGTTCAACACATAATTTCAAACGCCGTAAAATGTAATATCAAACGCTGTAAACGCTGTCACATGTTTTAAACACCTTATTGGGGATGTTCCTTCCTACTATAGGGAGGATATGGTGTACATGTACTTTTAATATTTTATCAATATCTTTATACCCTATTATATAATAATTGGAGTAGACGTGGCTCAGTGGGTAGAGCGTTGAGTTGCTGACTGGATGGCCGGGGGGTTCTATCCCCGGTGAGGTGGGGATGTTTTATCACACCTCAACATCCAGACTGAATCCCAGGCCTACTCAGCCTGCTTTAAAATGAGTGCCAGGGACTATACTGGAGTCAAAAAGGCCAGAGATGCTGACCACATCTCATTTTAGTGCAGAGGTCTAACAAATTGTTGATCTCTACCCTCTGCAACCCCCATGGGCACCTCCGGGACCTGTTGTGGGAGAGTTTGACTTTTTATTATATAACTATACAATACATGATTATATAACTATATGATTATTCAACTATATGATGATTATTCAACTATATGATGATTATTCAACTATATGATGATTATACAACTATATGATGATTATACAACTATATGATGATTATACAACTATATGATGATTATATAACTATGATAATTATATAATATATAATTATATCTTTCTTAATACATTTCGTACAATGCCTATACTTGTAACAATATCTCAAAATTTCTCGTATTTCTCTGAACTCCAATTTTCTTTCAATTCCAAATGGTCGTGTTTTAGCATTTGAACCAACTCTCCGCGTTGTTGTGCTTAGTTTATGCAATCACATGGTACATGGTCTGCCTCGGAACCCTCGTTATTGCATTGCAACAACAAACATCCTCTTGTGAAGCTTTAATTTTAAGTTATATGTTGAAATTTCCATGACAGCAGAGGAACTCTATTAGGATCTTATTTGGTTCAAACCACTTCCTGTTTATGTAAGCAAGACACATTAAGTATAAATTCAAATACCTGCTTACCGACAACTTCACGATTCCATCCTTAGTCATTATTTGATTTTCTTGTTAAAATTAACTAATTTTCCTGTGGAGATTTAAGACTTCCATTTATTTTCTTTGCCGGTTTCACACTACGACGCTGGTGCTCGCAAGGCGGCAGTTTAGCCCGTAGTTATTTTAGTTCACAATACACACAGGATCTTTCACAAAATACATAAAAACAATTAGCATTTACATGGATTCGTGTCGAAATAATTACCTCTGCTCTCGTCGATCTCGGACTTTCGCACATTTATCTTGGCCAAATTATTATCGACGAAAACAGGGGGACTGTATTCGTATGTGTATTTCTCCTTTACTGTCTGTTAAATCCGTATTAGTACGATAGCGCGTTATTTGTATTAGTTACGTTGTATATTTTTGTTAGTAATAATTACATGGTCTTTATTTATTATATATTGTATATATTTTAGTAATAATGCTATCACAGGGAAACTTCCAAATCGTAGTCCAATAACATTGCCATTATTAAACGTGTAATAACAGATCACGACTGGTATAAACAAATTGTATTCATAGTCATTATACATGATATTTTTCGCCATACTCAAACGCAATATGGGATTTAAAATACTAGAATGCAAACTTATTAACTAATTTGAGTCCCATATCTATTTAAGTTAGGTCAAGTGATAATGCTTGAAAAATTGGTTTGTCAAGAATACTAAACACAAAAGAAATTTGTTTGACACCAAAATGATTCCTTTTCTTCATTGGTTATTTTTCATTCGCGGACCATCAGGTGACACGAAACGTACCACTGAATCAACAGCAAAACGAATATATGACGAGTAACGATGTTTTGCTCCTCCATTTTCATTGTCATTTTAATCTAGATTAATTGTTATATTCTACATGAAGTATCCTACATACGTTCGCATCGTCAGTTAAGCTTGTCGGATCAGAGGTCGAGCGTTATGTAACAAGCCTGAACTTTAAGAATTAGTCAACAGACTCGTTCAAGCTATTTCAATTTGCTGTTCGGTAGAAGCTGGAGTAAGAGCTCGCCTCTTCTCCAAAACATACCATTCAACATAAATCCTTTCTTTGAAGTGGTTGAAATCAACTGAAGTATGACATACATTACAATTTCTCACTAACACGTAAAACCTACAAGTAATCTTTCAAGGAGCGGTAAAAGTTTACCCAAAATAATACAAGAAAACCGAAGTCAATTGCAGAAATTGTGTTGAGTAAGAATCCTAAGTCACCAGAGGAACAATATTCCAGGGTAAGCTAGCGTTGGACATAGACGCGCGCGAGGCAAACTGGCGGAACTTTGGCTCCTCATCTGTATTTCTCTTTCTTCTATCGTTTCAAATCAGAAAGAGATAATTCATTACGATCATTTTAATGTAGTCATAGGTATAACCATCAATGATACATATCTACCTAATCTCAGTATTTTTCACTAACTGATGTCAACAATTAGATAAAATCCATGTAATATTTCGTGTATTTTTTTTAGAAATTACAAGCGCGAAACAAACTACCACCCTGTCACTGCGTCTCTTCTAAAAACATCCCCCGAGTTAAGATTTTCCATTTTCAATTTCCATTTTCATCTCCAACCATTTTCTAGTCTTATATTTGTGAAAAACTGAATAGTGCGAGACATTGCCCTACGCTACTATTCACTGACAATTGGTTTCCCAAATGCAATACTGAACTAAACATATGGAGAGTAAATTTTTCACAAATAAGTAAAAAAAGGGGGGATTTAAATACTCATTGAAGAGTCCGGGAAGGTCATATCAAGAGCAGCATTAAAGGTAACAAAAATGAAACTCGATTGAACAATATCTCATTTACGATAACAGAACAATATCAAACAATACTTACCCACGGTTTTGCATCGAAAGAAGTAGATTGCTACAACCTCTTCGGCTGTAAGATTCCAATAGCGGCGCCTCAGTATTCGCCACTCATGGAATATCAAAACAAAATTCGGCGGCGAAGGGAAGAGTAAGAGTAATGAATTTTTACAGGAATGGTGCTTGTGTGACTTCCAAAGTGTAAGTCCAAACAAACAATGGTAATTAAGATCATTCTATACATTTCGAAAATATAACTAAATTTACTTGCTTGTAATACCCTTTGAGTGATTGAACATTTTATATTTTCAGTAATAACATTGACATAGTTTTGTTGTTATTTTTGCAAAATCTGACACAATCCTACGTTTTGTGCTTGGGTATTTCTTCAACATAGAATACCGGTGAAAGGTGAATGATGCACACCAACAACAACATACGACGCGAAGACACGTAATACTAATTACGTAGTACATAATACGAAGCGCGCAGAGCAGAAGTGGTGCAAGTTCAAAATTGACAGATTTGGGTCAATTATTTGTTTGTACACAACATAACGTAGTGTTTTCAGAGGTAAAGTCTTAACTTACATTTCCCTCTTACAAACACTACGTACTTACTACCGCTCTTCAGTGCAAAAGTGAAATAAGTTCATGTAATTGATAGATTTAAGCAATGATGATACTGATACTTAAAAGTTTTGAAGATGCTGAAGATGAATCATTTAATTAGGATAATTCAACAGAACATGAACGATTATAAGCGATCTTGAACCTAATTTTTCGAATAATCTGAAGTTTGAAAATCATACATATTTCTGATATAACTTTTTTGTGTTTTATTTAATACAAATTTGTCGGTATTGTGTTAATTTGTAACACGTACCGAACTATTTTGTTATCTTAGGAGCCTTAGGGCCCTTGATCGGAATTGATGGGATGGTCCTTCGCTTGCTTCCGGAGAGTAAATTAGTTTAATATCCTCCACGTGGTCATATGCAATTTGTAACCGCTTGTATCTATATTAGTTGATTTTAAATAGGTTAGGTTAGGTTATGAAAGAAAAATTAAGTTACTTTTAAGATTGCTGTATATGGAACTTAAGTTTTAAAAATCAGATACGTTGTTTCATTTTATTCATATTTTAGGTGAATCTGCTAGTATTACATAACAGACATAGAAAAGTAGGTATGAAACTGTAAGGAAGAGAAACTACCTGAAAGCATGTCACAATTATGGCATATCCTACACAAATGAGTAAGGAAACTAAGTGCCAGTTAAAATATTCAGGACTTTAGACTGTCAGTTTTAAAGGGCATTTCATGTGAAATTCCGATTTTCAGCAGTACGAAATGTATGTTTGCTACTTAGGTAACTATCGTACAAGTAAATACGTTTAGATCGTAAATTGTTTCATTACTCATTTCTATAAGTTTTTGTTTTCTTCCAAACCATGCTTTTGGGCAAACACCATTTCTGCTATGCACGCCTGAAGAGAAATTTCCAGTACAGAACACTCGTGAGTTCATTTAATTGTAAAAAATTCATTATAATGTAACCGATAATTTAATATTTTCAGTACTGAAATTTACGTTTGTTACAAGCACAAGAAACTATCTCAGAAATAAATGTAGTGTACGAATATTTTTACTTCTTATTTCGACAAGTTTCTGTTTCTCTACAAACCATGGTTTTGGACTTACACCACTTTCTCTGCACGCCCCATATAGCTGTCTCTTATANCGGGCACATTGAAATTGAAGAAAAGCATGGAGTCTACAAACTATTTTTATCACGAATTTTTTAAACAAATTTAGTTAATCATTAAATCGCTCACATCTAATAAGCCTACTTCCTGGTACTTTATCGTCTCCAAACGACCTTAAACTTCTCTAACAACTACGAAAATGACTGACAATAAGAAAATAGTATAATGAATCATAGCCTCCAAGGCTATATTTAACTCAACCCCTGTGTAGCGTGCGCTAGTCAGTGTATAAGCGCATGCGTCCCTTCGCGCCTCACGAAGGGTAGCACCACCGTGAGACAGCAAATTGGAGTGGGAGGAAACGAAGGGTGCGGTTGTGACTTCGAGGGGAAACCGTGAGGGCGTTTCGGAGGCAACGCGGGGGTGATTGTGTGCTACTCAGGGGGTAGGCTGTTCCGCTGAAGCAACATCGGTCGCAACTCATAGCGTTCGGTAGTTCTGGCGTGTCAGAAAATTCATCCGAAAACATGCCAGTAATACTATATTATGACACTTTCGAAGTCTGAAACCTGTCCCGGACTAGTCAGAAACCTGTTTTTCCAAAAAGTGATCTTGAAAAATAACAGCGTTCGCGGAATAAGGTGCAAGTAATGAAAACAGATCAACATTGAATTGATATTGCGAGCAAACATCACACGCCTTTCAAAGTAACAAACTCTTTACCGCAGATAAGAATGAACTCTTCTTTACCAGAGAGCTCTAAGGGATAGCAAGAATATATGTAATAAGTTCTCGCGCTCTACTTTTGGGCTTCCTTTCTTACATCAGCGGAGAACAAACAACAGTTGGGCTAATTATGAGAAAAAGATTACACAACAGTGTGATCGTAAAATACTCGACAAAATTCAATAATCCTATCACGTCGAGCATTGCCTAACAACGCAGATTTGAAAAATGTATTATTTCTTTTAGTAATAATATACTGTACAATCATTTCAAGAAAAGAATAAAGAAAAAAAGTTGCCTTACATAACCATTTACTGTTTGATTCATTTACCTGACGAAAGTGGGAACATACTAGAGGGAGTTGAGCTCTATCCCATATAATCTCGATCCACCAACCTTTGAAAGCGGAAGAAAGCAACTGGTAAGGAAAATAAGAGATTAGATTTAAAAAAAATCATTTTGTAAACTAGTATATCAGCAAGTTGAATAACACTTGGACATGCTAGCAACAGACCTGGTATATCAACTATTAAAATTGTCTAACATTTGAGGCAAAGGCTGAACGAGGGTGTACACTTTTAACTACATTCTTATATTGAGGATAGCATTCAACAAGACTTTACTCATAAAAGGGAAAATAGTTAAGGAATGTAATTAATATCTGCATCCTCATATTTCTCACGAAGTAACAAAACTATACAGGGTAAGTGTTGTTTCTATTGTATCAACATCTGTCGGTATTGACAAAATGATTTTTGACTTAATTTTTTGAAGGTGACTTCCCACAATCGTCAACATGCTCCAATGACAAAAGAAAGGAAGTGTGAATCATTCGGATTACACACGAAGACACATTCTAGAAGAGCATTTTCATTAAAATTTATTTGAACATCCATTGGTCAAATGATTCGTCAGCGGTTGATGATTAATGCGTATTCCGCAAAGTAGCAAAAGTGAGGAAGAAGTTTCTTTATGTACTTGACTGGAAGAGAATTTATTCGTTTTGAGAAGATTATTTACATAACGCCATTATATCACTATTTCACCCCTGCATCAACACGAGAGCAATTCCTTATCAGTTGCGTCATTCATTCACATCCAGACGTCCAATCAGAATTATTCTTAGAGAATATGATGACTACCACATGCCTTACGAACATTTACACAAGGAAAGCTAATGCATGCTGATAATGTTCTGAAACCACAGTCTCGTTTCTGGGAAGCAACAAGTCACGCTAGCACAAATAATCACGTCATCGGACAAGAACTTCCGCGTAACTTTGTTATAAGAATTGATAAATATGTTTACCTACTGAATGAGTCACCATCTTCATGTTAGAACATTAGAAAAAAATCGTTCAACGATCAGTAAGCCACATTGCCTTTTGACCACATTCAAAATCTATTAAGAGTATATTTCCGAATTCACATCACACTTCGTGTATGTAAGAGCAATGAACAAGATTATTCCTTGCGTGTACCACAAAATATCGACCACATCCCCGGCGCACTGAATGACTTAACCAGTCAGTCGCCAGACGACTTAGTTTCGCTTCCGCGGGCGAGTTCGGAGACTGGCGCGTAGTAGACTCCTTTCGCAGTTTTCCAACCGGCACTTGAGGAGAAGCCAAGGGAAGGGTTATCCAGACCATGAGGAAGCACAGGGAATTGAGCTACGCGGCTCCTTTATGCTTATTTAACCACCAGCAACAAAGAGTGAGTTAGTTGTATTGCTCACTCCACAAAATACCAACTACGATACACAGAGACCAAAGAAAACAAAAGGCGAGAAATATGAAAGCATTTATACTCACGCTAAACAATAATCGAAACGAACTCAAGATTAAAAATTAAACATTCTGGATTTTGAGGAATACTGCTGAGCCCTAAAGCCCCGCAAGGAATACTGCTCCTAGAAGCTCATTTCATGAGTAAGACTTTTGTATAATAAAGAAAAACTCAAAAATGGAAACATGTGGTGAACATGAATTCAAGTGACGGAAAACTTATAATAATTAATTTCCACAAATACAAATTTTAATTAAATGAAAAAGATCAGTCGAATGCCGTTTCCAATAACACTAATTTTTACAAAATTATTAAGTTGTCATGAGCTTTAGAACTTTTTTTTTGCTAAGTCACCAATACGTTTGGAATGTACGATAGATCTGCAACGAACACGAAAAACAAAACAAAACATTTTCCACATAAACTCGGATGACCAATGTCATTGGATCATATGCAATACTTGAAACTAACACCACAATTTTGAGGAGAGGAAAAAAACGTACAAGGAAAATTTATAGAATTAAACTCTTTTAAATACAGATTCCAAGAAGAAACAATAGAGAAATGCATGCATATAAAGCATAGACAATGATTCATTTATCGAAATTCTGAAATACCCAGTAAAAATACTGACCATGTTGAAAATGGTATGTCCTTGTAATGAACTTTCGGCAAATGTGTATAATTTAAATACGTTGACGCTCAACTTATCAGAACAGATCTGAAGGTTCTACTAGAGTTCTATTCCTATGGCATGAAATCGTGAAAACTGAACAAAAGTGAGGCTAGGTTCGGCGGTCCGCGGCCCCCACTGAGCAGCGGTGAGTCACGAGCACCCGCATTCCGCGGCGTAATCGATGGCCTTCCAGCCACCGCACACACTGTTGTCCCCCGCCGAAGCGATCCCGCGCGGCTGTGCCGACCCCTCACCCACGCCACACACTGCTCAAGGACGCGGAACATTGCCACCAGAATCCATAAATCGAAGGAAACTACAAGATAGCACTGCTTTGATGCTTTCTTGTTCAATAATAATTTACAAAGATTAAGAAGTGTTAACTGGTTATCGTGAATAATAATTAAATAATTGACTACTCGTGTTAGTTTTAATAATTCTAATCAAAAAAGTATTTTCGCTTCTTCAGACTGCCGCAATCTCCAAGACCATTTTCAAAAGTTCAGAGCGAAAGAGAGGGAGAGTTACATTCAACAACTATTCAGACGAATTATTATTTTGTAAATAGTTTCCAGGGTTACAGTTGTTCACATATCTTTACACGTTTTGATTTTTCACATAAAAAATAAACAATAAAATTAATAAAATAAAAACAAAACTACTAGACAGTTTAATTTTTTTAAAACTTAACATTGCACAAAATACATAGCAGGTACTCATGTATAGTCGTGACATTAATGCAATATCTACAAGCACCTGAAGACATCAAAATGGCGTCAAAACATACTGCTACAATCTAAATTGTGCAATGTAAACTTCTTAAAATATTAAACAGTGTCTGTGAATAGTGGTAGTGTTTAATTTTCATTGAATTGACTATAATTGTCTCTATACTATATATTATATATCATAAATAAATATATACAAATATAGTATACAAGTCACTTACAAATTAAGATATACACTTAAATTTTTGAAAATGGGTGTAACAAGAAGCAATATGAACGTGCAAGATTTAGTTAGCTAGCATTAATACCACAATTTTATTAGGTTAACTCAGCTGTCTTTCACAAAGTATTTCATGTCATCTGGAGAAATGTAAAAATAAAAGCGACATTAAGTTGTGATGTTTTTTACTAGTGCAGTTTCACTAAACTTCATTAAATCAAATGCCGTTGCATCATCACAACAAGCAAGTAAGTCGTAAAAGATATCACAGTGCGCCCGACTGTGATTAATTCGCTGTAATATTTACTGCAGTTTTCCCAAGAATCCATCCAACTGGATTCCGAATACATATGGATAGAGCTATGACAAAATTCGTTCTGTTCACTATCTATGCAAACATATTTACCTGAAAGTCTTAACAAATATGTAGTACTTGTGAGTGAAATTCTTTCGTGTCAGATTATTGCGAATTAGGGAATTCCTTAATGAAGGGAGATAAATACTACATGTATTTCCATCCTTTCAGAATGTTGTTCTGGAATCAGCTCCAGTAAAGAAAAGTACCGAAAACTTTTCATTTGAGGAATTTTAAAACGATTTCCTTCCTATCTCACGATTTTAACTGACAAAATACTAAATATGGAGAAATTTGCAAAAATAAAACTTCGTTTAAATACTTATTTCGCCCCATATTGAACAGGAACGTAATACATGGGCTCATAAACCAGATCCTATGGTAAACGTGATTCTGTTTCAGTGCTCTATGGTATTTATGATCAAACAATGTAATCCCTTCACGTAACGAAACGAAATTGATAATAATGGAAGGGGATTGTTGAAAAGCCCAAAACTTTACAATTATAACGTAGTCGAGTCTATTTAAGACGACTAACAGAAACTAATTTTGGCTGCAGGAAACAACGAAAAGTGACCATTTCTTTAAATTATAAAATACGAATGAAGTATCCTTTTCTTTTAAGTTGCCCTCAAAACGTCAATATGCTTCAGCATTCAACTATCACGACCGAATATTTCCCGATCCTGACTCTAAAGAACATGTTAGCATAGCCAGTCACTACATCCGGGATGTCCGTCCTTCACAGGAGTGGCGATCAGGAACGGAAGCGTAGCGAGCGTACAAATCGACTATCAAACAGTGATAACGCATCGTTCCCGTGTAAACAACTAACATTCGACATATTTTACGCCTTGAACTTTTTCTGTTCTCAGCGGATTTATTTGTATCAAATGCCTACATGGTACTACTAAAACGCAATATCTTTATTCACAGGTGTTAATGGAAAATTAACATTTATTGTAAATTAAACAATAAATGGTGATACAAAAGTTACGAAGACATTTCTAGAAGACCATCTGCGTCATATAAAGCTATATCTATAACAGCAATAATAGAAAGAGAAAAAAAGCAGAGAGAGGGGAGGGGAAAGCAGAGAGAGAGGGAGGGAGAGAGAGGAAAAAAAGCAAAGAGAGAGGGAGGGAGAGAGAGGAAAAAAAGCAAAGAGAGAGGGAGGGAGAGAGAGGAAAAAAAGCAAAGAGAGAGGGAGGGAGAGAGAGGAAAAAAAGCAAAGAGAGAGGGAGGGAGAGAGAGGAAAAAAAGCAAAGAGAGAGGGAGGGAGAGAGAGGAAAAAAAGCAAAGAGAGAGGGAGGGAGAGAGAGGAAAAAAAGCAAAGAGAGAGGGAGGGAGAGAGAGGAAAAAAAGCAAANAGAGGGAGAAAAGCAAAGAGAGAGGGAGAAAAGCAAAGAGAGAGGGAGAGGGAGAAAGAGAAAAAAGGAAGAAGAGAAAAAAGGAAGAAGAGAAAAAAGGAAGAAGAGAAAAAAGGAAGAAGAGAAAAAAGGAAGAAGAGAAAAAAGGAAGAAGAGAAAAAAGGAANGGAAAAAAGGGAATGGGAAAAAAGGGAATGGGAAAAAAGGGAATGGGAAAAAAGGGAATGGGAAAAAAGGGAATGGGAAAAAAGGGAATGGGAAAAAAGGGAATGGGAAAAAAGGGAATGGGAAAAAAGGGAATGGGAAAAAAGGGAATGGGAAAAAAGGGAATGGGAAAAAAGGGAATGGGAAAAAAGGGAATGGGAAAAAAGGGAATGGGAAAAAAGGGAATGGGAAAAAAGGGAATGGGAAAAAAGGGAATGGGAAAAAAGGGAATGGGAAAAAAGGGAATGGGAAAAAAGGGAATGGGAAAAAAGGGAATGGGAAAAAAGGGAATGGGAAAAAAGGGAATGGGAAAAAAGGGAATGGGAAAAAAGGGAATGGGAAAAAAGGGAAAAGAAAAAAAGGAAAAGAAAAAAAGGAAAAGAAAAAAAAGGAAAAGAAAAAGTGAATAAGAAACCATTCCATAATTTTAAACTGAAATATTTTAACACACTTATAGGTACCTATAACTACGAATTTTTAGTACATTCGAATTTGTTATGAAACTAGGGTCGATTTTTCATATTCATTTTTAGATTTAAAATTCTGCAACATAACACGTGAAGTCCTTACTCTTGGCAATAATTGAAAGGCTGAGCACCAACCGAAGTATCTATCTCGTTAGTCCGCACATAATAACCATTCCATCTTAGATAGGCACGATAATAAACATTCAATCTTAGATAGGCACGATAATAAACATTCCATCTTAGATAGGCACGATAATAAACATTCCATCTTAGATAGGCACGACAGGAAAGGCATTCTGCACAGGACTAGAGCCCTGTCCTGCACCTCATTCTCCTCTGCTACAAAATATGAGGAATAATCTCATCCTCCCAGTAGCGATCTGGTATTATTCTATACTCAGAGTTATTGGTCTTCATCTATTAAATAACAGTTTCTCAAATAGTTTACATATAATTGGTAATAGGGAGATGGGTCTATATAATTTAGATTCAGTTAATGATCTACCGTTCTGAGATCATAATAATTTCCGCCGCTTTCCAAGAAGCGGGCACATGTTTTAATCTGAAGGCTGTATTAATTAAATAAGTCAGCATGATTATTTCTTTACATGGTAGATTATTCAATATTCTTAAGTAATTAGATCATATCCACGTAATTTCCTGGATTTCATATTGTTGTTTATTTCTTTAGAGACTTTTGAAGTGACAAATGGTATTTCTGTTTCTTCTAAATTTGCAATATCTTCTTGAAGGCTATCAGAATATATTTCATTTTATTGAAAAATTTCTCCTAAATGTTCGGCAATTATATTTTCTTTAGTTTATTATTCTTAGCCTATGTACCACCTCCCTGTCTAATAGGTCGTGTTTGGTTCGTTGACCTTTTCAGTGTTTCTGTTGCCTTACACACGGAATAGTCCGTGTCTTCATAAGCTGTCAGATTTTGTACATAGAATTGCATTGGTACCTCTTTGAATTTATATAATTTCCCTTTTTAGTTCTTGCGTCTTGTTATTCATTTAGTTTCAGACAAAAGCTGTCTACTATAGAGTAAGTACACAGAATTACAAATATAATAGAAATGGCTTTGGAAGAAAAAATGGTTTGCTCAATGATCCTTCTTAATGTGGCCCAAACCTTTGATAAGGTATGGATGATGGATTGATACATAACTATACAAATGTCTTCCTAGACAGTATGTCGAGTTAATAACATCTTATTTAACAAATAGATTGTTCAGGGTCAAACAAGACTACGAGTACTCAGACTTGTGAAAGACATAGGTGAGGGAGTACCACAAGGTAGTGTACTGGGTCCCACTCACTAGCGACATACCACGGCCACAAAATATTACTGTCGCGACATATGCTGATGACATGGCGCTTATAGCATTAGATTCATATGTAAGACGCTACCAAAAAGCTACAAAATGCTAGTGACGAAATTTATCAATGGACAATAAGGTGGAAGATTAATCTGAACGAGTTCAAATCTACTCTTATTAATTTTACAAAGAAAAAAATTGTTAATGTCCCACCAGTTAAATTAAATGGAATAATTATACCCTATGAAAACATCGCGAAATACCTTGGTATGAATCTGGTTGCGAAGTTGAGATGGAAGGAGCACGTCAAAAGGAAAAGAAGTGAACTGTCTCAAGTATAGACAATTGTATTGACTTCTAAGACGACACTCTACATTGGCCATACCAAATATATTAATGTTATACAAACAAATTTTGAAACTAATTTGGCTCTACGGCATTCAGCTATGGGGTTGTGCTAAAGAAAGAAACATTAAATGTATTCTGACTTTCAGAAACAGTGCTACGAAATATTGAATGTCCCGTGGTATATCAGAAAGTGTAACCTACACCGAGACCTTTAGATCCCCGATGCAACCACTGAAATAAGATTTGTAGCCAAACATGAATTAAGGCTACTCCCAGAGATCCTTGACAACGAGAATCTGGTCAGAAGATTTAAAAGACTTAAACCCTAAGACGACCACACAAAAAAGGTAGACATTAACAGTTTTCCCGTCATTTTTCCACAAGGTATTAAGAGAAGGTCGATTCTCTTCATGGCAAGTCGGGCATCAGGTCGTAAGTGAAGGTTTCTTCACCCTCGTGTTCAAGTTCTTAATTGCTCTTTAACTTTAAATTCGATTTCATAATTTTACTTAAATTCCTGGTTTAACAGTGCGAACAGTTTCGTTGACAATTCACCCTAAAATGTACTACATAATATGCGTTGAAATATTGTATAAATGTACTTTCATACCGTTCATTTGAAACAAATACTTCTAAGACCAGGGATTACAGAAACTAATGTCGAGAACATGACTTGGCTCATCCGCCATCATTACCGGAGGCTCAAGGTAAGCCCGATCATTTGGTAGCAACATACCTTCGCATGTGAATCGAAAAACTGTCTGCGTTCAAAATTAACAAGTCTACAGCCTGGAACTATTAAAAAAATGGTGTGGCCAAGTGCAGAAACCGCGCCTGATATTAAATTTTATATCTTGAATGCTGAACATGACTGGATTATTAAACTTTATCTAAATATAATTAAAGAAGCTTCGTTTGGAGGAGTATTTGAAAAAAGTGCAAATAAGTTAAAAGAACTCGTTTTCAATTATTTTTTTCATTCTTATCTGAAAGCATCATCCAAAATTACCATAAAATTTACTACTGAAAAAATTGTCACAATCATGCGACTATTAGAATTATTTATGAAATTCCATAAAACTTTTATTTACAAATAATACATGTCTCCGCATGGAAAAAGATAAGTTACACGATTAAATAAGAAAAGAGAAGACGGAACTAGTTGAACAATTGCTTGATTTTTTTTACTAGAAGGAATCAATTAGGAAGGATTTATTAAATAAATCAACTTTCTCCTTCATACGACGAGGGGCACTGTGTTATGTTCGAAGAAGTTCCAATAAGTCAAACCCATGGAACAAAGTAACATGTAAAAAGCCGCAACTTCGTAGTTCGAGCAAATAAATTAATCGGAATGATAATTCTTTCAACATTTCACCAATATTTTAAAATAACATTGAAAAGTACGCGACGAACTAGAATAAAAACGGGTTACGCAAGAGAGAAAAACACTTTTTATTCTTAGTGAATGGTGATATAATTCCGTATCTGTATTACAGCTGAAATATCATAGATCACTTGAACAGCCACGAACACATCTGAAATTACGAAATACAGAACCCGTCAGGAATAGTTCCTGAAGAGGTCAATGCAGAAACTGGAGAGGAATGATTAGACAAGGAAGCATAAGATGGAGAAAATGAAGACTTAAAATAAGAAAACGTAGATGACATTTCATGCTTTAACAACTGCAGAAGTATTCACTGAAAGAATGATAAGGGCATTGACTCGTGACGAGTTCCTGATAAAAAGTGGAATTTATCCAAGTCGCCACTTCCCATATCTCGAGTTACAACACTTTCGAAACTTGTTTTCAATTTATTCGAACTTTGGACAGACTCGTGATAAACTCGTAGGAAAAGTATGTTTCAACTAGAAATTTTTCCTCTCGGTTGACTCATTTATTGGAAGTAACCACACTACTATGAAGACAAATACAGCAAATGCCTTGTCATATTGTACAAAGTTTTATGTTTAAATTTCGCGGAAGAGATAGTTTCGTCAACTGCATGAAGTATTCGGGTGCATATTGTACTCCCACCTTATCTAATCTTCCACCAATATACAATTACCGAAATATTCATCAAATTTTTCCAATAGTTGGTCCTTTTTTATTGTGTTTAAGGGCATTTTTTTGCGAATAAAGAAAACGATGAAGCCCTTTACACGAACTGTAATTTTTGTAATGTTCACTTCTCTACCTCTACCAATTCGGGGTGGGGGGATGAATTTTGCTACCAGCGATATTTGCTTCCGGAAGGGAAGTTCTTTCCTCATCCAGCGTCAAGTGATGATTCCAACAAGTTTAACGGCTATGCTACCAAATTTACTTCCCTTCAACATTAAAGCATTCTTTATGAACTACTTAGAAGCCTCCTAAACAGTTTCATTCGAAAATTATTTACAGAAGAAATATTACCGCAAGTTTAACTACAACGCTACAAATAATACTGAAATACACAGTAAAAATGACTACTGGAACATTTCCATTCAATCATAGGTTAACCAATAACATAATAAAAACTGCAGAGGCTAGAAGACATAACAATGTAATTAAAATAGCACATTTACGTACCAAAACATGATATGTTAATTCGTTTGAGATGTACAGCGAAAGTAATATATTCCGTCAGCGCGAACGACAAAAATCAGAGAACATTTCTACCTCTTTGAACACATCAAAATAAAACAACGAAAAAGTCAGAAACCTGTGTCAAAATACGAAAATTAACAACTTACGCACAAAAATATCGGTACGACATTTCAATGCGTTAAATATAGTGAACATAGCAAAACACCCGAAAAACCATAATTTAAAATAGGAATTTCCTAAAATTCTTTCTGAGTGAGCCTATACAATGAAAACGCAACATCTTGTCAATATACCAAGTTCATACCTAATTTTTTTTCACTACGTTGATGAATGTGTGAGTGAATAAGTAAGACACTTAGGACATCACTGCTTACATTAGTACAAGCAGATAATATAAAACTAATTCTAAGCATTCATAACTACAGTAGAATCTTGCTTCATTTCTTTCTTATCCCAAATAGGCAAATTCAGAAAACTGTTCAAACACGATTAATAGAGTAACATTTGCTGGTGGCTTTTGTTGTATTACTTTTTCATGAATTACTTCATTTATCATGGTTGAGGAAAACGAAATGAAAAGTTCTTTCCTCTTTTTGTGTCGAACCTGCTACTCTATTTGCAAACGAAAGTTTACACACCGCACAGTCTTTCTAAGGTCAAGTTCCTAGTCACCAACAGGACCCATGAAATAGGAACTGTACTTTTTTGATATAACATTTTATTTCAATTTTAATGCAATTTGTGCAATCCATAAAGTTAAGAAGTAAATGGGTCTAAACATTACAAAATTATGCCAAAATTAAGGGTTACAGCCAAGTTAGAAATGCGATTAAATCATTTATTCAAATTAATTCTTTATAATTACTATGTTTACACTTAACAATGAATTAAAAGCATAAACTAAAATTGTTGACCAAAAACCACTTCATCTACTCTTACCAAATTAAATACATACATACATACATACATACATACATACATACATACATACATACATACATACATACATACATACATACATACATACATACATACATACACACACACACACACACACACATACATACATACATACATATTATATAACACAAATTAATTACATTATGTTGAATGAAAAAATATAGATTTTTTTAAAATTGGGGCTTCAGGACTCGCCAACAACGAGGTCATAAGAGCCCTCGAAAATATATTTACATTTTTACAAATATATGAAATTCATATTTGTAAATAAAACAAGAAATATATATGGCAAAATGCTTATTTCCTTCGTTTACAGTTGATCCGATCTTTCAATTTTATTGTATTGATATTGAATTTGGACTCAATTTTATTTGTAATTTTATGTTAATAGAAAAACAAAACACAAAAATGGTAATAAAATGTTAAATAAATAAGTAACATTTCGTATTTCATGGGTCTTGTTGGTAACTAAAAACTTAATCCCAGACAGACCGAGCGGTGTGCTCATTAAGGGTGGAAGGATCTAGAGAGAATCTGTCCCATATATTAACAGATAAGTGACTGGAGGCAAATGACACACACTTTATGACACATGACATTCACTCAAAAACCATATATTCACGTGTATTAATTTCTCAAAATTAAATTTTCAAAAATTTACAAAAAATAAAGGATGAAAGTAAGAATATTTATATTTATTTGGATAATGCTACTAGTGTGTATCTGCACTCAAAAAAAGCTCTATTTTTTAAGATAATTAGTTAAAAAGATAAATTTCCTAATTTTAATATCCAAGTTTAGACCCAAACAAAAAGTGAAACTTTTCTCATAGAAGTAAAAGAAAAAGACAAAATTTATACAATAAAATGTGACCTTCGTAACGGTTTTTGTTTGAACTTGGTAGGATAAATAATTTACAAGATATGAGTGGAAATCTAAACACTAACTAACACTAAAATATGTGCCAGGAGAACAACTGGTCAACGCATATACATGGTTTGAGATCAATTTTGAACTCCAGAACTATATAGGAAATCAACAGGGAAAATATGAATTTTAAAAAAACTGTCAAACGACCACCTTTGGACAGATTCGAATCGATTGACCCAAGGGAGATTTAACAAGTTATATCCATTTAGTCCAAAAAATTGGAGAGAGAGAGAAAGAGAGAGACACAGAGATAGACAGATAGAGAGAGAAAGACAGATAGAGAGAGAAAGACAGATAGAGAGAGAAAGACAGATAGAGAGAGAAAGACAGATAGAGAGAGAAAGACAGATAGAGAGAGAAAGACAGATAGAGAGAGAAAGACAGATAGAGAGAGAAAGACAGATAGAGAGAGAAAGACAGATAGAGAGAGAAAGACAGATAGAGAGAGAAAGACAGATAGAGAGAGAAAGACAGATAGAGAGAGAAAGACAGATAGAGAGAGAAAGACAGATAGAGAGAGAAAGACAGATAGAGAGAGAAAGACAGATAGAGAGAGAAAGACAGATAGAGAGAGAAAGACAGATAGAGAGAGAAAGACAGATAGAGAGAGAAAGACAGATAGAGAGAGAAAGACAGATAGAGAGAGAAAGACAGATAGAGAGAGAAAGACAGATAGAGAGAGAAAGACAGATAGAGAGAGAAAGACAGATAGAGAGAGAAAGACAGATAGAGAGAGAAAGACAGATAGAGAGAGAAAGACAGATAGAGAGAGAAAGACAGATAGAGAGAGAAAGACAGATAGAGAGAGAAAGACAGATAGAGAGAGAAAGACAGATAGAGAGAGAAAGACAGATAGAGAGAGAAAGACAGATAGAGAGAGAGAGACAGATACAGAGAGAGAGAGACAGATACAGAGAGAGAGAGACAGATACAGAGAGAGAGAGAGAGACAGATACAGAGAGAGAGAGATAGAAAGACAGACAGACAGAGAGAGATAGAAAGACAGACAGACAGACAGACAGACAGACAGACAGAGAGAGATAGAAAGACAGACAGACAGAGATAGAAAGACAGACAGACAGAGATAGAAAGACAGACAGACAGAGAGAGATAGATAGAAAGACAGACAGACAGAGAGAGATAGATAGAAAGACAGACAGACAGACAGACAGACAGAGAGAGAGAGATAGAAAGACAGACAGACAGACAGACAGATAGAAAGACAGACAGACAGAGAGAGATAGAAAGACAGACAGACAGAGAGAGATAGATAGAAAGACAGACAGAGAGAGATAGATAGAAAGACAGACAGACAGAGAGAGATAGATAGAAAGACAGACAGACAGAGAGAGATAGATAGAAAGACAGACAGACAGAGAGAGATAGATAGAAAGACAGACAGACAGAGAGAGATAGATAGAAAGACAGACAGACAGAGAGAGATAGATAGAAAGACAGACAGACAGAGAGAGATAGATAGAAAGACAGACAGACAGAGAGAGATAGATAGAAAGACAGACAGACAGAGAGAGATAGATAGAAAGACAGACAGACAGAGAGAGATAGATAGAAAGACAGACAGACAGAGAGAGATAGATAGAAAGACAGACAGACAGAGAGAGATAGATAGAAAGACAGACAGACAGAGAGAGATAGATAGAAAGACAGACAGACAGAGAGAGATAGATAGAAAGACAGACAGACAGAGAGAGATAGATAGAAAGACAGACAGACAGAGAGAGATAGATAGAAAGACAGACAGACAGAGAGAGATAGATAGAAAGACAGACAGACAGAGAGAGATAGATAGAAAGACAGACAGACAGAGAGAGATAGATAGAAAGACAGACAGACAGAGAGAGATAGATAGAAAGACAGACAGACAGAGAGAGATAGATAGAAAGACAGACAGACAGAGAGAGATAGATAGAAAGACAGACAGACAGACAGAGATAGATAGAAAGACAGACAGACAGAGAGACAGAGATAGAAAGACAGACAAACAGAGATAGATAGAAAGACAGACAGACAGACAGACAGAGATAGAAAGACAGACAAACAGAGATAGATAGAAAGACAGACAGACAGACAGACAGAGATGGATAGATAGAAAGACAGACAGACAGACAGACAGAGATGGATAGATAGAAAGACAGACAGACAGACAGAGATGGATAGATAGAAAGACAGACAGACAGAGATGGATAGATAGAAAGACAGAGAGAGAGAGAGATAGAAAGACAGACAGACAGACAAACAGAGAGAGATAGATAGAAAGACAGACAGACAGACAGAGATAGATAGAAAGACAGTCAGAGATGGATAGATAGAAAGACAGACAGACAGAGATGAATAGATAGAAAGACAGACAGACAGAGAGAGAGAGATAGAAAGACTGACAGACAGAGAGAGAAATAGAAAGACAGACAGACAGAGAGAGAGAGATAGAAAGACAGACAGACAGAGATGGATAGATAGAAAGACAGACAGACAGAGATGGATAGATAGAAAGACAGACAGACAGAGATGGATAGATAGAAAGACAGACAGACAGAGATGGATAGATAGAAAGACAGACAGACAGAGATGGATAGATAGAAAGACAGACAGAGATGGATAGATAAAAAGACAGACAGAGATGGATAGATAAAAAGACAGACAGACAGAGATGGATAGATAAAAAGACAGACAGACAGAGATGGATAGACAGAAAGACAGACAGAGATGGATAGATAGAAAGACAGACAGAGATGGATAGATAGAAAGACAGACAGAGATGGATAGATAAAAAGACAGACAGAGATGGATAGATAGAAAGACAGACAGAGATGGATAGATAGAAAGACAGACAGAGATGGATAGACAGAAAGACAGACAGAGATGGATAGATAGATAGACAGACAGAGATGGATAGATAGATAGACAGACAGAGATGGATAGATAGAAAGACAGACAGACAGAGATGGATAGATAGAAAGACAGACAGACAGAGATGGATAGATAGAAAGACAGACAGACAGAGATGGATAGATAGATAGACAGACATGGATAGATAGACAGAGATAGACAGACATGGATAGAGAGATAGACAGACATGGATAGAGAGATAGACAGACATGGATAGAGAGATAGACAGACAGACATGGATAGAGAGATAGACAGACAGACATGGATAGATAGACAGACAGACAGACATGGATAGATAGACAGACAGACAGACATGGATAGATAGACAGACAGACAGACATGGATAGATAGACAGACAGACATGGATAGAGAGACAGACAGACATGGATAGAGAGAGAGACAGACAGACATGGATAGAGAGAGAGACAGACAGACATGGATAGAGAGATAGACAGACAGACATGGATAGAGAGATAGACAGACAGACATGGATAGAGAGATAGACAGACAGACATGGATAGAGAGATAGACAGTCAGACATGGATAGAGAGATAGACAGTCAGACATGGATAGAGAGATAGACAGTCAGACATGGATAGAGAGATAGACAGACAGACATGGATAGATAGACAGACAGACATGGATAGATAGACAGACAGACATGGATAGATAGACAGACAGACATGGATAGATAGACAGACAGACATGGATAGATAGACAGACAGACATGGATAGATAGACAGACAGACATGGATAGATAGACAGACAGACATGGATAGATAGACAGACAGACATGGATAGATAGACAGACAGACATGGATAGATAGACAGACAGACATGGATAGATAGACAGACAGACATGGATAGATAGACAGACAGACATGGATAGATAGACAGACAGACATGGATAGATAGACAGACAGACATGGATAGATAGACAGACAGACATGGATAGATAGACAGACAGACATGGATAGATAGACAGACAGACATGGATAGATAGACAGACAGACATGGATAGATAGACAGACAGACATGGATAGATAGACAGACAGACATGGATAGATAGACAGACAGACATGGATAGATAGACAGACAGACATGGATAGATAGACAGACAGACATGGATAGATAGACAGACAGACATGGATAGATAGACAGACAGACAGACAGACGTGGATAGATAGACAGACAGACAGACAGACGTGGATAGATAGACAGACAGACATGGATAGATAGACAGACAGACATGGATAGATAGACAGACAGACATGGATAGATAGACAGACAGACATGGATAGATAGACAGACAGACANCAGACAGACAGACATGGATAGATAGTCAGACAGACAGACATGGATAGATAGTCAGACAGACAGACATGGATAGATAGTCAGACAGACAGACATGGATAGATAGTCAGACAGACAGACATGGATAGATAGTCAGACAGACAGACATGGATAGATAGTCAGACAGACAGACATGGATAGATAGTCAGACAGACAGACATGGATAGATAGTCAGACAGACAGACATGGATAGATAGTCAGACAGACAGACATGGATAGATAGTCAGACAGACAGACATGGATAGATAGTCAGACAGACAGACATGGATAGATAGGCAGACGGATGGATAGACAGACGGATGGATAGATAGACAGAGATAGATAGACAGAGAGATAGATAGACAGATGGATAGATAGACAGATGGATAGATAGATAGACAGATGGATAGATAGATAGACAGATGGATAGATAGACAGATGGATAGATAGACAGATGGATAGATAGACAGATGGATAGATAGACAGACAGAGATGAATAGATAGACAGACAGAGATGGATAGATAGATAGATAGACAGACAGATGGATAGATAGACAGACAGATGGATAGATAGATAGACAGACATGGATAGATAGATAGACAGACATGGATAGATAGATAGACAGACATGGATAGATAGATAGACAGACATGGATAGATAGATAGACAGACATGGATGGATAGACAGACAGACATGGATGGATAGACAGACAGACATGGATGGATAGACAGACAGACATGGATGGATAGATAGACAGACAGAGATGGATAGATAGACAGACAGAGATGGATAGATAGACAGACAGAGATGGATAGATAGACAGACAGAGATGGATAGATAGACAGACAGAGATGGATAGATAGACAGACAGATAGATAGATAGACAGATGGATAGATAGACAGACAGATGGATAGATAGACTGACAGATGGTTAGATAGACTGACAGATGGTTAGATAGACTGACAGACAGACAGACAGACAGACAGACAGAGATGGATAGATAGACAGACAGAGATAGATAGACAGACAGAGATAGATAGACAGACAGAGATAGATAGAGATAGATCGACAGACAGAGATAGATCGACAGACAGAGATAGATCGACAGACAGAGATAGATAGACAGAGATAGATAGATAGACAGACAGAGATAGATAGACAGACAGCGATAGATAGACAGACAGCGATAGATAGACAGCGATAGATAGACAGACAGCGATAGATAGACAGACAGCGATATAGAGAAGGAATTTTCTACTACATAAATGTAATAGTATTTTTACCGCGATTTCGAGTACATAGGACAAGACTAACAGGATCACTTGCAGTACTCCAATTTAACTAGACCTAGATAAGAAAATGTGAAGTTTCACGCATTCGCGACTAGGTGCGGAATTATATAATTAATCTTTTACTCACCTCATCCAGCTCCGATTCCTTTGTGACATCGCCGTTCTTGGAAGTCTCCTCCTTGGGTTTGTTCTTTTCCTTCTTCGACACTCCCAACGAGCGGAAAGACCATTTTTTCTTTAGCTTATCTTTTTTCTCCTTTTCTTTCTTTTCCTTCTTCTCTTCTTTGTCTTTCTTTGATTTCACTTCAGGTTCCTTTTCTTCAGTTTGAGCTAACTCTTCAGTCTTGTTCTCTTCGGGTCCAGAAGCATTGGTTTTGGCATCGCCAACAGTATCCTTGACTTTTTCCAGTTTCTCAATTCTTTCATCATCTACAATTGTCTCTGATCCATTCACAACCACCTCCTACAAAAAAACAAAAAATTAATAAAATTTAAATAATAAACATTATACTAATGCATACAATTTTACTCAAGACAGATTCCACAAATAGAAAAAATGTTTGCAATCTAAGAACAATTCTGATCACAACCTGGTTTCCGCGTAAAATCCTTAAATGATTTTCACAAGACAAAAATTTAGGTACTTATTAAGCGTCGCATACCACGAAACGATTCTAGCACGTAATTACAAAGATTTAAAAATATGTGTTAAAAAGTAATATCCTCAACATTAAGCTGGTTTCTTTTGTTTTCTCTAACAATCTCGCCATTCACCACCCATGTAACTTCACTCCCTCTCCATTTTTTACTACCACAAGGGGTTTCTCTTTACCTGCAGTGCACTTCACACATTTCAGAACATCCTTATTGCTCAAAAGAAAACACTCCAAAATAAGCAAAATGTTAAGTAATGATTCTCGGGTAAACGCCGATTCATTAATGGAATTTCGATCTAAAATAACTATTTAATGTTGAGAAAAACTGAATCCGAGGGAAAAGGTAAACCGTATAGGATGCGCTTATTCGCGCTGTAGGTCGCTTGCCAACATCAACCTAAGTGAACTGTTACTCATGATGTACGCGGCGCTTGACGGCATGTACGTTTTTATATCCCACGATAAATGATTTACACAGGTATTGCCTCTCCTTATTATCCAATACTTGTATTTTTATACTAAAATCATATCAAGCATATGATGTAGTCTATGGCGACCGAATGCCTGATCGCCCCTTTGTGGGGCAAGTTTGTTTGTTGTGGCGAGAGAGTTTATTAAATAAGAGAAAAAAACTAGACCTAGTACTCGGAAATATGCATACGACGCGTAGGTACGCGAAAACCGGGCTTAAGAACTACCAGCATGGGAGCCGCCTGTGGTCACTTATCCCCTGAAGGGGGATGTGGCCCAGGTTCACCGGATCAGGCCAGATGGAAGTTGCGTATGGATATGGGAGTCGAGGCGGTTGGTGCAGTGGTTAGCACTCCTTCGGTCAGAGCAGGCGGTGTCGGGTTCGAGTCCCAGTGCGTCGCTATTTTCACCTGGCTGTTGACGGTGCAAACACTCCTCCACGAGTAGGTATTCGGAAGTTGAAAGTTGTTTCTTATTTCAATACGTTCTTCCAGCGGAATTTTAAAAAAAAGTATTCGACCTGAAAGTGCATCAATATTACTTAAAAAGGGAAGAAAATAAATTGTTGCATCCATTTTGGAAATATGAAATAATTAAAGTTTTAAAAAGCAGTGAAATATTGTATTTTTCACTATATACCTTATAATTTTGGCCAAAGGGGCAAGAATCAACGTTTTTTTAATTGCTTCAAAACCTAAGTGACTAGCTCAAAATGGGGCGATGATACTGAGTTTCAAGAACTTTTCGCCTACGGCCATTTCACATTTGATCACATCGTAGGAGTCATGTCTTGTGAAAACTAGTGTAAATGGTCTTTTTACCACCTTATCGTGCAGACCCTTTGAACAATTTCATTTGAAACTTTTTTTCTGTTTAAACAATATTAACATTGTAACATTTAATATCGCTAAGATTTTGCGAGTACTACGTTAAAAAAAATAGTGAAACATTTTTGAAACGTTACAGAATATGTACATCGCATTAACTTTTACACCAAGCACGCATTTAAAAAACCACATGCCAAGTAAACCTTATTTTTTTAAACAATTTGTTCGGTAATGGTTTCCATTTATTTGCGGTGAAAATCAGGCGGTTAAAATTCATCATTATTAGACACTTTTTGCACTTCAACTTATTTTTTGTTTTATTAGAATTGTCGGCCGGTCTGATTAAATAATAAAAGTTTTGCAGAAGAGGGATTTCTAGGAATTCTTTGTAAATTTTCGTCGCAGAAAGTTGACTCCGTATCCTTTTTCCACGATAACTCGAATGGAGATGCCATCCTGCTCATGACTATAATTACATAAATTGAAAGAAATATTTCTGAAGGTTTTTTAAATATCTCCATCTCCAAGAGAAAAATAAATAATGAATTGAAGAATATGTCTTGTACAATTTATGATTATGGTTCGATAAGCATGTATCTTATAAGTGAAAATAGCAGCTTGATATTGTTTCATTGGAGTTGTTAAGCGAAGTTGTCTTCAGAATCACACAAAATGGGGTACTTTCGTTATTTAAATGTAATTATGCGTTATATTATTTAAGGCAATTCAAATAAATAGCCGAAGAACGAAGGTAAGTATTTGCCACGGAATCTGACATTGTTTTTTACTGCAGAAATATCTGAAGCAGAAATACCCACGTGTTTGAGGATTAAATTGTCATTCTATTAACGACTCCTAAAAAAATAAACATATTCTCTATACTAGATTTTTTATTGATTTAAAAAGTATTACACGGATAAACAAGTACCTTCTTTCTTTAACCCAGTCTTTTCCCACTTCATGTGGGGTCGGCGAATGGGGATGGATATATGATGCTTCACTTGGTTTTGGCTGGGGAATACTAGGGGGCCGCATGCCCTTCCTGCCGCACCTCCCCTGAAGCGGTGATTATGAATGACATGGAGGTGAATGATTATGAGTTGATTGTTGTGGTGGAATGATAGGTAGGGGAAACGGGAAAACCTGCCGCGAACATCGCTCCGACCGCCACCTCGGATCGACCATTCTACTTGGATCGGCCCGGGTTTGAACCGGCTTCCCCAGAGGTAGAAGGCGAGTGCGTTAGGCACTACGCACTGGCCTTAGGCACTACGGGTCGCCCTAGATAAAGTAACATTCATGTTCAATATACGATTAAATAAATAGGAGGGATAATTTGATTAAGATTTTCACTCATTCAGAATAATTTGTCGCGCGCCACGAACATGACCAGCATGTACTACACGCAACATCATTTCTTGTTAAATGACCTACGTAATTACTTGTACCATAATCATACTTCGCTTATGGAAAACAATAAAATTTCAATGACGGTATTTCAGGATAAACGTATGAAAAATACAAATGGTATCTAAAACACTTAGGGATATATTGTTAACACGAAAAACAATAATAACCATTCTAATTAGTACATAAAATTTATAATCGAAGTTTTTTTTCTTAAAACATAAAAAGTTGGATTTAAAGAAGTGCCGATAACGCAATTTTTATTAGACAGTTTTTATTAGACATATGAACATTTACTTTTTTGAGGACCCCAATTATGCTCTAAATATTATTTCTTTAGGAGCCTGGCCACACTTAAGCGAATTGTTATGAAAATATCTGCTTATTTCCCAAAAAATCTGCTCCTTTACTGAACAGTTAATGCAAGAAATCTTACGAGTCTTGTACACTCGACGGCAGATCGTGAATATTACTATTAATGTATTAGTGAGTAATACTTCAAAGAATAGTTGAAATGGATAATTAATTATCAATTCATTAGAAATAACGAGTAAGTAATAGGAAATCCAAGTGAACATAATACGAAAAAGAATCATCACAGACGCACCATGCCGTATCAGTATTAGGCAACGGCAACTCTGTTTAAATAGCAAAGGAGAAACAAATCAAAAATAATTTGCAAGAAAACTATATCTGCATAAAGTGCTGTTTTTCTGGAGAAAATTAACTAAATAAGCTCCACAGATCATTTGTGCTTTAATTTTTACGTCCTCCAATACGATTCGGCCCACTGTGTAATGTCGGGTCGACCGTACGACCAAGGAGCCTGTGAACAGGAGTAGAAACTTATGGAGTGAGGGTATGTACGAAAAACGACGTCAGTTGGGAAGTACGAACCCGTCATCAGCGCCATCAGACGGTGGCTTTGGAACTAATTCAACTGGTTTGAAAGATCCGATTCCCTCAACCCTACTCATGTATTCGTATTGTAGGAGTATGAGGAAAGAATAAAATAGGAGACTTATTAGAGAATTCTCGAGAGCAAAGCTGCGGGTACTCAGCTAACAATTGTATATTTGCTTGGACCCATTTCAAAGCGGGAGTGGACCCTATTAAATGAGTTTCTCTCTCCTTGGATTAGCAACAGTATAATTGACTCTAAGAATAATACGACCATATTAGCAACGTGGTAAGAAACAACACAGAACTGAAATAAATATGATTAATACACATAATGAAACGAACGCACACCTGCATAAATACTCTTACTTGCAATCACGCAATTACAGGATAACACGCCGGCACTGAAACCGCACAGAACATAAATCGAGTAAAACATGGGGGTACTTTGACACGAAATTTCACATTGATAAATTGTATAACGATAAAACTGGCGAGATCATGAAAATACGTCGCTAATGCTTATAAGAATTGTATCAATAACTACTCCATACTTCAAATCGCCAGACAACTCTAGATTTGCTCGAATGAAAGTTATGCACGGTTACAATAATGACTACAGTACCAGAAATAATAAATAGAAACTTTTAAAAAGCTTTTATTTAAGCCTTCTACTAAAACGAATAAAATACCTTTAAGTTTTTATTAAGGCAATGCAATGTCAAAAGGTAATACCTCCATACATATTTCACATTAGTAGATCCAAAATAAATAAATAAATAAACGTACTTACTATCTTAATCGCTGAATATGATTTAATATTTTATAATGAATTATTTGTCTTCCAAAAGCTTGTCGCGCGACTTGTAAAGAAAATGTATATTTTCGCAAGTACTTACCAACCAATTACTGTTTATGAAATTAATTGGTATATACTTTTATAGAAATTTCGCACCAATATTTACACATAAAATATTGAATTATTTTCAACAATGAAGATAGGACGTACGATTATTACTTTCCATTACATACAGTGTGTAAGGAACGCATTGTAATATATCGAAAAGATTTTTTTGAGGTCTCTGGATCTTTACGAATTGGCTTCATGAGAACCTATTCTCAAATTTTGGCGATGATGTTCAATGTTGTATGTGTATGTGTAAATTAAGAATTTTGNCCTATTCTCCTGATTTTGGCGATGATGTCCAATGTTGTATGTGTGTGTGTAAATTAAGAATTTTGTTCCCCCGATAACTCACGAACAAATTGATGCATCGAAACCTGACTTGAAATTTGACTTTGAATGCATCGCGAAGAGAAGCCTATGTCTGGACAGCTCATACCGAATTCATTTACACACCGCGCTCCACTTCCAGTTTCTTAATATTCTAAATTTTGAAAATATAAATATGATTGTCAGTTAATTCTGCGAACAAATTGCTAATCCGCATTCCTGAACGTCACTTCTGAAGTTTTCGAATTACAGCGAAATTCTTTTGCGTAAAAAGGAGTTGGTTGAGTTAAGAATCTTGAATGTCCTTTTTTTACATCAGCCTATAAGGGTATTGCAAAGAGTGTAGGTAAAGATAATTCATGTAATCTGTCCTTATACCTGCAGACGTTAGGTTTAGGAGTGAACTTTGTGAAGTTATGATAAATAACTGTTCTTTTAAATATTTCATCTAGTTTAGTAACTATAAGATATGAATTATTTTTGAAGCGTTTTTCTTTTTTTAATTTTTAGTGTTACTGGAAAAGCACTTGGAAAATAGGATTCTCCGTGCCATGAGTTTTTTGTGATAAATTGTAATTAGAAAATTGAGTAGGGCACACTCCAGATTTCTTTATTAGGATCTACTAATGTAAAATATGTATGGAGGTATTAGCATTTGGCATTACCTTAAGAGAGAACTAAACGTATTTGATTCGCATTAGTACACTACTCAAACGCTTCTTCTCCATAAGGTTTTAAAAATTATTTTATGCCTTTTTGCATTAGAATTAGTTTACTTATTAGTCGTAATCTTGTTTGTTCGCATATTCCCAATTCTTAACTTTTTAAACAAACTTTAATATAAATAAAAAATATAATTTAATAGCGTTCTTATGATACACCTTCCATTAGCATCAACATCTATTTGAGATGCAATCGTAATAAAGTCCCTTCGCTATTCCTAATAAGATAAGTAGTTATAACGAAAATGAATAGCTTATGCAATTCGTTATACCTATTTGTATGAAGAGACTGATTGCACTTCAGGGAACGGTATCCGGAAATCGTCTGCCGCGTGTTATTTCGGTATAAAATGGTAATTTAAAAAACCTTAAACTGAAAGAAGATTTTTGTATGTATATATATATATATATATATATATATATATATATATATATATATNNNNTGTGTGTGTGTGTGTGTGTGTACATACACATGTGTGCCAAATATCAGATCAATCGGTTGGGAAAATTGTTTAAAATTCAGTTTGACCGAAAATGCAAACTACTATGTGAAATGAAATAAAAACTCGTAAAATGAGTGATTTTGCACTGTGCATCTGTTACGAACCAAAACGTTCGTAAAATGCTCATCCATATGATTCTTATCTATCACAAACTCTAAATCATTGGTGTTCTTTGAGAAGCTTATTATTTACTCCATGTGCATGATTACTCTGTGAATATATAAGTATTCANTCTCGAAACTATAATCCCTTTGTCAACTGCAAGTTCCATGATACTGAATTAGTGAACACGCTCCATGTGTACGTTCCGTGCGCCGGCTATATAAAGAGCCGCGTTCGAGTCTCATCACTCGCACACTCTGCAGTATTACTTCAGGGGTCACCACGTGATGACACTCTGGGGACACGTCGCCGTGTCGTGTGACACGAAGTCACTCATCTGCTCGTAGCAACTATTCGAAGCATTGAACATACTTGTTCACGAACATTTTCTAGTTTCAGTTATTGCTTCCACGCTACAAGGCTGACACGAGGAAGACTACTCCACAGAAGACCACGGCAATGAGACTATGGCAGCGGAGGAAGGCTACCAATAAGAATCACTTCAACTTACTAAGTATTTATTCTCGTAATAACGAGACCTGCATTTAGACTCAAGAATCACTTGATCTAATGTACCTCAAAATACTGCACAATTCTATGGTTGTTATAACCACTATCAATGTCTAAGCAGGTACTATTGTAAATAAACTTTAAAGTTGTTACGGGGGGATTGCACTCAAAAACTTGAGTCCTGCGAGGGTTTTTTATATAGTGCAGATCAGATGCGATTGCACCTCAAATTTGCCAATGTATCATATCGTAATTCTGCTTTAACTAGGGAAAGGGTTATTTAGGGGGATTTTTCATAAACATTTGTTTATGCTTTATGATATTTATCCATTGTAACTCCGTAGAAGCCTTTATTCTCGGAGTATTGGTTGCACACAACAACCAATTTCAACTTTGCAATTCAGGAGAAAATTTATGTAATTCTGCTTCTGTAATTTAAGGAAACTAAATGTATACTTTGTTAAAATGTAATAAATGTGTATTTCTGAATCTGAGAGTTGTACAAGAATCTCTTCTCATCTTTTATCTCTTTAGCTCGTTGAAACATACGAGTCCCCACATATCCTCTATGTGTACGGCGAATGGCTGTTCGTTCGTAACAGCATCTTAGATATGTGACCGGTCTACCTCACCGTTGCATTAATTTTCTTTTCCATTTATTTCAGTCTTGGTTACATAGACCGTCTTGTCTTCCAACAGGTTCACTACAAGGCTCTTTTACCAATATTCGTATAACATTAATTGCTTACATAACTAATACGAATTAACTAAATTACAAATTTTCATATCTTCAAAAAAAATCTTCCCTTTTTCTTTTTTTTTCCAAACTAATCTAGTACGTTTCTTTTTTCTCTTTTTAATTCATCTCTCATCATACCCATCTGTCACGTAATCTCGAAATATTTCGTACTTTTATGTCTATCCGTGTGNCCAAACTAATCTAGTACGCTTCTTTTTTCTCTTTTTAATTCATCTCTCATCATACCCATCTGTCACGTAATCTCGAAATATTTCGTACTTTTATGTCTATCCGTGTGAATTTATCCTCAGTGCCTTATCTTTTCCTTAACATGTTGCTCGTTCTTCTCCATACCATTCACAGTCCCACATCTGATGTTCTCCGGTTTCTTCTTTGTTTCCACAAATGCATATCTTTTCTTCCCGTATTCCTCTCTTTACAAGAAAGCTATTAAAGCTGCCATGTCCAGTGATGAATTCGATTCTGTATGAATTAAGTCGAAACCATTCTGGATTTTGTATGCAAATGCTACTTTTGAAATGTATTTGAAGGTTACTCACCCATTTAATGTTTTCGTCAATCATATTTGCCATGTCTGTACTATAATTTGTGAAATCTTTCCTTTCCATCCCTTTGTTTTTATATTTATTTTTTCTCCTACTAGAGTTAGTATTCCTGTTTCTTTCTGTTTGCTTACACTATTGTAATTTAACTATATACAAATCCAATGGCATTACACAATAGATAACTTTCAATGCTTCCCGAGATAATGTCCGATATGCCCCGCCAATTACAAGGAGACATGTTCCTTGCACGGAATTCACTTTTCTTTCTACATAACCTATGGCAACCCTGTAACCCCATGAGAACGAGTCGTATGTTAACATAGGTCGACCTTTGTGTAACAATATTTATCTTCCTGGGCGATATTATATTTTGCTATTCCTACACGAAGCATTCCATAACGTAATCGTTTTGCTTTTTCCGCCACATAGTCAATGTATTTTAAAAACTAGTTTTTTATTAAAAATTTGTCCTAGAAATTTATGCGTACTGCAAATTTTATTTTGTCTCTATAATTTGATACATGAATTTCGTCTATTCTTGCAATTATGACCAAACCACAATACTCTTGTTTTTTCTACTGAAAGTTTTAATTTATTATCTGAAAACATGTTCTCTACTATTTTCATCACCCGCATTCTATCATTCTACTGCTTCCTGAATTATAACCGTGAGAACATCTCCGTACGCAACAAATATGATTGATTGCTCTTGTAGTTTGTTTATATTTTGTCCATTATTATGTTCCAATAGAGGGTCCCCCGTCGCTGAGCCTTGTGGACACCCTCCTGTTGCCCTGTATGATCTGTTCACCTCCGACTCTTATCTACAAGAGAGGTATTTTTACTAAGAGTGCACTATTCTTCGTAAGTAAGATGGTATACCTTTTACCGCCATAATTTGAACCAATGTCTCCTAATTAACATTATCAAAGGCTCCTTTCAACATCCAAAAAGACACATAAACAATACTTCTCTCTTTGTGTTATATCATTTAGTAAAAAGGCTCGTGCATCATCTGTTCCTATACGAATCCTAAATCTATATTGCCTATTATTAAATTCTCTCTAGTCCTGCATGTACTTGCGTATTTTCTGATATATCCAACGATCATATATTTTACAATTTTTTTCCGATTGATTATCCTTTATCCTGGTTCCTGGACTCAAATATCATTACCCGGGTAACAGTGCTATTGGGCGACATGGCTTACAAAATTGCGGATGTCGTCCAGGTTTTAAGAACAACTTCAGTTCTGCAATCTTCTATGTCACTGGAAAATATCCTTGACGCACGCAGTCTTTTAATACTGATAGAAGGCGGTCGTTTATTTCCTTGTGTACCCCCTGTACCACTTCATGCCGTATATTATCAGGTTTAAAGTTTGAGATTATTTCTTCTAACACATCCTTTGTGATGTACTGGATATCTTCACTTTTTATTTCTATTTTCGAGAAACCTGTGTCCGGTTGTTGCGGAAATAGTTCTTTTATTAAGCTGGTTCCTACATCCGTCCATGTATACTGTTCCCCACCATGGACACACTCTTCCATGTTTGTTTTCTGTGTATTTTACCTGTTGCTATTCTACATGAGTCCCCAACAAGAACATTGTCACATACTACGCCCAATTTTTTTTGCCTGTATTATGCTGATCTTAAACTCCACAATTCTACATTTTTGCAATAGATTTCCTTCATCTTCACGTTTTATGCCGCTTCCTCATAAGTTGCCCTTTAATTTTGTTTTTTGTCCTTCTGTTTTATCAGCTCCTTCGCCCATCATGTTTGTCCTCGTTTTTCATATTGCCCTTTCCTTTCTTCCACACATCCTGTCAAGATGTTTAGTTGTATACTATCTATTTCTTTATCTATGTCATGTTCTGTTCACGTTTCTACTGGCCGTTGGCTTCATTGTTTTCTTGCTTTATCCAATTTTCTCTAATTTATCCATATTCCTGCGGCACATGAAACTTGCTGCACTATATGTTTGCTGTTACAATCATTTCCAGAGTCGCGTTATCACTTGCAACCACAGGTGTTAGATTCCAAGTCATCGTATGATGCTTCCAAGCATTCGTTATTATCAAATCAATAGCTGAACATCCGCCGCCATGAACGTATTTTCTCCATATTAATTTTGCACTATTAAATTTTGTCATTATACATTTCTCAAATGTTCTACCCCGTTTGTTGATTGTCCTATCCCCCCCGTGGCCGATATCGCGCATTCGCATCCAAACATAGTAATATATCTTTGTGAGAAAATTTTCTTATAATATCTGTTAAAACATTTATATCCGCATCAACGCTGTTTGAACATTTGCTGTACATGTTCACAATTAATAAATCTATTTTCACTATGTTGTATATTATTACTTCATGATGATATCTTGTTAGTTGAACTATTTCTAAAATTTGTGCATCTTCATTTCTTATTAATATTGCTGACCATGAATTTTGTGCATGAATAACATATATCGTAATGGTACGTATTTGAGTTTTCCATTTGCATTTAATGGCTCTTGCACACAAACCAGGTCTATATCATGTTTCTCCATGTAATGTCCCAGTTATGCTGTTCTTGCATGTCCCTCTGTAAATTCTGCTGTATGATTTTAAAATTCATAATTTAATGTTTGCTCAAGTATCCTCTTCGCAGATATGTACTCCGGGCAGATTCGATCCTGAACTCGATGTCTCGCTGACAGATTCTTCCTTATGCAGGTTATACTTTTTTTTGGCAATTCCTGTACTGATGTCCTTGATCACCGCAGTGTCCGCAGTGTCCGCAGTTTTTCTCCTTACACGTGCGAGCCATGGGACCATATTTTAAGCAACGATAACAACGAAGAGGCTGGAGATCTTTTTGTATGCGATCACTTCTTAATTCTCCATATACACGTCCATGGTTGAGCAATATTCTATGTACTTTTCCTGGTATTTCTAAAATCTAATTTTCTGATTGTGTTGACTTACATTTCTCGCGATATAATATTCGCGTATGCTTCATGAATGCTTCATGCTCTTCTGTTTCTGTCAGGTTTCTTTCTGCCAATAATGTTATAAATTATTTTTCTTTTTCTCCTATCTCGACACCATTAATTGTAATTCTTGGTTGTCGCCGTGCACAATCTTTTAATTCTATTGCCTCATTCATACTCAATATATTCATTACTATGTACTTTTTCTTTGTATTTTGCATTATAAGCACTACCTCTCCTTTCTGTGTACGTCGTGTTGTATCTATCTTTACACCTTCTGATTTGCGAAACACACGCGCAGTCCACATACCACACCCATTTGACTGTCCTCTTTATTTCGTATTAGTATTGCTTTACCTCTAATATTCTTAGGTGCACTTCCTGTTACCACCTGCGCCTGTTTGTCTGCATACTTTCTCCGATTTTTCGTTGTATATCTCCCTGTTTGTCTCTCTTTCACATTCATGTTGTGCTGTATTTCATTGTTGCGTAATTCCCTCATGCTCCTTTTCCAACTCCTTTTATTTCCGTGGTCCCTTTCTGTAGCTCCTGGCATACATTTTCATATCCAGTCTGTAGTTAACGTTGTATTCTATTTTGTAAATAATTTATCCTTTCATCTAAAATCTTTATCTGTTCCTCACCTTGCTCCTTAATTAATCTTTGAATATCCTGCTTCGTTTCCACCAGTCGCATCTCAAAATTCCTTCCATGTACTTCCTTATCTATTGCATATAAACCTCCCTCGTGATCTGCTGTCTGTTTCTACTGATGCCATTTGCCTTTCTGAGCCCTATCGTACATCTTCCTCCACTTTATTTTCCCTATTTTTTTCTTTTGCAATATTTGCTGATAATTTTCTTTTTTTTTCTTTTTCCCTATAATTATCATTTTGCATCTTTAAACGCATTATTGTTCTACATAATTCAGATACTCCTTCAATGATTCCTGTTTGCAAATTTACAATTAATATTTGAACTTGTCTCCATTGAATATCCCATTTAACTACTCTATTCGCCTACGTATCTGCATCATATATACTCCTTGTATCTGTTTCCAGTATTTTGTCATATCTAACCATTTTCTCTCTCCCCGACTCGCTCTTGATGCAGGCGTTGCCAAATCTTGCAATAATTGTGCTTCACTTGAGGCTATACTTCGTGTTGGTGACCCTGTAGGTGGTGCTACCTCTTCAGGAATCTCATTTCGTAGATCCACCTTTATCAGTAGTTTTTTAAGGTTTCTTTTTCCCCTAGACTCAACCTTTTGAAGGGAAAAAATGAGTTATCTCCTACCCGTTCCAAACTTTGGTTTACTATTACTTTATACATGTAATATTTCTTTGGTAGTGCATAATGAACACGTTTGTTTACCTCAATTTTTATCTTTTTGGAGTTCTTGTTCACTTCCATATCCAGTAGCAATAAATATGCATACATAAGTACATAGCAATAAATATGTAGTACTCCATGATATCATTAAACAATTTATATGGCCGGTTTTGCAATCTACGAAACTAAGCGTTCTTGTTAATTTTCAGCTGTCTCACCAGCATTTTAATGCAGTAATATGAAAATCAGTAGCTAGCACACTGCATTACAGTTTGAAAGCATTCCATCTACTATACCTTATTTTTCTTCATTTTTGTTTCATCACAATTTTATATATAGATCACATTTGTATTAATTATGTCCATAATTATCAGAAAAACAGCTCCAAATCTTCACAGATTTTATATTTCACTATTCTCTGTTATCCTTTAATGGAATTGAGATATTTCCAACCATTTAACAATCTGTTTCCATATTATATGTATTACGAAACCATCGTCTGAAGATTTCACAATTACGCAATTCACCGTTTTTTCGGTCCTATGGATCGAATCACTTCTAGTTTTCACACACACTGTAGTATGCTACTTCATTAAATAAACCTCAAATTACAACAACTCCACACTTATGAAATACTTTTCGTTATACTTTCACGAGCTCTCTCAGAACATATCCTCTCCGTTTAAACCTCCCACAGGTCTCGATTAACCGTTAGCATTCATTTAATTTCTTTTAGAGTAGTGATGATTTTTATTCCACTCGTATTTTCGTTGCAAGATACTAACAAGGGAACTTTCAATAAGTGCAGGTGAAAAATGATCCTGATTTTCTTACTACTAAGTCAAATATTGACAATTAGTATGTTACGTCTAAATATTAGCAACGATGGTACACTGGAAGACTGAAAATATTACGAAAAACCGATACTTTTCGCACGCCGAAGAGCCATTTTTGTGGGTCTTGTACAATCCTACACCACGAAGCGGACGAGCATCAAGATCCGAATCACGTGGTTGAGCTTTGACTTGTCCGACTTCTATGTATCTTTACCATTCAGGGAAGACATGAAAATGAACAATGCATTCTCCCGCGCATTTCAGTAAAGGAGCAGTCAAGTCAAATAGTAAAACTTCATACGTGAGTTCAGCTAAGTATGTTATTCATGTTCAAGTTTCCTTTCGCTCTCTTTGTACAGAAATCCAAGTAATATATTAGCTCTAAAATTTTGTGTATATTTTATTTAAATATTGACAGAGCCAAACATTTCAGTTTCAAAATGATGATAAAAGTAACGTGTAGGAGGATATGGAAGGATGCATCACAATTCATTTAATTTCTTTTCATTTTGGGCGATACAAGATAAATTATTTTCGGTAGCACTAAAAATTTATCCGTTTTTTTATACATTTCAAGAGTGTTCGTATGGATTTCTAGTATGTCTTTTCTCGTGAAATTTCTTGTACAAAACACGTATTCAATGTACACCTGAAAAATTTTGATTTAAAAAATTGAACAGATGACAAAATACGTTTCGTTTTATGTTGCAATTACATGCCACTGATATTTTCAATGATACTATGAAAACGAAATTTATTTACAAAAAAACGAAGAGGAAAAAATTAATAATTAAAGTCGAAAAAATGTGTGAAAGATCTTAATTAAAAAGAGATAGAATTCGTATATTTTATAATACCGAGATTCAGTATCGAAGGATATTGAGGTGGTAATACGGCACGCAATGCGAAACTTATGGCAGCAGTTTGTGACCTTTCACTGCAGCAACTGTTTCGGCCTGTACTGAAAAGGTTTCGCTTTCCTCATCATAGTCCGAAGTGTGAGCGGAAAAACGACGCCAAAAATTGGCCAACTTCTCGATTTTTTTTCAGTGTCTTCCAGTGCGCCATCGTCGCTAATATTTTGACATATTTAATAGTCAATATGTTTTAGTATTTAAAAAATCAGAACCATTTTCGACCAGCGCTTGTTATAAGTTTCCTTGTTAGTACAAATTTATCCTGAAATCTGCTCTAACGTAGGGCGGTAAACCCCCTTCGTCCACCACCGCGAATCCAACTTGGATCCTACAGGGTTTGAACCAGCGTCACCCAAAGTAGAAAGAAAGTTCGCTAGGCCGCCATGTGTTAGAGTAAGCCATGGGTCGCCCCTAGTCCTTTCATAAATGAATTCTAATATACGTAAAAATTTACTCCCAACTTCTATATAGAATAAAAGTAGAATGATTGTGGGTGGATTATTTACATGCGAGTTTTCCAGCGTAACGGTGGAACACCTGGTGGAATTTTAACCGTACTAGCAACACAACCCTTCTCCATGGGTCGAGGTCATCCCCATGGTCAGCTGCGGTCAGATTCTTCCCGTCCCTTCATCCTACGTGTCTTCTCCTTTCTTAAGGTATTATATGCATGTTGACTGAAGTCAAGTTGCCAACTATTCTCGAAACTTGGAAATATTCACCAAAGTAGTTCTCATTAATTAATAATTCATTCTACTGACTTTTTTATATTGAATGAGAGCAATTATTTTGTTATTTCAAAACTATGATTAATTTAGACCGTCGTTTGACTCCTCCTTCGGCAAGGGTCGCATTGTCTTCAGTCACGTGATGCGGCTGCCATTTCCGTTAGAACAATGTTTTCCACAGTATTTTGCGAATTAATCTTGAAAATCGCCTGTAAGGTATGAAAATCTTATCATTGCGTTCCTATTACCATTTGCTATGTTTCAGTAGGTTTTATTCGCTATAAGAAGCCGGTACTTTAGCCAGAATATAAAAAAAAAACGAGCCCGCGAAAGTTTCTCCATTTAAACCCAAATTAATTTAAACTCAAATAATTCAACATTTTGCTGTGTGAGGGTATGAAAATTCATCGCCACTGGATAGAGACTATCATTTTCAACATTTTTGGGGTACTTAAGCCCAGTCGCTTTGATGCACATTATACCTTAAATAATCCTCCTGTTCAAATGAAGTATTGACACCGGGGGTAACTCTGGCAAAGATGAGTTTCTTCATTATTATAAAAATTGTAATAAGAACACAATATTAATAACTGAGCCCAGAATAATACATAGTCCTGCATTTGTATCACGAGTACTTCATTAGTAAGTTATTCGTACGCTATGCGAACCAGATGTTTTCTGAGTCAAAGCAGAGGATATTTGAAGTCTCGCCTCGCATGGAATGAAGCATTCTTAACACAAAAGGACGCAAGAAAGACTGAAGTGGCGATGCTCAGACAGAACCTGCATAGTGCGTCTCACTGATCGTCATCTCACGTGTCTATCCTCACAGACAAATTATGAGGCACTTACTGTCAACGGTTAACGAAGGGCTAAATTATATCTTCTAGAGAGAATTTTCAATAATAATGTGACTTTGTCGAAAAGTGTGAAAGTTCTCTAAAATCTGAAATTATTTTCTTTTCTATTACTGGGAGAAATAAAAATATTTTAAAATAAAATTATGGTTTCAGAATTCCAAGAGACTTAATTCGTAGCCTCTGTCGTCGTTTTCTACAGTTCGAGAAAGAAGTGATGGTACATTTACATCTTGCATATCATTCCGAGCTCCAGCTGCTCACCATGGCTATACCTAAAGTGCAATATTATTTCATGACAATAGTGAATTATGTAACTACACTGAAGAATTATGGACTGTATTTTGTGTGAAAGTTGTGTAAAATGGAAGTGTTACATATAACCAGAGGTAGGAAAATTTAACTTGAAAGTTAACTTCGTTAACAGTTACTCAAAAAATTGACTTCGACAATCGTTAAAGCGTTAATTTGGAATTGAAATTTAACGTAAATTAAAATTAAAAGTTAAAGGTTAAATTGGTCAATTAATGAAGTATTATATAAATATTTATAAATATATCGTATGAATATCCAAGTCAAGTATTATACAATTATTTACTAATAATATGACTGATCCTAGCGTGAACTTTATATTCAATGTGCCCTTCAGGAATGACTTCCAATTTCATGCCCTTCCGACGACGCATAGCGTGGGAATGTCAGACAGTAACAAGGTATTGAGTCATACTGAATGTCACTCATCGCGGCAAATGCATATCAAGCATTTACGGACATTTCAAGAAACAATATAGGCACCACACACACCTTAAGCTATTACATAGCCCGTTTCAACGACGATGCGAGGTACGACAAATTTCTGACTTGGGAACCGCTCAACCTGTAGTGAGAACAATGCTTCATAAACAAATTAACGGTCTTAATTTAACGGAAGGTAAATGTAAGAAGTTAACTTCTAAAATCATTAACGCTTTTATTAACTTAAAAGTTAAAAAGTTACACTAAGTTAATTTCACAATTAACTATTAAAGGATTCACGCTTTTCTGCGGATATAACGAATATTTTCTCTACGTGGTACGCGTGTTTTATCAATGAGAGTGTGTAATGTTAGTGCTGTAAGAAAGGTGGTTTGCGATCCTTGAAGCATTGCTTCTTCTTTTTTTTCTTTTTTGTGGGGCTTTACGGCTCATGTCGACATCAAAGGTCATTGGAGCCCGAAAAACTTGTACAGGTAGGGAAAATGCAGTTACGCACTAGGG